>QEOQ01000688.1:0-66059 GCA_010279815.1 Brachionus plicatilis | reverse complement strand
CTGACTTGGACTTTTTTTTGGGACTTTTAAACAACTCTGCGCATCTTAACCAGAGACTAAGCTCAAAAAGATAAACTAAACTTAAATAAATCAGCTCTTTGTTAAAACTTACTAACTAATCTAATTTTAAAAAATTTCTTCATAATTTATTGTAAAATTCATATTTGACCAAAAAACTTAATTTTTGTTGAATTTTTAATTTTTTATCTCGAATTCATTGTCTTTACTCTTTTTTATGTTTAGATTTTGAAGTTAAAATTTAAGATATGATAGAAGTAGAGGCAGACATACTGCGCGGAAGTTGCACGCCAGTATTTTTTGTGGGCGAAGAGATTAAATGTGAAATAAAATTCAGAAGTTTGACAAAAACGTCCGATGTAAAAAATCAGGACGATACCAAACTTCACATGTCCGAATCAATGTTTTCGATTTTGTCGAATCAGTCACTAGCAAGTTCGGCACCATCAACTCCCATTATGGAGCCAAAATTTTTTACCAAAAGAGAAATGAACCAAGAAGATGAAAATTTTGTTGTCGTATGGTCTTGTGCTCAAATCGACTGCAATTGCTTTATAGATGATTCAAAAGTGATGCTGCCAAAGGATCCATTAAGGTACAGCATTGTCGAAAAAGCCGGAGATAGCTCAGTCACATCTTTCCAACCCAATAAAGATCGCTTGGGAATATCTATATTTTCATCAAAGCCGAAAATTTTATTTTGCAATCTGATTTTGAGACCAGGCGAAGAAAAATCATGTAAAAATATGGAATTAAAAAAATTAATATTTTTTTTATATTTATTTAAATTTAGTTATTTATAGCGAAAAATTACCTTATGATTTAGCGCCAACATTTCGCGGTCAATTTGCCCGATATTCTTACAAGCTTACAATTGGCGTTCAAAAGCTGAATGGAAGCACTCAATTGCTTAGACTCCCATTCCGAGTCTATTCACTGATGGGTTTTTTTTTAATCTTAATATTTAATTTTTGATTAAAAAAAATTTATCCAAGATTTTGATAAGTACATTCCAAGCATGGCAAATTTAGGAGGAGAATACGATTATACAGAAAAACGTGATTCAATTGTTTCACAATCAGCAGATGTGGATTCATTTGATTCATCGTACGAATTACCAAATCCTTTTAAGATTGATGAAAAAAATGGCTATGAAGAACTGGAATATGCTCTGCAAGTTCTTGAAGATCTTACTGCCAGAATGAATGTAAGTAAGTAAAATAAATAATATTAAATTTGTATTTTCTATTTCAAGTCTTTCTACGATCTTGTGTTTTTTCTTTAATCAATTTAAATCCTCTTTGTTATTCCTAAAAGGAAAAAAATTAATAATTAAAATTTCTAAATAATTAATGGACAAATATATAACCTTGTAGAGAAACCAAAAATTTGGGTTTTGTTCTAAGGGCTACGTACCATCGATTCCATGCTAAATCAGAAATTTTGGTTTTAATGCCGAGCTAAAAAACGAAATGTCTTAAATTCAAAAAACTAAAATTAAATACAGCTTTTTAGTTTGAATCAAAAAAAAAATTTTAAATTAAAATTCAGAATTAAGAGCCGGATTAAAAAATAAGTTTAGAAAATATTTAAAAAAAAAATCTTATCATTTTTTTAATAAATAAATAAAAATCTTAACTTTTAATGCGCCACTAATTTATAATTATGAAAAATTCCTTAAATTAAATCTGAAGAGATTCGATTAAGATGTTAATAATTCAGTCGTGACTTCCTCAAAATATCCTTTACAATGTTTATTTTTTGATAAATTTTTTCTTTTGCCTAAACCAAATGACCAAATCTGAGGACGCTTTAAATCTTTATTTGACTAAAGCTAGCACAATTTTTAATGGTTTTCAAAATAAGAGAGAAAAAAAGAGTCATTGTATTTCATTTAATACGTAGTGCTACTATTAGATCGCTAAGTCAAGAGGCATTGTTATGAATCCTTGGAACGTTTAGGAGTTTTTATGTTCATATTTTCACCTTTTTTGTTTTCAATTTTATTTCGAACATTTTTTAGCTGCAAATAAAAAGCCTTAAATTTATTTTTTCATTACAAAATTTGACCAAATTTTACAAAAAATTGTGTAATTTTACGTAAAATTAATTAAGAAATGGTAAGGAATGTTAAATTTTTTAAAATTTTTCATAAAAAAATTAACTAAATATTTTGAAAAAGAAGCCAATATATATTTTTCTTACCAAAAACCTCATTTTTTTGGCCGTAAGCATTTTAAAACGATTTTACTAAAAGTTTATGTAATTTTTCGTAAAATTACATATCCTTACCGTAAGCTTACTAAAAATAATTTAAACTTACGTAAAATAACGTAATTTAGCCTATTCTGGACGTTTTATGACAGCACTGTATTAACATTACAATTTTAGTTACTTATAGCAAACTTATGTGACTAGTTTCAAAATTTTCGTGACCAAAATTTTTATTTATGTAGACTATTTTTTAGCCCTTTCAATTTATGAAAAATTACTGTTGATCCTCATGTCAAATCAATAAAGTAGCCAAAAATCCTTATTTGGCTCTAAAAATTTCTAAAAATAATATTTGAAAATAAAAAGTTAAGATATATTAAGAAAAAAAAAAGAGAGAAAAAAAAAAGCCAATTTTATATTTTTCTTACCAAAAACCTCATTTTTTTGGCCGTAAACATTTTAAAACGATTTTACTAAAAGTTTACGTAATTTTTCGTAAAATTACATATCCTTACCGACTAATATTCACTTAAGATTAACAAACTTATGTGACCAATTTCAAAATTTTCGTGACCAAAATTTTTATTTATGTGACCAGGTTAAAATCAAAAAAAAAACTCGTCATTACAAAATCGTTATAGTGACTGGTCACAGCTGAGATCAAAAAAAAAATCAATCAAAAATTCAAAGTTTATAGTTTTATTTTTTATTTTCCTTTTTTCTTTTCTTTTATCATGTATTATCTTATTTATATTCACAGCCTTTTTCTACTCATTTATGCGAAAAAAAGACAAGAAGAAAAAATTTGAGGAAGAGTTGAAAAAGAAGAAAAGTAGTAGAAACAAACTAAGATGTCAAACTAAGATTTCAAACTTAGATTTTTCATATACATACATACCATCACATTTTAAATTATCTTTTATTTATTTATGATTGTAATACAGTATTGATTTTCCATCATGAATTTTGAAGATTTTATATTTTTTAAGTTATTTTCTTTAAAAATAATAAATTAACCCAAATTTACGTAGATTAAAACTTTTTTACGATAAAAAAGTAAAAAACAAAAGAATTAAAGTTTTAAAAATAATGTTTCAAAGCATATAGCTGCCATTACTTAAGGAAATTTTACAAATTAATAAAATTCTACTTTGCTGCCTCATTTTTAACTTTTTGTTTATACTATTTTTTTAACCATTTTTTGCTGTAAAAAGTGCGAATTATTTAGAAAAATCTTAAAAAAATAAAAAAAATAAAATTCTGAGAAAAGCGCTAAAAATAGACTATTTTTTAGCCCTTTTAAAATTTATGAAAAATCACTGTCGATCCTCATGTCAAATCAATAAGGTAGCAAAAAATCCTTATTTGGCTCTAAAAATTTCTAAAAATCATATTTGAAAATAAAAAGTTGATTTTTAATTTTTAAAAAAAATAATGTTTAATTTATAATTTTAAAACTTTTTTCAAAAATTTGCAAATTAATTTTCTTAGTTAATTTTGATTTAAAAAAAAAATTTCCAATTTATTAATTTGATAAAATAATCCCGAATTGGCCATTTTTTAACATAAAATTGAAATATTAACTGATAAAAAAAATTTAATAAATTGAATTGTAAGATTTTTTTTAAACGCAAAAAATTTATAAGAAGTTTTAAAGTTTTTTTATCAAAATAAACTCTTTGAATATATTTTTTAACTTAGGTCACTACAGCGTTGCAAATCATGATGGTAAAATTGTTAAAATAACCATGGTCAAAACAAATTATAAAATCGGAGACAAAATAATTGGATTTTTGGATTTTAACGAGGCTCAAGTACCATGTGTTGAGGTAACTTTAAATAGCAAATATTCTAAAATTTTGATCAATTTTTTCAAGTTTAAAGTAACTCTTCACAGTGAAGAGATAATTTCAGAAGAATGTCGCAAAAAATCAACACAACATTTGTCAAGTGTTCATTCTCACGTTGAACTCAAAGAACATTGTTTGTTTTTAAAAAAAAGTGACTTTAGTCTTCAAGTTCCAGTGAATATAACACCAACTTTTGTCTCTGATATTGGTATTTTTTCAAGCTTAATTACTTTTAAATTAAATGAAAGATTTTTTTTAGTATCATTAAGATGGAAGTTACATTTTGAATTTGCATTATCGAAAATAGGAATTCAAAAAATACAAAGGTCGAATGATTCAGCGATCAGTGTATCGTGGCGGCCACCTAATTCTCTTCCAGTAGAAATAATATCTTGGGATTTGCCCATAGTATTGCATCCATTTGATCCATTTGTTGCATCTGATCTAATGCATTCGTCAAACCAAGAAAGCAATATTTTAAAACTTAACTAATTCTGAAAATTTTTTTAAAAATCCTTTTTTATCTCAATTCTTTTAAAGTACTTTAAATGGGAACATTTTACCTTTTATGTGTTTTATTTATTTCGAAATCTTCAAAATGAGATAAATTATTTTATAACTAAATAGAATTTTCATTCCTAAATATCAAGTTTTAAGTCACCAGTAAAAATCAAAGTAAAAAAGCTTTAAGTCAAAGTCATGACTAAACTAGTAAGTTATGATCATTTCTAAATTTTCTAAAAAATTTAAAAAACTCTTTATCACTTTTTAGTGATTGTAAGAAGATTAAAAATATTTATAAATACTGGTGGTAAAAACAAAAAAAATAAATAAAAAGACAAATTTTTTGAAATTAAATCATCATGAACTAAATATCTAAATGAAAAGAAAATAATATTTAGTATTTAGTATTAATTAATAATTATTATTATAATTTCAAGGTTAATCAACAGGCCATGCCTCAAGAGACTGATTAACATTTCATTTATTAAATTGATTATCAAAAAAAATTAACATTAAAAAAAAATTTTTAAATTATAAAAATTGAATGGAGTTATTAATTTAATAGTTATTTGAAAAATTTAACAATAAGTTATTTGAGTTAAATAATTCAAATTTTGAAACAAAATCTTTATAAATTATATTAATATTCTTGAAAATTGAAAGCTTAAACGTTGAGAACTTCAACGTTGATCTCTTGATCAAATACAATTTATTAACCTCGAGTAAAAATATTCAAAGATTTTTTCTCCACTTTTTGATTTTGCCTTTGTTTCAATTAAGTTATTGTAGTTCCTTAAAATACAATTCAAATTTCGTGAGTCATCTTTCTTTAATTTCTCTTTTAGATTTAGGGGAGAATTGTAATATAAAAGACATCTAGAAGAAAAGTTAGCATCTTTTCAAAAAATCTATGTTGAAATGAATAAAGATTATACTTTTCTCAATAGTTATTTATTTCATAAAAGTTTTATGATAGAAATATAATAACTCTTATAAAATAGCTAATTTTTATATTGCCACTTTTGAAAAGTAGCATAAAAGCGTAGAGCAGGTCTTAAAAAGGTCTTAAAAAACTGAATTTTTACTGATGTAGCAAGATAAAAAATTCTCTTGATAGAAAATAATTTCCTATTAACTTGGATTGATGAATTAGATGCAATTTTAGTAAAATTAAGGTCTTGATCAATTATGAAACCTAATAAACGGATTTTCTTTACAACTAAAATGTCTTCATTGCCTACTTAAATCTTATCTGGATATAATTTTTTCCTTTTTTCAAAAATCATGCAAAAAGTTTTTGACCAGTTTATATCAATTTTGTTAAAAATACACAATTCATTTAAACTTTTTGTTATAACGTTTAATTTTATCAAAGCTGTTTCGAGGTTTATATATTATCATTGTTTAATTTTTTTGGGATACATTTTTATTGTTAAAATTAACAAATGTTAATATAAATATTATATTATTAATATAATATTATTAATAAAAATTATATTATTAGGAATAATATAATTTTTATAAAAATCTAGATCTCATATGACAAATGCCCTAATTTAATCTAAAATATTCATTTTTTGACTTAAGTATATAAAATTAAAATTGTTATAAGATAAAAAAGCTTAAATGCGTGATTAAGAAAATTAAAAAAAAAAAACATGCTTTTAATTGTTGAAAATGGTGTTTTGTACCTGGTTCCCTATTTGATATAAACAATTTTGAACATTAAAAATCATAACTAAATAACAATATCACTAATTAAACAAATTCTTGAATTTCAAAAAATATAACTTGCTCTTTATTTATAATTTTTTGCAGAACATTTTTGATGATTAAATTATTTAAACATTCGAGGCCCAAAATGTTATCCATTAATGTAAATTTTAATGATTAGAAGACAATTTTTCTTAAAGTCAAATTTAAGCGAATTCTGTTTATCATTTTCATTAAAAATCCTTGTAAAATTCTTGTTAAATTAAACTATCAAATTTAAAGTAGCTTCATTCTCCTGAATTATGTTTGAACTAAATTACATTCGAATTTAACTATCGATTAAATGAATAAATTTATTAAAAGAAATTGAATAAGAAATATTTTTCAGTTTAGTTTAAATAAAAAAATATCATTAAATTTTGAAAGACTACACAATTTATTTTAATTTTCTACTTTACTCAGCTTTTATGGTTTATTGAGACCACCTCAAATGCTGAAACTAACACTGGAAAATAATATCTGCTGAAATTCGATGCCATATTCAAATAAATTTGAGATGAGTTTCGAAAAAAATATAGACTATTATATTAGATCATTAAATGAAAATGCATTCGAATAATTAAATCAAAATAATTTTTATTCGATTTAAAATTTTCTAAAATTAAAATTCGCTTTTACCACTGCAAAATTTCAATGATAAGAATTTTATCACATTTTTGATAACAAAGATATAGAGCCAAAACTTTAAATAAACAAAGAAAGCTAATCACCATATTTATTGATTCAGCTTGTTTTCAAAATTCCTGTAACGAGTCATTTGGAAATCAACATTGTCTTTATTTAAAAAAAATATAATTTATTTTAGATTAATTTTAAAACAAATTTGCGATTAAAAATGATACATAAATCAATGATTAGCAAAATAATTTATTTGATAAATGAATTTTAATCAATCATGTGCTAATTCATATAACTGCATACTTGGTTTAATTTTTAATTGATTCTTCATGATTCAAACAATCGAAAAAGTTGAGAAAAATATTGCCTTAAAGTTAATTTTTTATAATTTTTTTAACTTTTTGAGACAATTTTTCCAATTTAAATTAAATATATTTTTTGATTTAAAATTTAATATTTTTACATTTGGTGCATTTCTTGATGATGACCTGAAATTTTTTTCAAGTATTTTCAAATTTTTTTCCAACTAAAGTTCAAATTGTTTGCTTAAAACCTAGACAAGAAATTATAATTAGAAGCTTCTAAATCTATTTTTGATTTAAATTTTTTTTAGGTAGAACAAGATAAAAACGAAGTTAAAAATGCAGCTTTAATCTAAATAAAGCAAATTAACAAAGTTATATAGTTTTATTTTTAAAATTAAATTCAAGTTTAATTTTAGTAAAAACTCAGCAAGCTTTAAAAATCTTTTTCATAACCAAAAAAATTTTGAAACATTTCGTGAATTTAAGCTCAAGGGACCTGACCGAATATTAATAATTTTTTATCTTGTTTAATTATGCATTCCAATTCTTAGATAAAATTATTTCGCTTGTCAAAAAATGGATGCGCCTCAATCATGTGCCAAAATCAACAAGCAGCTAGCGTTTCCTGACAAAATAAAATCAATTCCCATTGTTTTTTCGACTTGTTTTTGGCTTTCGGAGAACTACAACAAAATAAAAGAAAAAAATTTTGTTACCAAAGGAACATGCAATCTCGCCGAGACAACTTTGAAGACAAGCATTGATCTAGCATCACCCATTCTTGACAGATTCAAAGACCGAGTAGACCAGCTTGACGATCTCGCCTGTTACCAATTAGAAAAGATTGAGAATGCGTTCCCAATTGTCAAAAGGGAACCAAATCAGATCATTGACGAAGGCAGAGGTTTGCTGGCTAGTTGGACCATTCGGCCAGCGGTGGACAGGATACAGAATATTAAAAATTTGAGTGAAAAAAATTGTAACATTGTCAAAAACATATACCACTCTTCGAGTGAATATGTAAATCTTGTCGATGTCAGACTCATAATTAACAAATTTCTAGACATGACCGAAAATTTGGTAAAAGAAAATCTAACTGATGAATACAAAAAGCATAAATTTCATGAGAAAAATGATTTTTGTTCAATAAGTGAGAGAGCCCGAATCTTATCAGCTATTCTACGTGGTTTGTTGTGCGATAAAATTAGTCAAAATTTAAATAATTGTTTTGAATTGTTGAGGTCATTTTTATTAAACTTTTTTAAATTGGCTGAATTTTTTAAAAAAATGAAAAAAAATGCACATAATCGTCTACAAAACAGGCTTTTTGCAACTAGAGATAAAATCGAATTATACAAACAATTTATTGATTTGGTTAAGAAACAATTTACGGTACAGGATGGCCGATCTCTAGAGCACATTAATGTAAATATCATTTTTTTAATTTTTATTTTTTTAAGATGAAATTTAAAAAAATTGAATTAATGTAATTATTTAATTACAGTAGGTTTATTACAGTAAAAATATAAAAATAAAAGTATTTGACTTGGACTTGACTTGAGAATTCAACAAACTCTGATAAAGTCCCTGAAAGATTGGTATGTTTGGTTTGAAGTAGTGAACAAAATTTGAATTCAAATTTTACACTAGCTGTTTTGATCCATTTTTTAAAACTTGAAAGGCTAAAATAATTGAAATTTCTGTCATCATAGTTAATTTTGATTTATCTTAATTAATTTTTGTGTATTTATGATTTTATCACATCAGATAAGATTGGTCTTAAAAAAAGATTAATTTTTTGAATATTTATAGACGTTTCAAAAATTAGAAACATGATTCTTATCTGATTTCAGTTTCGAGTTAAGGTCCAGAAGTTGATTTTTTTTGAATCCTGAATGTGTCTAAATTTAATTTCACAAAACTTTTAGCTATAGTGCGTGAACATGAATCATGATGATACCTTGACTCATGTGAACTTTTAGATATTTTGTATGAAAGTATTTTTTGGAAATAATTCATTATTAAGTCAATACTTTTAGTGATAGACAGAGCTTAAATAAATTTAGCGTTATTTTTTTTACTTCAATCTTAAATATATTATTAAATAAATAGTTAATGAATATCAAAAAAATTGTTTAAGATTGGTCCCCGGAGAACTTCACTCGTAATTTCTTGTACAAGCACAAAAATTCCATGATTAATCTCTGTTTTATTTAAGAGAAAACTTGATATTACAGTCAATTATTTTCTTCCATTTACATTTTATCAAAATTTTTTTTATTATTTAATTACTAAATTAAAAAAAAGTTTTCTCTTGCAAATTTTTTTTTATAATTATTCGTTTTATTTTTTCATGAATATCATTTTTCATTTTCTACGACATGGCCAAAATTTGCCTTAGCATGAATCGAATAGATAAAAAAATAAAATCATACTCAATTATCACATTAAAATAATACGCATAAATTATATTCGAGTGGCAGAAAATAATTTCTAAATTTTTAAAAAAATTTAGATTAATAAATTTAATGTAACTTATTTAATTTAGAAATCAATCTGGAGACTTCCTATTTGGAAATTAAGAAATAAATAAAATAATATGACTTTTTGAAAAATTTAATAGAAAATATTTTGTAATCAAAATATGAATTTTTTCAACTGTATAAGTCTAGAACAGTGATTTAGGAAAGTTTTTATGTTATAAGGCGTGATGAAATAAATTACCTATCATTGACAAAAAATAATGTTAAAAAAATCTTTATAATAATTAGCAAAATTGATCCTAGGAAAATTATATTTGTGTATGACTCTTTTTGAGGAAACATTTTTCGAGGCATTTTATTTTTTTAAAGAAGCTTTTTTGAGGGGTCTAGGTTCCTTTTGGGGAATAGTTTAATCTGAACATTCGGTTCTTTTTGCTGAAGTTTCTTTCGAATCTTGTTTTAGTTCTGTGCAAAATAAAAGAATGAAAATCACTTCATTTTTAATAGAAAAAAAATTTTAATAGGAAATTTATTTCATAAATGTTAATTAATTTTAGTGAATAATTTTCAAAATAAATTTAAAATTTAATTAATAAATTTAATAAAATAAAAGAAAGATGAGTAAAATGATTTTTTTTGTTTTAAAAAAAATTTCGGAGTCTATCATATTTGAAAAATTTCATCAATTCTTCATCTCTAGTTTACAAAAAATTAATTTAAAAACATTCAATTTTAGTCTTTGGAAGAGCGCACCAAAATTGTAGTTCGCCGAAACATTGGCAATTTGATTACAATTTACAGAATAATCAAATCCAAGTTAGAGAGTCTAAGACCTATTCTTGGTGAAAATTGGATGAGTACTACACTATGCCGAATCGCATCCGACATATTTCATTTAATAAACAAAGTACATAAATAATTAATTTTTTTCAAAAATTTATTTTTATTAACTAAATACACTGTAGATAAGAGTAATTTTTTTTTACTTTATTCATTTTTCTGTAGCCTGATGGATCTGTTAGTGATTACATAAAAAGCTTGATAGTCGAGTGTAGTACAACGATAGATAGAGTAGAGAATATAAAAAAAATGTTTGCTGGTATAAATTCATCTATTCTACAGTGGATTGTGCCGAATTTTGATGCGTTTGGAGTTTTGGACGAATTTGATGATGACGAAAGTGAAGAGTGTCGAGGTCCAGCTTTTAATGCGAAAGATAGAAACTCTGCCGATATGCTGCTCATTGACAGATTTGAACGATACAGGACTCTTTTTTATTTGGAAAATGAATTTTTTGATCATCATTTTAGACCAATTCAGATTTTGGAAGCCAGTTATACACCATCCAGCAAGACTACAAGTCCGTCAAATTGCTCGACATGCTTTTCGCCTAACAATAGCAGTTAAAAAAGCACAATTTTTATTTTTTAGACGTTTTTGAAGCGAATTTTTGAGTTTTTTTTAGTATTTTATTTACTTTATTCTATTGAAAATATTAATGCACTTTGGGTTAATCAAATTAGCTCAAGTGATAAAAAATTTTATCGATTTTTTTTAATTAATCGTAATAAAACTCGATTTATAAATAAAAAATTTGATTTATCTGTAGAATTAGTTTCAGTTTTAAATATCAAATTTTTTGATTTTTATAATTTTTTTATCTAATTAAAACATGCATTTTTATGCTTATTTAGTAAAAATTTCTAAGGAAAAAAAGAATATTTTCGAAATTTTTGGTATTATGTAAATGATTGTTCGTTCAAAAAGGTGACTAGAATATTCACGAAATGTTAGGTTATTTAACAAAGTTAAAGAAAAAGTTTTTTTTATTGTTAAATCTTTTGAATTTAATTTCCAAGTCTAAATTATAATTTTTTTGTCAGCATTTGTTCATGGATGAAAGCTTTGTCATATTTAATTTTTTGAAGAATTTCATTGAATCATTTTCATTTAATTTTTGTCATTTTAAAAAAATTTAGAATTTAATATTCAATCTAAAAAATGAAAATTGCTGTTTTTGGATCAACTGTAATTTTTTTCTAATTTAAAAGGACTCAGCTAATTATAAATGAGAAAAATTGAGCTGATTCTATTTTTTTTGTTGACAGATATATTTAACTGTATTTTTTTGAATAAGGGTAATACAGGTTTACAATTAGTATCACAGATACTTGAGCGTGGTGATGAATGTACAGCTTTGGTTCGTAATCCCGCAAAACTGGCTCAGCACGAAAGCAACAAAAACTTAAAAGTAAAAATTAAATGAATGAAATTACATTTATTTATAATTAAATTTTAGATAGTAAAATGTGACATTTTAAATTCAGAAGAAGTTGCTTCGCACATTGCAGGACATGACTGTGTTCTATCTACACTTGGAGTTGCTGGATTCGCTTTGTTCAAGATTACTTTTTACCAAGACTCTATCAAAGCGATTATAGAAGCCATGAGAAAAGCTAATCTAAAACGTTTGATATGTCTTACATCATTTTATTCTAAACGTAATTCTAGAGATATTTGTAGAAAATTATCTATTCTCAATTTTTATTTTAGCCGATAACATTTATCCGATGATTTACAAAATGGTGATGAGACCAATGTTAGGAAGACATTTGGACAGTATGAATGAAATGGAAGAATATTTATTCAACCAATGCTCCGACATTGACTACACAATTGTAAGACCACCGAGATTACTTGATGCTGCAATCTCGGGTAAAATTTTTAAGACTTGATTTAAACAATTGAAAATTGAACAGAAAATTTAGATTCTGAAGTAAAAGTAAATGAAAATGCTTACTTTTTTCCTGATTATTCGACCAAAAGTCAGATACCAAGAGCAAATGTGGCCAAATTTATGCTCGAAGCACTTGATAAGAATCTTTACGTTAAACAAGGTGTTGCGATTGATTTAGTCAAATAAAATTGATTTATGTTTTTTTAGATTATCAATTAGCTAGTCAGAATTATATTATTTTTAGACTTTAAATGTTTTTGGTATTGTGAAATTCAAATACAAATTGAACAAAAAATCTTCCTTTTTTGATGAATTAAAATTAAAGTTAATAAAATATACTTAAAAAATAGTGCAACAAAGTGCAGCATACTTTGCTGCACCTTTTTTACTTAAAATAATTTTTCTCATGTTTCAGTGAGACAAAAAATAAAATTTCACTAAGATTTTAACTAATTATTGGTTTAATTTACAAAAAAAAATATAATAATTTCATTTTAATTAGTTAAGAAGCAACAAACAATGTTGCACTTTGTTGCAGTAATTTTTTAGTATATTTTATTAACTTTAATTTTAATTCATCAAAAAGGGAAGAATTTTTGTTCAATTTGTATTTAAATTTCACAATACCAATGTTTTTTTTTGTAATAAAAGTATTTCTATATTGAATTAATTTAATTAATTACCTTAAAAAAATCATAAAAATACTCATTAAAAAAATCATTAAATTAACTTTCATCACAAAAATCATTTTTGTGATAAAAGTTTTAAATGTATTTTTCAAATTTCATACTATGAAACGTATGATGGAAAAATTTTATGGTTAAAAAAATTGAAAATGCAATTAGAGTTAAGTTCAAAAATAGAAAAAAGCTCAAATTTGACTTTTTTTCTATTTTTTAATAAACTCTACAATTTTTTTAATTTTTAATTTTTTTTTGAGAGCAAAGAAAATTTTTTTGTTAGAGTAAAAGTTAAATTTGGGCTCTATTTTTAGAAAATATCCCATATTCACGGTATTTTCTAGCATATTAAATTTTAATTCTTATTACATAGAAACGATGTAATTAACTCCAAAAGAAAAAAGGTTGGATTTGGGCTTTACTCTTAAAGTCGTGAAAACGATTTTACGATAATATTTTTTTTATTTTTCAATACTAACAATGACATCGGACTAAAGATCAAATTAGTAATTAATTATTTAATTTGTTAGTTTTTTGGACTCGAATTAATGAGTTAATATTTCGATTTATGTAAAAGCTCCCTTCAAGAACTTACTATACCTAGTAATTAGTTTAAATTAATAAATAAAGTTAGTTACCGAAAAAAAGAGAAACTTCATTAAATTGGCAATAGTTTGATTGACAACCAAAATAATAAAACAAAAAACAAAATAAAACTTATATTTTTTTGATAAAATTGACGTTGAACTATGATTAATTTTAGGCTTGATTCATTATTTTACCGATTTTTAGAATATTTATAATTATATTTCTTTAATTAAGCTTAAAGTTTGATATAGTTGGAAAGTACCAAAAAATCTTTAGAAAATTTTTTAAAAGTCAAAAACAACGAAATAGGCAAAATGAGTAAAATTAGTAAAATTATTAAAACGAGAAAAATGAACAAAATGAGCAATAGGAAATTGATATTCATATCGACAATACATGTTTAATTTCATTGAACTAGACATTTATTTGAAAATTTTCAAATTAAATGAGAATTTTTTGTTAAATATTTTTTTATTTAAACTTTAAGTTTAAAGCACAAAGCATTAAAAAATTTTAAAGCCTTTAAAGCACACTTCAACAATTCTTAACAATAGATAAAAACGATTATTTTTTTCAGCTGATTTTTAATCGAATCCAGCCTGTTTGCACGTTTTGCAGCAGTATTTGGAAAATCTTGCACACCATCCCTTTAAAACAACAAGTCTGCAGTTATTATAAGATGACCGATCTTCGCATTCTCTAATCTGAGATCGAACAACTTTAACTTGTACAGACTTGGTTACCTGAACGCCATGGCTTTCAGCAATGCACGAATACTCGCCTCCATCACTTGACTGTAAATTATTGATCCACAAACTGTTTCTGTCTATTGAATATTTGGCTCCACTGACCAAATATTCATTGTTTTTCATCCATCTAAAATTCGTAACAATTCCATTTTCTGTGATGCATGACAATTTTCCTTTTTTGTTACTTTCAAAAACAGGGTCTTCAGGATCAACTCTAATGATAACTCGCTCTTTAAAATTTTAAATTTATTTAATTTCTAAAAACAGCAACCAAAAGCTTCAAGCTCAACTTTTTAAGGGTTAAATAAAAAACACCACTCCATCCATTACCTGTTAGTTAACCAAATTAAATGCTTATTCATTACTTACCAAACACAGTGAGATGAAATAGAAGAGATTTATCCTCAAAAAAACCATTCGAAAGAATACATTTATATGATCCCTGATCACTTGGTGATAAATTTCGTACAACTAAATTATTTGATTCCACTTGATATTTTTTGCTGTCCCCTTTGATTTGTGTATGGTTGACAAACCAGGTGACTGCAGGTCTAGGATCAGCATCGGTGTATTCACATTTTAAATTAATAGAATCCCAACTTTTTCCAAGAACTTCTTTTTCCTCTGGTTCGTTTAGTCTAACCGGTTCTAAATTTTGACACAAATTTAACTTGAGACTTATTTAAATTAATTTTAATAAAATTACTAGCAATTTTTACATAAAACTCGACCAATGTAGTCCCATAGATGTTAGACCCATTACATGCATAAACTCCCTGAAGCTGTTCATCGAGTCTCAGAATGTTTAGTCTATTGTAGTTGATCATAAAGCTGGTGAAGTCATCATCAATTAGCAGCGAATTAAAGTACCATCTGACACTTGGTTTTGGAACGCCTTTAAATGGACACTCAAGTTTTACTTGCTCAAATTCATAAAACCACAGAGAAGCATATTTTGATTTTAAATTTTCAATATAAGGAATAGATCCGACTTCTAGTTTAAAAATCGATTGTTTTTCGATGTAAGGTGACAATTTTAAAGTACATGTATAAGTGTCCAGAGCATCGGACACAGTGATGTTTTTTATTTTTAAAATAGTTTTAAAATTGTCCAAAAACTCATATTTTTGATTCTGTTTAGCCTCTATGGGCGAACTATTTAGCTTCCATTCAATATGATCAAAGGTTAAATCAAAGTGTTGATCGACAAACCACCACAAACAATCTAAATTGGTTGATTGATTTGCCAAAGCTTGAACAGTTTTTGTCTTGGATTCAATTTCAGTATTTTTATTAAGTGCTGGGTTTATATTGACATTTATGGAAGTATTGTAAATTACCGACTCGGTTTCAGCCAAACATGTGTATAGACCAGAGTCGGACAATTGAGAGCTTTGAATGTTCAATGAACCTATCGGTTTATTTGTCTCGTATTTTGGGTTATTTAGATCTAGAAGTGTTTCATTAAAATGCCAATGAATAGAACATGATTCATCTTTGACTTGTTCAAGTCGGCATTCTAGTTTTATTGGTTCATTCTCCATGCCATTTAATTCATAAATATGGTTTACTTCCAATTTATTTGGAATCACTTTAAAAAAATTAAATGAAATTGAAATTTTTTAAATAAGATTTTTTTCCCCTTTTCTTTAGAGTACCTAAAAACAAAAACCTTATTCTCATATTAAAAAAAAAATTATTTTCAATCCATTTCATTCTGTCTGTCAAAAAAATTATATTTATCTTTGGATTTCTAATTTATAATAATATTTTATTTTTCAGGTATGCTTCTCTTTTTTTTTTAACAAAAAAATATTGACTATTGATATTTTTAAACTCTAAAATATAAGTCCAACTTATTTTTTTATTTAGAAAACTGAAAAATGTATACCCTTTTAGAATTGATATAACATTTCTTTATAAAAAAGTTCTATCTCATAGTCTTTGGTCTCAGAGGGCAACAATTAGGGGTTTAATGCTCGTAAATTATAAATTTAAAATCAAAAATTGGAAAATAAGATACAGCATTGATTTGACATGATGTTTTTGGTAATTTTTACGGAAATAACGTAAAATTACGTAAAAAAAAAGTAATTTATGTAATTTTATGTAAATTTACGTAAAATTATGTAAGTTTTTGTATATTTATTTTTTCCTCAGAAAAAAATGGTAAAAAAAGGTGAAAATAAGTAAAAAAAAATTAAAACATAAACCTAATTAAAATTTAATTATTTTCAAAAAAAATGTTTTATTAATTGATTTTAGTAATTTTTAGAAAACTTTTAATAATTTTTTTTTTATTTTTATTTGTCTTTTTTTTGGCGAGGAAGTTCTTTTTTTTATTTTACTTTTTTTTAAACTTAAGGTAATTTTAAGGTAATTTACGTAGATTTTCTTTTGTAAATTTACTTCATAGAACGAAACTTTTGAAGTTTAAAAAATATTTTAAATGAAAAAAAGCTACCAAATACTATAAATTTTTTATTAGCGTTACGATTAATAAACTTATTAAAGGTACAAAAAAATGTTTAATCACCACAATAGCATGTTTAATTTTTACTGAAAAGACGAGAAAAATTTCTTTATTTTATAGATTTTATTTTTTGTTATTTTTTGGTATTTAAAACATTTTTTAGTCATCTAAAAGACCAAAAAATATTAAATTTGAACCAAATCAAAAGTTCAAATTTTATTTAAATAAAATTCCAAAAAACTTTAGCCTTGTCCTTAAATAAAAATGAACCATAATCAATTTTTTCTCGTCTTTTGTGTACACGTTTTATGCCAAAAAATGGTGTATTTTGGTACAAAAAAACAAAAAAAATATAAAAAATGCTAAAGTTCAAACTCTGAAGGACCAAAACATGTACTGTAAATTGTAAAAACTCAAACATCATCAGAACCACCTGCTAAAGTTGAATTGGACTGTGAATTCACATTTTCCGCGTTTTGCAGAATCAATATATTGGTGGTACAAAGGATTTATCAGTTGCTACAATATACAGAACATGTTTTGGTCCTTCAAAGCTTGAGCTTTGGCATTTTTACATTTTTTTTAAATTTTTTTGGACCAAAATTCATAGTGCCAAAAAATAAAAAAATCAGTTGGTAAATAGAATACCAGCACGTTTTGTGTGTTTTTTAAGTTCTTTAAGCACTTTCAGTCGAATGGGTCAAGGTAAAGTTTCGTAAAATAATCATCCGAATCTTAACTGGATGAGGAAACTTTTTTTTAATTAATTATACATATTACGTAGAAAACTGTATAGTAAAAGTTTACTAAGACAGTAAAAATTTTAAAATTTAAAAAAGAAGGTGAAGAAAAAATATTCATACAAAAAAATTAATAAATTTAAATTCATACCTTTTAAAGTGTGATTTACAACAGCTGGATTGAATTTATCTAAATTTAATGCTTTGCACGAATAAGTTCCAGAATCTTTTGGTTTTAAATCTTTGATTAACAAACTTCCATTATAAAAATACACATATTTTGATGAATATTTTTCTTCTACTGTTGAATTGAGAATTATCAAACGATTTTCATGAAGCCAGTTAAGGTATGGTTTAGGACTTCCATTGAAAATGCAATCAAAAATTGCGTTTGTTGATTGATTTTTTATTTTTACTTCTGATTTTGAAGAAATCACAGGCTGAGCTAATTTAGAACAATTATTTTTTATTTACACTTTCTTTTCCAAAGCTTACAATCGACATTTAGAAAAATTGATCCAAATTTTTTTCTTAGATAACTGTTTGAAAACTCATTATGGGCATAACATCTGTAAATGCCATGATCTTTCTGCTTAAGAGAATTTATCTTCAAAATTGAACCATTTGATATTTCATATTTATCCGAATTAAATAAAATTGGTTGAAAACTTGGATCATTCCACGTGACTAATGGCATCGGCTCACCTTTCACTTCGCAAGCTAGCAGTACACTTGAATCCTCATTTGCCGATATTTTGCTAAATATAAAATTAACTTCACCAGGTACTTTAAAAAAAAAAAAAAAAAACTAAAAAAAAAATTCTTTAATCTGACTTAAAAAAATACCAGCTTCAATTAAAGTCACATTTATCGCCGAGTTTTTGATGGTTTTGGCATCTAGTTTGCATGTGTAAATGCCAGCATCATTTTGGTTAAATCTCTTAATTTTGATGAAATGTGGATAAATGGCGTATTTGAATGGATCAGGTTTGATTGGGTCTTGGGAACCGTTGAAGTACCAATGTGATTTTGGAAATGGACGACCAGTTAGATTACAAAATAAAACGGCATCGAAACCATTCATCACATGTTTGTAATAAGAGTGGTGGGTTATTTCCCCAAAGACTAAATATGATTAAAGATTAAAGAGGAAATTCTCACTTGATTAGACCCGATTATCATTCAATATTTAGCTAAAAATGTTAGTTAAAATTGTTAATTAAAATTTTAGCATGCTGGGTTAGTTGAGCTTCAAAGCAAAAATTAGAAAAAAATTCTACCATTTACGACAACTTTGCTTTGTTTAATATCATCTCTTCCCTTTAAGTTGCTGGCCCGGCAACTGTATTCCGCTTCATCAAGTTCAGAAACATTTTTTATAATCAATGAGCTGTCTTCGGACAGTGAAATTCTGTCATCGCTTGAATCAAAATCAATCTCTTGGGTTCCTTTGTACCATGTGATTGTTGGTGTCGGATAACCTGACGCTTTGCATGGAAGCTCCAAAGTTTCTCCTTCATTTAACTCTACACTTATTTTAAATTCTTCAATTAAAGGGTCTTTATCTTAAAAAATAAATATTTAAATCAAAAAATCAAAAATAATAAATCAAAATTAATTACCAAGATTTGGCTTTGTACATTGCAGATTTGAACAATCACTTTGGCAACATTTGAGATTCGAATCACAATCTGCATCTGTTCTGCAGTTGTTTTCACATGTTTGGCTTAGTAGAAATTCTGGACATATTCCTGGTTTATTTTCTTAAATTAAAATTTTTAAATAAAATAACCAATTAAGCTTGATCACAGTTAATTTTTATTTTTAAGATTTTTTTTAATTTCTTAATTTTCAAATATTTTTAATCTATTCCTTGTGATGGTGTTATATATCATTAAATGGAAAATTAGAATTAACTACTTTTTTAGTTGTTCAAGGCCTAAAAATTTCTTTTAAAAAGAAAGTCCATTCGACTGATTTTGAATGTAACATCAATGATAAGTGCAACAATCTGTCATATTTCATCAATGAAGAATACGAAAATTTAATGAATCATCAATAGCATTAAAAGAAAATCAAAAATTTTACATTAGAAACAAATTAAATTGATCTCTTCGCTTTTCCATAGAAAAAAACCTATGAATTTAGGTGTATTCATCAATGAATGGATCTTACATTCAAAAATAGGTGATTAGAAGGCTGGAAAAATTCAAAAATGGCACATCAATTTAAGTTGAAAATTAAATTTAAAATGTGCGGTATATCAATCATAGCAATAAATTTCTCTACAATTCAACTAATTTGGCTTTTTATAATTTTAATAATAAATTATTTAAATTTCTTTGAATTTTTGCTATCTATTTAGAATTTGAAAAAATTTTGCAAGTAAGTTTTTTCATTAGCTAAATCTTCTTAAATAAATGCGGATAATTTATTAACAATTTAAATTTTGAAAATTGGATGTGTGAAGTATTAAAACGTTTGAAATTCATATTCAGAATTCTGGACGAGGTAGAAAAAAACATATAAAGAAGGTACTAAAACATATAAAAAGAGAAGATCACATAAATCATATTTTTTAAGGCAAGTAAAAACAAGTAAAAATGAGAAAAAAAAACATTTATCTATTTTTTAATTTTATTTTAATCAATCCTACATTTATCAAAAAAAAGAAAAAATCATAAATCTAATCTTTCTGATACCATTTATCAACCTTACTTTTTTATACAAATATTGTATCCCTTAATCCATAAAGATAAATCAATATAATCAAGTATACAACAAGCTACTATATGGTAACAAGCAGCCTTATCTAAGAAAAAAAAAAATAAAAATCATAAAAAAATGAATATCATCAAAAAAATAGATATCATACTTTTGTAATATTTTGTCTCTAAATAACTATTATTAAATAATTTTATGTTTTTTTTGTATTTTTCAAATGTTTTTTTTTACTTTATCTTTTTATATGTTTTTGTCTACCTCGTCCAAAAATTTTTTAGTTCACGTTCACATCTTAGAAAATACAATTTTCCTGATGCTTTTTTTAATTCAAAAATTTCATATTTCTAATTAAAATTTTGCTTAAAATGTATTTAGCTTAATTTTTGTGTACAAATGGTCCATTCGAAGTTAAAAGTAATTCAAAGAGATTTTGAAAACAAGCTTTTAAGATAAATAATAAATTTAAATTCATTATTAAATTTTTTTTTCGTACTTTAGTATAAAAAATTTAAATTTAATGATGGCTTAATATAAAAAAATGTTCGATTTTTATGAAATCAAGTTTATAACAATAAAGATATGATTTTCTATTGAATTTGTAGAATATTTTACTATTTTTTATTCATTCATTAATTCATTTATTTTTCTATTTTTATGGTTGTAAATATTATGGCTCTTCATTAAAGTATTTAAAATAAAATCAAAAAAAAAAATTTCAAAGTGTATCTATAAAAAAAAACTTTAAAAGAGTTTTAAAAGATTTTTCAGTTTAAAATCCCAATTCGAAAGAATCTCAAAAATTATAAAACTTTTTGTAATTTTCCAAGGCTTTGAATTGTTTATTTATGAACATAAAACCAAAACAAAATATAAATATATTAAATACTTTAAGCATTAACTTGTCTCTTAAATACTTAACAATGGGATTAAATTATTTTTTTTTAATTAAAATATACTTACTTAATCTACAATTTGGTCTAAAATTTTCGACTACACATTGATGAAAAGAATCGCAGTAAAATCCATCACATGGATCAACACATTGACATAATTCACATTGATTGCCAGTAATTACCCTTCCATAGGGACAATTTAACTGACAATCATCCATCGAAGGACAACTAGAGTCTAAAAAATAAAATTTAATTAAACACTTTGAAAATAAAGTCTATCAAGCAAACAAAAAATGAGAAAAGTTAATGATGTTAGATTTAGTTAGTGTTTTTAGTAATATAAGCTTATAATTCATATATTGTCCTAATTACCTACACCGGCACATAGGACCATACAATCTTTATAAGAAGGAAAATTATTGTTATTCCCATGACACCCTGAATAGCTAAATAAATGACATTGTCCATTTTTTGAATCATAATACCATTTCCATATCTGTAAACTGCATTTATTGCCATTTTCAAACGGCAATAAGCAGTCATCTTAAACAATTTTTACCATTATTCTATCTATTATAAATAAATCTTAAATAATATTGAACTTTTATTCATACCTTCGGTCTTTTGGTCATCCATATTAGGCGAACATTGAGATTTGCATTCATTTAAAGAATCAAATCGATTAGAATTTTGTGAATTGAAGCATTCAGCCTTAATCGGCCGACAGACCTGGGCCACAATGTCAAAAAACCAAACAGAATCTTGGTAATCAACAAGTTTATCGGACAGAATTTCTCCATTAGTTGGATCAATGCATTCTGGAAGGATGTCAGGCACTGCCTCACAAGGTGTATCATCTAAAAATTAAAAATTTGAATGAAATCTAGGATAATTTCAAAAGTATACAGTCTAATAGGCCAGTGTTCAAAAAACCATAGGAACATTCAGATAAACACTGACCTTTGCTTTCGAAATTGTTTTCATTCCCGTTGCAACCTGTATACGTGAATTTTAAACACTCTTTGGTAATTGGATCATGGTACCATCGAACCAATTGATCATCACAGTCTCCTTCAACTTTCTCAAGACTACATATGTCAATAGAAGAAGTTGTATGAACTTAAAAAATTAATGCAATAGTCTAAGTTAACTAAATTTAAAAAAATATAAAATTCCGGGGCATTCATTTTTACTTCATTATTTTAATTAAATAAATCGTCAAATTAATCAAACTTAAGCTGAGTGTACTTTATTCAATTGTGTGGCTGCTACCTTGTATCGGTATCATTTTTTGAGAAATTCAAATTTAAATGTTTGTTTTAAATTTTGTACTTAAAATTTTTTTTTTCATCGATTTAATTTAAGGATGAGGTTAAAAAAGATTAAAAAATAAAAAATTGAAAAATATAAAAAATATAAAAAAAATAATTAAAATAAAAGAGAAATTAGTATTAATTTTTAAATAGAAATTTTTCTAATGTATAGTTTTAAAATGAGAAAAAGATCGATTGAATCCTGGCAATGATTCTTAACTCAGAGGAAGAACATTTCAAGTATAAAATTTGTTTGAAACATAGTCACGAAAGTTATAAGCTGCTCCATGACAAAGAATAGATTACTTGCTTTTTTTTTTATTGATTTACCGTAAATATTTGTTTTTTAACACTTCACTAAGTCCAGATTCTTGGTTTTGGTGCTTCAAAAAAATATTTTTTTTGAACTTGTTATCAAATTAAAATTGAAAATTTGGAAATTTCCTTTCGAGATCAAAGATTTTCATCTTTACTATCTTAAGATTTTCAATTTTTTTGGAGGAAGATTAAGAAATTATATAACATAATTATCCGAATTTATTGACATGTCTTTAAAATAGAGTATTCTATTTTAGTGACATGTTATTCCAAATTGAGCACTGTTTTTAAAAATAATAAAAATGCATTATTAATGGCATGTAATTAAATGTGAATAAATCAGACTTGTTTATAAGTCACAGTTTTAAGTCTAAGTCATAAAAATTTAAGTCAAAGTTATGACTTGACTTAAAAAAAAAATTTAAGTGACTTGACTTGACTCAATACTTGTGACTTAAAAACAAGTCTGGAATAAATTTAAAAATTATTAAAAATAGTTTCAGCTTTTATGAAATTCAATTAAAAATGGAAATTTAATTATGTTCTAAATCCGAATGTCAATAAAACCAGATGTATTTTTTAACAAAATTAAACTTATTTTTTTTTAAGACATGTCGTGTAAATTGAACATTGCTCTTTTTAAAATCAGTGTTTATTTTGTACTGGCATGTCATTATTTCATTTAGTGTCACTAAATTCGGATAATTTACATTTTTAATCTAAAAACCAACATCATTAACTAAAATTTTGAATTTTGAATTTATAAAATGAACTAATTTATAAAGATAAAAAAATTTTGTCAACTGTTATTGAAACATAAAAATAAAAATAAAGTTTCGTAAACAGTGAATAAACATAAAGATCCATTAATTAATTCTAATGATTACTCAGGAATAAAGACCAAACGCTTTATATCGAAAAGTCAATCAAAAAAAGAATAGCAGGTCCGTGGCATGAATGAGATTTATTTTATCTGTATAATCTAAATCAAATTTTTTATTTAATCGATTTATGTATTCTTGGCTTTTGAAAAAAAATGGATTAAAAAAAAAAAAACATTTTATTTTTTAACCTGATTTACATAATTGAAAAATTATTTTTAAGATTTATTAAGAGCTTAATATATTTTAATCTTAAGATAAAATTTACCGCGGAAATTTAATTTAAGAATTCAAAAGGAGCATAATTAAATCTTTTAAAAAAACCTTGTGTTGTAGTCAATATTGGTTGAGAAAATTCTTCATAAACTTGATTTCTTGATTCTTCACTTAAATAATCCCAACAAAAATTTTTGCATTCCAGCAAAGAGAAAAAATTATTATCGTTTCCCAAGCAGCCTTTCAAAAAATTTATTAATAATTTAGATGAAAATTCTTTTTTTTTATACCTCCATAGTGAAAGTCTTTACAAGACTGAGTTTCAGGATCATAATGCCATCTGATTTGAAATTGATCACATGGACCTAGAGCTTTATTCGAGTAGCATATCTCTTAAAAATTAAAATTTTAAAAAAATAAAAAAAAAAGATTCAAAAATACCTTTTTTCTTGGGTATTTCACAAATTTCCGCGCATTGCTGTCTATTTTCGAATTTGTTCTCGTTACCATAACACCCAGTAAAGTTAAACAGAAGGCAATATTTTAATTTTGTATCATAATACCATTTAGAAATTGTTTGAGAACAATTTCCCTCTTCTAAAGGTAAATTACAGACATCGATTGGAATCTCAGTCGAAGCAACCACTGTTGAAGATACCATAATTTCAGTTGTATCATCTGGACTTAGATTCTCTACGCATGTTTCAGTACATTCTTCATTTGAATCGAATCGGTTTGAAAACTCAGATCCACATCCAGAATATTGAAATGAATAGCACATTTTTGTTTGAATGTCAAAATACCATTTTGGAAATAGCTCAGTACAATTGGTTCCTTCATCGATTGATTCTAAGCATTTTTTTGGAAACTTTAAAAATGTTGCTTTTTCTTCCGGACTCAGTTTACAATCTATTTCACATTTTTCTTGAGTGTCAAATCTGTTTAAATTTCCGTCACAGCCTTAAATTAACAAGAAAATTATTGTACCTGAAATTTTTACCTCTGATTATGTACCTCCGTAATAAAATCTTAAACATTCCTTTTCAATTTTGTCATAATACCAAATTAGTTTATAATCTGTACAAGTTCCAGAATCCATTGGAAGTTCACAAGGATCTTTTTTAAACAAATTTGAAAAAATAAAAAAATATTTAAAAATTTAAAAAAAATTTTTTGTACCGATTATTTTAGCATTGCAAGTTGATCTGCAGTCAATTTCATTTTCGAAATTGTTCGGAGAACCATCACAGCCAGAATAGGTGAACTGTTGACACATTTCCGTTGTTGAATTGTAGTACCACCTTTGCAGTTTAACATGGCATGAGCCCGAAATTTTGGGAGCATGACATATGTCTTCAGTAATCATTTGTTTAGCTATTTTAAGAAATTTTCTAATTTAAAATTTTAGATTTTTTTGATTTTTTAATACGATAATCGTCAAGTCCTTGGCAGGTGTATTCACAGGCTTCTTTAGTCTCAAATCTGTTCAGATTTCCATTGCATCCACTGTAAAGCATTTCTTTACATTTTCCTTCGTTAAAATCATAATACCATGAATCGATTTTTTCGTCGCAGCTACCGATTATTTTTGGCAAAAGACAAACACCTTAAATTTCGAAATTTAATCTGATCTAAAAGCCTATTTCAAAATTATATGAAAAATATTACTTTTTTGTTTTGGTCGTACACACGAATTGAAGCAATCATCTTCTGATAAATGATTGTTTTTAGTTATCATACAGCCTCCATACGAGAAAGTTTTGCATTGACCAACTCTTGAATCAAAATACCATCTTTCATGGTCACCACGACAGGGACCCTTATCCGGAATAAAAGAACACTTCTCTAAAAATTTAGTTAATTTTAAAATTTAATTCCTTCAAATTCAAAAGTTTTGGCTTAGTCTTCAATCAATCTTTAATAATTTTGGATTAAATATCTTTATTCAATTGAAAAATGTTCATTTTCTTTATAAATGAGGACTTGGAAAAAATCATCAAAACTTGTTTTAATTACAGATGTTAAAATTTTAAGATATTTTTGTTTCGGCTTTTATTTTCCTTCAAATATTCGTATAATTCTTAATAAGATTAATTTAAAGCAAAATAAGAAATTTTTTTTTTTAAATGAATTGATAAGATTATGCATAAACATAATATCAGAAGAATATCAGAATATTTTAATTATTTAAAAAATCTAAATTGCCATTGTGAACTCTATCAAAAAAAGATTAAAAAAGAATGAAAGTATTTAATAAATTTTTAACATTGGTTCTATAAATTGTATTAGATGATAAATTCAGTTTTCCACACATAATATGGTCTCCACTAAAAAAATAAAAAAATAAAATAAAACTCTAAGCAGTATACATCGAGAGTTTTTGCAGATTTTGAATATATTGAATTTATCAACTAAAACACTTTAAATTACACTATAAGTTTATTATAAATAATTAATAAACCTTAAAAAAGGATAAAATTTTTAACTTAAAAATTATTTTAGATATTGTAAATTTTTGCTTTATTGAGCAAAGTAAAATTTTTGATCAAATTTCAAGCGCTCAATATTGCTCAAAAATTTTTCGATGCGCAACTAAGCTTCATCGCAGATTTTTAATTTTTTTAATATTTCAAAGCTTTATTTTGGCCATCATTTAATGGACTGACAAAAAAATTCCTATTTTACTGACAAAAAAGACTAAATTTACTGACAAAAAAACTAAGCAAGGTGACAAACAAACTACTTCACTGATAATTAAACTAATTGAGTGACAATTAAACTAACTGACTGACAGATAAACTAATTGACCGACAAATTAAATATTTTCGGGATGACAGATTTACCAAAAAAATGGTGACTAATTTAATTAATGACTAATGACTAATGAACACTAAACTAGGTGACAAACAAACTACTTCACTGATAATTTTTCAACTTTCATTTTTTTAGCTTATTTACTTTATTTTGATTCTTTTTTTTATCTCATTTTATTAACTTTAATTTTATTTTTATTTTATTTCATTTTTATTTTATTTTTTTTTTATTTTACTTTTTAACTTATTCTGAAGGAGCTCTAGCTCGGTACAGAAAACAAATAAATAAAAATAACAAATTTAGCATGGCTAGTAAAATTAATAAATAATAAATACATAATAAATAATTAATAAATACACCAACGAACTAGAACAATTGCTTATTAAATGGAAAATGAAGATATCAGTTGAAAAGTCGTGTTCAGTCTAGTCTTTTCTAAGTACAAAAAAGAGAGTGATAATCTAAACTTCAAAATTTATGGAAACAGAATAGTGAGCCAAAAAGGTATCAAGTTTCTTGGTATTAAATTTGATTCTAAGTTAAACTTTAATATACTGGTAGACGAAATTAAAGAACGCTGCAATAAAAGACTAAACATTATTAAGATATTGTCAAACAAAAAGTGGGGTCTCAATCAAAACACACTAGGAAATTTATATAAATCTTTAGTCGGATCAATCTTAGACTATTCTTTTCCATGCTTAAATTCATTTTCAGAAAATAATATCCAAAAATTCTTCTAATGGCTATTTATTCTATATATCTTAATATAACGAGGGAGACCAAAGAAATCAACAACTCAGGGAAAAAAATAAAAAAAAATTAATCGTTTATATTTTTTTATTTTTTTTATATTTTGTCATTTAAATAAATATTTTCGTCACTAAAATTAGTTTTTTTTTGTCTACAAATAAGGTTTTATTTTGTCAGTGAAAAATTATAAAAAAGTCATCTCAATATATAAATTTGTCAGTCGTTTAGTTTTTTTTGTCAGAATAATTAGTTTTTTATATTCAGCTAATACAAATATAATTAGTCACCACTTTTAGTTATTTTTGTCATCTTAAAAAAATTTAATCTGTCACCCCCAAAAAATATAAGCCCTTTATTTTTAAACTTTTGAAAAAGGATTGTATTTTACTTTGCTCTTTATTGATGTTAATTTTTTGTCTATTGTAAATTTAAAAATAGAAAAATAAAGTTACAATAAAGTTGAACTTTTTAATTCTCTAAAAATCAAAATTTTTTTTTAAATTTAAACCAAAAAATACTGTTCGCTGACAGAAGGGCTTTCGACCATCAAGCAGCTAACCCTGAGTGATTTAATAATTTAAATAAATAAATTGATAAACTTAACAGAGCTTATTTTAAACATTTGGTAAAAAAATTGGCGGTTTTTCATTATTAATCTAAATTTCTGATTGCATCACTAAAAATACAGAACCAAAATATTATTTCTTGAAATTTTCCAAAAAAATTTTATTTGTGTTTAATATTCTATTGAGTCATAAATTCTCAACTCTCTATTCATTTTTCTTGACTTTGAATTAAAAGTTATTGAAATCAAAAATTTATTTTCAAAAGAAAGCAAAATATTGAATTAAATGATCGTGAACAAGAATTATTTAGAAAATGCGGTGACAAAAAAAGTTAAAAAAGCTCATTAAAAGCTTAGTAGATGCTCAGAAATTTTATTTTACTAAAATAAATGAATTTTTGCTATTTAAAATAAAAATTAAATTAAATTTCACTAATTTCTAATTTGGTAAATAGCTTTTTTTGGTCAAAAACCAAGACCAATTATGAAAAAAAGGCCATCGCTTGGAATGCAATAAAATTAGCCATTCTCATTTTTTTAACATTTATTTTCTATAGAGAATTGAGCTAAATCTAAATTTTGTTGTTAATTAAAATAATTAAAAATAATTAGAATTCAAATTTGTTATTTATAAAAATAAAATCATTAAATAATATTAGTGATAAATTCAGAAATTAGAGTTATTAAATATTAACATGCCAAAAAATTATCTTTTTGATTTTTTGTACTGTTCATTAATATTCCATAAATTACACTCTTTAAGATTCATCCCTTTAAATCGAATTTGATTATTAAATCAAAACAATTTTTAAAATAAATTTCTAAAATTTAATCAAATAAAATATTCGATTTTTGTGTGATTGATTCAAAAAAATCTTTTTCTCTATTTAAATAAACTAATGTATATCAACAAAAAAATGTTGTGCGTAATTTTTCACTTCTCAAACTCCGTCAATGTGGCAAATAACTTGGTGAAAAAAATTCAAAGTAATTTAAATCGCACAAACTAATAAAGAGTGTAAACATTTGGAGAAATCAAAATATTTAAAAAAATTTAGTTCTAGTATTCATATGGTGTATTTTTTCGTCTTTCAATGAAAACTTTCGTACAATTTTGAAAAGGGATGAAAATTTTTTTTTTAAAAATAAATATGTGAGTTCCTTTTGCAATCTTATTGCATTGAAATTAACTTGATTAAAGCAAAAATGGGATATTTAGTTTTTATTATTTTAAAACAAAAATCTATTTTAAAAGAAAAAAACTTTCCTTAAAAAAAAGATAAAAATCTTATCTAATTTAATTTCCTAATTTCCTAAATTAAATTGATTAATTAATTGCTAAAACATTCTTAAATTTTAATATTTCAGATATTGAAAACTTTTAAAAGGAAATTTTTGATTTTTTTAAAATTTTTATTCTTAATTCTATTATTTTATTTAAAATAATTTATTTAAATATAGCCGTGGCCTTTTTAAATATTTAAATAAAGATTTATATTAACTTGAAACATTTCATGGTTTATTTAGTAAAAAAACTTAGTTCAAAAATGGAGCTAATTTGGATATGCGTTATGAAAGCCATTCACGTATTTAAAAAATATAAAGCCCTATGTTTTGAAATTTTCAATATTTTTTTTAAAGACTGTTTAATATTTTTAAGTAAAAAAAAATAAAATTTACTTAATTCTTAAATATTTTATATTTAAAAAAAAATGATCTTTTTTTAAAGAAATTTATTCTCTTATTTGAATAAAAAAATTAATTTAATTTTAAAGATTTTCTATAGTTTTTATAACTATATTAAATAGCTCAGTCTTACTTTAAATATAAAAATGAAACTTACCAAAAAGAAGAGGTATTTGGCATTTTCGGTCGCATTCCTCAAGACTTTGAAAATTATTTCCATTTCCATAGCATCCCGAATACGAAAATGACTTGCAGGATGCACTGCTTGCATCGTAGTAAAATCGTGTAAGATTTTGTAGGCAGTCTGGAGTATCAACTAATATTGTGGGGCTAACAGGAGGCAACTCACATACTTTAATGTCTTTTGGACTAACACACCGATCTTCACACTCATCATTAGTTTCAAATATATTTTCATTCGAGTTGCATCCTCCGAACCAAAACTGAATACATCTACCTTCGGTCATACTAAAGCGCCATTTGAGAGAATAATCGAAGCATGTATTCTCGGGCTGAGGCAAGGTACAAATGTCTAATTATAAAATTTTAAATGATTTAAAAAAAAAAAATGAAAATATAAAAAAATTACTTAAATTTAATTTTTGATTTTTTATTAAAATAAGTGAACCGTCTTCGGCACAATCTTTAAAATTTGGACCCTAAATTCTTTAATTATTAAAAAAAAAAATTTTCCAAGATACAATTTTTACATTTGCAGGTGTCAATCCATCTGGACAACATTCAAATTCAGACTCTGAACAAGATTTTAAATTGTATGTAAAGTCAGATGCTTGATCTCTAGGGCAGTCGGATTTATCTTCAGTTTTCGACACTGTTTTCATATCTGGACAGCAACCGAATAGAGAATTCTTAAAAATTTTATAAATAAAACTAATTTATAGATCTTTTTTTTTAATTTTTGTATTACTTGACATGGCTGATCAGTACACCCTTGTTGATTAGGACCTTTGGCAGGAGTCAAGTCATCTGAACAACAACCGAATTCAGAAATGTGACAACTTTCATCCGGCTCATTTAAATCGCAATTTTCGTAATTTTGTCCTTCAGCAGGTGTTATTCCGTCCGGACAGCAACCAAAAATGGAATTGCGACAATCTTCTTCAGAGTCTTTTTGTTTTAAATTAAAATTTAAAAAGTTTTTTTGTTTTATTTAGCTCAAAAAAAGATCTTACCAGCCCGCAATTTTAATATAAAAATAAAAAATAAAATAAATGTGAACCAGTATTTTTTTGAATTCATTTTTTAGCTTATTTCAATGAACCGATTGTTCTAAGGTTTTAAATAGCAAGTATCAGATAATAATTATATTAAAAATAAAATGAATTATGCAACGCTGATTTATTAAAAATTGAGTAAATTGAATTATACAAATAATGATTAGTAATCGTTTGTAGTTACTAAAAAAATTGTACAATTTCTAAGTGTTGAAAAATCCAAAATCAGAAATTGATTTATATTTGATGATTATTTATTTGATTTTTTTGTAAATGATTTAGGTAAACTAGAAAAAATCAGGACCTGGCTCGTATTGCTACTAATTAAGATATATTTTCTATTTGAATGCAAATTTAGCTATTCTATGAGGCTCTTGTTGCCTAATTGAAAAATAATCATAAATAAATTCAATTCAATTTGGCTCAACAAGTTGGTTGAATAAAAAAATACGAATTCATGCAGGGAAAATATTCGAGATACAGTAAACTTCCTGATAACGCCAGTGTGGTATTGATAAGAAATCTTGTTGAATATCAAGCTCATTTGCAACTAGAATAAAAACTTTGGCTTTAATTAGATATGGTATTTGCAGAGACCGATCAAATCCTAATCATACCGTAATGTTCCGGCGTTAAATTAGCCCGAAAGTTTATTTTTTTAAGCAAATAAGAACAACACACATGTTTTTGATTTTATCAATAGTAGCCAAAATTTACGAAGTGCTTATCATTAAGGGTCCGATTTGAAGCAGACGTCTTCTTTTTTTAATGAGCTGCGCTTCGGTTTTTTTTTAAACTAGATCGATTTATTTATCAATCATTTTGATTTAGCTCCTGTTAATAAGTGTTATTTCTTGCAAAAGTTATAACAATATTATTCAAATATCAAGTGAAACTAAACTTATCAATTAATTAGTTAAAATTTCTAACTAATTAAGCCATTTTATTTTTTTTGAAGCCAAAAAAGAATCTTACTTTGAAAATTTTTAAAAATTAACTTTTCTTTTGTTAATTATCTTCATATATACATTTTGTCTCTTTGGAAGATTTTTAATTATTTAGCCAAATTTGGTGTGCTCAAAAAAAAAAACTTGTATTTTAACTAAAAATTTAAAAGACCTCAAAACATAAGCGTTGAAAAAAACTTCATGTGGCTTGAATTTGAAAAAATTTTGATTATTTTTTTTACTTTCTATTAAAAAAATAGTTTCATTTTAGATAAAAATATATTTTAAATACTTTTCGTACGACTTTTATTTGCTGAGATTTTATGCTTTGCACTAATGTGATTTAAAGTCATTTATAAAATTTTATTGTAAACTCAAATCAAGTCATTAATTTGACAAGACTTTTGAGTTGTGACTTTTATCCAACACTGAAAAAAATTCCTTTTAAAATATTTTTGTTTTTTATATAATTTTTTATTTATGTCGAAAAAATTTTTTTAAATATTTTAAAGTTTTACTTTTCTGCGTCGCCTATAAGGTGCTTATTGAAATTAATAATAATAATGATAATAATAAAAATATGATTAATTAAATGGTTAGTATTAATACAGTGATTCTTGCAAAAGTGAAACGTTTCGTTCTTAAAAGGGGAACGGAATGGAATAGTTATATGTAGAAAGGTAATGGAATGGAATTGGGATGAAATGGGAATGTTTTTTTGGAATGCGTCTTCATTCTGTTCCCCTTTTAGGAACGAAACGTTTCACTTTTGCAAGAACCACTTTTGTATTAGAAAAATTTGAGATAAAATAGTTATTATCCACAAATATAACAAAAAATTCCATTAATTCAGTCAAAAAATACAAAAACGATCAAAAATTAACTCATTCAATTTTATTAATAATTTTAGTAAAATATCAAGAAAATAAAAAATAACACTAATTTAATTAAATCTAAACTTTTTTTTTAAATCTTCACTAACTAAGAAAAATACAATTATAAAAATATCTTATAATTCATCAACTTATTAATCCTCGATCTTTAGTATGGATAGTGTTTCCACTATTTGTTCTCTTGCTCGCTGTGTGCCAACATCATCTATCTATTTGTCATTATCATTATCGAGTGATTAAATACCTATTTGATTTTTAGATGCTAATTCAGGTAGTTGAAACTCAAGTTAGAATTTAGTTTTGATATTCACCTTTAATTTGACCATTTTCAATATTTTCTCATAAAAAATGGATAATTTGGTTATAAGGCATATTTTCATTATTTAATCAAATTTATTAAATATTAAGTGCATCGTCAACTGGGGAAAGCAAAAAACTCGTTTTGCCTCAGAAGACATATTTTTTATTTTTTTTTTGTTAAATTTCAATTAAAGATATTTTCAAATATAAATTTTTATTAGTAAAATAAAAAATTTTCATCAATAATGTCCTCAGACCCATTCAAAAATTTTAGTTTAATTTTTTTTGAAAATCATTTCAGACTATTAATTAAGTCTAGACAAGATCTTTTTTGAAAATAAAATAAAAATTCTAATGAGCATTATCAAATTTATTTTAACTAAGCAAATATAATTTTAGGTTTTTATGAAACTCTTTGATCCTAACAAAGTAAAAAATTAGATCTTTGAGTGTTAAGCATCTTTTTTTTTTAACTTTTAAGAATTGGCAATGGTAAATTCCAGATCAAATTTTTTAATTTGATTTAACTCGTAGACAAATTTCTTAAATGCAAATGTTTCTCAAAAAATAAAGCATCAAAAAAATAATGAAAATGCATTTAAAATTCAATTATTCATATATGAATAAAAGACAATTTTTGCCGAGGTACTTTTAAAAAGTAAAAGAAAATTTATATTTTAAATTGTCTTATTTTTTTAAGTTTAGTTTTTTCTATATATAATTTTTTCTTTGTCACCGCCGAATCTGTCGTAATCTTTGAAATAAATAATAATAATAATAATATTAATATTTTCTGAATATTTAAAAACTTTTCTTTATTGAATTCTAAAGTAAAATACATTCTAAAATTAAACTACAAACACAATCGGTCTGAGAAAAAGCAACTAAATTTGATTTTAAAAAATTAGTTATTAACATACTATAAATAAAAAATTTTTTAAATAAAAATATTTTAAATAAGAGAGAAAAAATCCACTTAGTATTTTTTAATTTTTAAGACCTCTAACTAGCTTGTTTATTGATGTTAATTGTCTGATGAAACTTTGGTTCAGTACAGAAAAATAAATAATTGATGAATTGGAGCTTATTTTTTATGCATTAAAATTTTGATATTTATAAGTTTAAATTTTTAAATTGCATGGCTAATGATTTATCTACTCATTTTTTCTAAATAATTGACAAATATATGCGATCACACCTTCTTTTATTTAGATTATACACAATAAATGTCTTAAGCTTAATAGATTCAATTTTTTCTCAATAAATAAATAAATCATGAAAAATTTATAAACTTTAATTCAAAGTTACATGTAAAACCCTGGTAATTAAAAAAATCGAAATATTGAAAAATTAATTAGTCACCTTTTTTGAAAATGTCAATTCTTCTCAAATCATTTCCCCAAAAAATCCACAAATTATATTCCATTATTATTTAAAAAATTTACCTTTAAAGGTAATTTTTGATTTTTTTATTTGAAAATAAGTTGATTTTTATAATAGTCAAAACCACATAGATACCATCAATATAATATAATGTTAAACATTTACTAAATAACTTAAAATAACTACTAAATTCAGCTGTGATTTTACTTAAACTTTAATTATGCAATTTTTGGAAAGGTATAAAATAATTTTAAATTCGATAAATAATATCAAAATAATAAGTAATTTGGAAAACGAATCTTGCTTGTAAAATAAAATGGGAAATAAAAAAGTAAAAGAAGTGAAACGGTTGAGCGAAGATGATATTTTGCATTTATGTATTATCAGCGAATTTAGCAGAGAAGAAATATTATTTTATTATCAAAGTTTTATTACCGATTGTCCAGCCGGAAAATTGTCAAAGTAAATAGAGTAAAATTTTTTGGACAAAAGGAAAATTAAAACATTTTAGAAAAGATTTCCAAAAAATATATGAAAAAATTTATCCCCAAAACAAGTCAACCAAGTTCAGTTCGCGAATTTTCGAAGTTTATGATCGAAATAAAGACGGCTATTTGGATTTCGAAGAGTTTTTAAGAGCAAATAAAATCACGACTGGCAATGACATAAATGAGAAATTGAAAATGGCATTCGAAATTTATGACTTAAAAAATGATGGTGTATTGGATAAGAATGAAATGGTGGAGACAATAAGTAACATTTTTACAATGGCCGGTATCGATAAGAAAAATAAAAGCTACAAAAAATTGGCTGAAGAAAAAGTTGATATTATTTATAGAAGATTTAATTTAAAAAAAGATAATTTTCTCACTTTGGAAGAATTTATTCAGTGTTATTTAAGTGATGAAAATTTAAAAAACATTTTAAGTGCTACTTTTTTAGAAAAAAAGTCTTTTATTTTACAGCAGCCTAAAAATTATCGAGAACTTCAATTGGAGGCGATTCAAAGAGTCCTAAGCATGTAAAGAGCCTCTATTTTTTTTTTAAAAAAAGAATTGAAAAAATGAATAAATTTGAGCAAAAAATGAGTCATTGAAAAAAAGATATGAGATTTTGCGAAAAAAAATTATTTTAATAAAAAATTCAAGTTGATAAAAATTTATTTAAATTTTTAAATTGATCAATCGATCTAACAATTAAGTGATATTTTAACAAGCATAATTAATCATTCAAAATTAAAAAAAATTGTTTAGTGCATTTTTAGAGAAGAGTTAAGTTAAAAGCGAGGGAGCAGGAAAATTTGAAATGATGAAAAAAATTTTTTTTCTGATGATGCTTAATTTTATTAAAAATAATTAAAAATATTTGTTTACTCAGAGCTAGAAGCTAAGCATTTAACAAAACGACCATAGATGTACTTTCATAAATTTCATATGAATATAAATAAAGTTAGTTTTTGATTTTTTATTAGAAATTAGTAGTTGATTCAGAAAATTGACACGTTTCTAAAATTTTAAAATTTATAAGCCTTTATAGAGTTTATAGAGTTTTTTACCTACCTATTTTTTCTATATTTTAATGAAGAAAAGCTAATTTAAGTAAAATAATTTAAATTACCAAAGAAATATTACAATTAAAGATTGAATTTTCTCAATTATTATTAGTCATCTGAAATTCTCGAAATCTATGCTTCCTGGAGAAAAACTTAGCACATTTTTAGAAAGCTCGTTAAATTCTATTTAAATAAAATGGGGGTCAGTTGTATAAAATTGGAAGTCAGTAGGGGGTAAGTTTTTTTTAAAAGTAGATTTTAGTTTTTTCGCTAAAAATAATATTGAAATTAACTAAATAAACATAACAGTCAAAAAGCTTAAGAAATTCTTGATAAAATGGTATATCGTATTAAGATTTTTAAATCATATTTCAAAATAACTAAGGTCTTTTATTTTAATAAAAATATCTCAAAAATTATACTTTCGGGAGAAAAACTAAGCACAATTTTAGAAAGCTCATTAAATTTTCTTCAAGGAAAATAGGTTTTTAAAGTTTGGTTTTTAAAAATATAAAAACATTCAATTTGCACAAAAAATAAAAATTATGGAGAAAAACTAGTTTAATTTTCAAAAAAAAAGAGAAAAATTCTAACTAAATGATTTATTAAAACTTTTAGAATAATTTTAAATCAAATCTATATGGTTTAATTTTTTTGTTTAAATTACAAAATGCATCCAATGTTGAATTAAAAAAAAAGTTCGATGTTTCAAATATTTTTTTCAGTTTCAAATAAAAAAATAATTTTAAGATAATATTATTTGAAACCGAAAAAAATATATGAAATATCGCACTTTTTCATTCAGTCAAATCGCCTAAGATAAAGAAAATTTAAAATTTAAATGGTCTTTTTTTCTCGATAAAAAATAAGACCGCCTGGTCATGAAGTTGATCAGCCCCGTCTTATTTTTAATTTGTTTATTATTATAGAAAAAATGATTAAATAACTAAAAATTATTAACTTGGTTTTAAAATTTTTTTTATCTATCTACGAGCTAAAGCTCCTTTAGATAAAAAAATAATTCAAAAATAAAATAAGTTAAAAATAAGGTTGAATGTAAAAAAAATAAAAAATATGTGTTATAGAATTTTTATTCAAAAAAAAATTCCATTATTGAATTTAAATGCTTTTAAGAGAACAATAATCAGTTTTATTTACAATAACTTAAATAATTGAATTAAACTTTTAATTATTTTGAGAAAACTTTTCCTCGTTTTCCAAAGAAAATAACTCAATATGATGGTTACACCATTTGCTTAAATCAATTTGATCAATTTTGTATATTGTCTCAATTATTTCGTTAGTTGATTGAGCTGCTTTGGAGCTCACAGCAGCATTTATTTTACGATATCGAGGACTTGAATTTTTCACATTTCTCTTAAAAAATTCCATATTGGTCAATATTTTATGAGCGTTCTCTTCTGATCTATTCATATAGCCCATGAAAGATAAATTAGCGCTATTCAGCTTGTTTAGTTTATCCAAAATAAGCCTTAAATATTCCAGAGCTTTATATTGGTGTTTTTCCCACAGCTTAATCATCAACAAAAGAAGACTTCCTATTCCAAATGCTCCAACACTGGCTCCTGTTAAAAAAAAAAAAATTCTGAATTTAATTTTGTGAAAAAAAAAAATTTATTTACCTAACAAAATAGCTCCGAGCGGCGGAAATGATAACCCTCCCAAGACCAAAACTCCAGTACCACCAAAAGCAATGCTTTCCACAGCAGCCGTAGTAGCTGATGCGCCCGTGATCATTCCCAAAGATGCGCCAACTTTTGGTAGCAAATTGCCGAAGCCGATGCGATTTTCAACAATGGTTATTTTGTTTTCAATATTTTCCTTTAAGTTAGTTATTTTGCCATCCAGTTCTATTGATTCATTTCTGGAAGACTTTGAATGCTCTAACAGTTTGCTTATACCATTAGACATATTTGAAAGAGCCAAGTCAATATCGAGCAAATCTTCCTCGTCTAGTTCTTTTTCTGATTCAGGGCTTAAAGCCTCTGACATCACATTCATGTGCACTATGGCTTCTTCCAAATGGGGCAATGCCATTTTTAAATTGTGCTGTGTATTTATGACTAATTTTATGAATGATTGAATCAGAGTTGAAAAGAAGTTGGCTATGTCTGAGAATTCTTTTATTTCTTGTTCCATTTTTGAGAGCAAATCCTTAATGGTTATGACCATTTCGGGTATTTCTTGCAGGCGGCTTTGGAAATCAAGCGAGGCAAAATTGGTTCCGATGGCTATGAATTTACAAAATGTTCTAGTTTGGGAATCGTTTTCAAGGCCATGGGCTTTGGCAACACTTAAAAGCTCATTTTCACTTATGAGCGGAATGTCTACTAGATCCCATCCATCATGAGATTTTATTTTTTTAAATGTTTTCTCCAAATGATCTTTAAAATCTTTTTTTATGCTATTGTTGTCGGACATTTTTTTTTTGGGTTTTTGAATTTTTTTTCTAACTGCATTGAGTTTAGTTTATTTATTATGCTTTTTTAAATTTAATTTCAAAATATTCAGGTAATGTTTTTTTTGGTTAGATTTAGCAATGCAAGTAAGCTTCAAGATGGTTTAAATGTTTTTGTTCTGATTCAAATTTATGACTAACCTAGACTTTTATTTCTTAAATTTAATTTGAATAAATTTTTTAATTTTTTAATTAAAATTTTTAGAAAAAAATTTCAATTCAAATTAAAAATTTTGCTTTTAACTTTTAACTTTTAATTAGTTTTAATTCCTCAAATCATTCTGAAAAAAGAATAAAATAAAATAGTTGAAATTTTAGCTTAATTTTTTTGATTCAGAGTCAAAATGAATCGAAGGGAAAAAAACACTTGTATCACTTTTATCTTTTTTTTTTTAACCAAGCCAAAATTTTCAGATAAAAATTCTTAAAAAAAATAAAAATTTACAAGCTATCCATTTTTATATTTATTTATTTGATATTCGCTAAAAAATTTTAATTAGCTATATATCCTTGTTGAAAAAAATGGAAACTATTTTATTTAACAAAAATGATTTGAATTTTATACATTAATTCAAATTTTAGACCAATTTTTTGTTAGATTAAAAGAGAAGTAAAAAAATTCTAAAAAATTAAATATCAAATAAATTAATGTCTTGACATTAAAATATTTTGACATTAATTCACAATAAATCTTAAAATTCTCATTCTCATACGAAAGTTTGAATTTGAAGTCGAAAAGCCTTTTTTAAGATATCATAGATCCCTTGAATTACGTGAACAATAAAAAAAAATTATTGGTCTGCCTTATGTAGCAAGTAAAGCAAACAATTCAAAATATTTATTAATTAAACTTAAAATATCAGAGAGTTTCTACTATTTTGTAAAATTTAATTATTAAATAATTAGTACGTGAAATTAATTTTATTATCATAATTTGATCTTTTGATTTTTTTAAGTTTTTAAGTTTATAATCAAATATTATTAAAATGTTTTAGTCCATTGTAATGTTTACATTAGTACCCTTGAGCCCGTCTATCCGATCTCCCTCGTTAGACGTATTGGAACATGTATTTATGCTCCTTCTTAACTTAAACCCTCATGGTTAAGTTAATTAACTTTCCAGTGATATCGACAAAGATGTCGCTATATCACATCTTCCCCCGCTTTTATAAAGCGTAAGCTAGGGATCTGACGACCATTGTGACCACTTCCGGATCACCAATGACCGGGACCAGCCATAGACTATTATTTTTCCCAGGTACTAACTGACACTCGTCAGGTAGCCGTTGCACGTACTATAAACATTACTGCCTCCAAGAAGCACTTTTATTAGTCTTCTGGGGCTTTTATCCTCATCGCCAGATGTAATGTTTACATTAGTACCCTTGGGCCCGTCTATCCGATCTCCATCGTTAGACGTATTGGAACATGTATTTATGCTCCTTCTTAACTTAAACGCTCATGGTTAAGTTAATTAACTTTCCAGTGATATCGACAAAGATGTCGCTATATCACAGTCCATTAGAAAAGGTTATGGAAGTTTTTTTTTCTGGTCGAGGTACCGATGGGTACATGAGGGTATTTGGGGGTCTTAAACAGTAGCAACCCCTTAATTTTGTTTCTAAGGGTTACAAAATTGATTAAATAATTCAATGTTCAAATTTAAAACTAAAGTTTATAAAGTTTATGAGGGTGATTGGAAGGCCAAAAATCTTAAGCAACTCGAAAACAATATTCTCAGTTGATCTATTGATAAAAGCCAACTAACCGTCATTTCTTATTCCCGTAAATGTAGAATTATTTCATTTTTTTAAGATAAATGCTTTTTACTTAGACTACTTAAAATTCAAATAAAAGCAATTTTAAAGATATTTTATTTTTGAAATTAAGATCTTTATATCAAAATAAAAAACTCATTTTCTAATTTTTTTCTAAAATAAATTTTTTTTTTAAATAATTAATGCAATTCGATAACATATTTTATCCATAATATTTACCAATGCTTGTCTTGCACTTAAACAAAAGTTAGGAAATAGCATATTTTTTGTGTGTCTTAAATTTTACTAAATAATAATAAAATTTCATGAAACTTAAAAAATTCTCACTAAATAATCCAAGAATTTAAAATTTATCTAAAAGTAAAAAAACGCTGAATATTGCTTATACAAGCCAAATCCCCACCAACAATAACAGACGCTAAAACCTAGATCATGTGACTCAATTTCTGTATTTAAATTTTAATAATTTTGTATAAAATATTCAAAAATGAAAGAGTCTAATATTGGACCATTTGAACGGATTCGTGTGCCGGGCGCTGATGATCCCAAGAATGCTCTTGAAGTTTTTAAAATTCAATGCGAAAACTTCAGTAAAACTTGTCAATTTAAGTGTATTTTATTTTAATTTATCTATGAATAGGAAGTTTGAAAAAAATTAAACGGGTGCCGAAGCAAACCGAAGTTTTAATAATAGGTGGCGGTATTATTGGCTCTTTTGTTGCCTACTGGGTCAAAAATACTTCACCTTATTTAAATGTCACAGTCATTGAAAAAGATTCCAATGTAATTTTATTTTTTGCTAATCAAATCAATTTTTCTTAATTTCTTTAGTATCCAAAATCGAGTACTTTTTGGTCACTGGGTGGATTTAGACAGCAGTTTTCATTATCAGAAAATATAAAGATGTCTCTTTTTGGAGCTGACTTTATGAAAAATGCTAAAGAGTATTTAAAATGCGGCAAAAGTTTGTTCAGATTTGAAAATTAATGTGAAAATTTGTCTAGAAAATTTTTAACTTTAGATGATAATGTTGATCTTGAGTTTAACCACGATGGATATTTATTTTTGGCTTCAAAAAAATCAGCAGATCAGCTTTACAATAACCACAAAATTCAATTGTAAGTATTTAAAGTTTACTTAAAAAATTTGCTTAAAAATTAAAAAAATAGAGCTCATGATGCCAAAGTTCGTTTATTAAACAAAGATGAATTAAAGGAAAAATTTAAATGGATAAATACTGACGGTGTAGAGCTGGCTAGTTTCGGTAGTGGAATTAAATTTGTTTTTTGATTTTTTATTTATTTAAACAAAAAAGGCTACCAAAATGAAGGTTGGATCGATCCGAGAAAATATCTTCTTGCTGTTAGAAACAAAGCTACATATCTGGGAACCGATTATGTCAATGGTACATTTGAACCAAATTCCTGAGCAATTAATTTTTCAATTATTTTAAATTAAGGAAACTTAATCGGTTTTGAAAGTGATATAAATGACCAAGCTATTTTGAATAAACAGCTAACTTTAAAAACAGCTTTGGTAAACTCAGATTGCATTCAATTTTTTTTCTTTTCTTTAATTATTATTCATTTTTTCTAGGTTGATACTTTGGATGGAAAAATAGTTCCGATTAAATTTCAAAAAGTTATTAATGCAGCAGGACCTTGGGCAGCTGAAGTAGCCAAATTAGCGGATATTGAATTACCAGTCGAACCAAGAAAGCGTTACATATACATGTTTTATGCAAAAGATGGTCCAATTTTGAATGTCCCACTAACAATAGATCATACTGGGGTGTTTATTAGACGTCAAGGTTTATCAAATTATTATTTCTGTGGGCTAAATCAGAGTGGAGACAAAGAGTCCAAAAATTTGGATTTAGATCACATAGATTATGATTATTTCGAAAAAGAAATCAAGCCAGTCTTGATAAACCGAGTGCCAAGTTTTAAAGATATGAAATTGGTAAATGCATGGTCTGGTTATTATGAGTACAACACTTTAGACCAAAATTTAGTTATTGGTAGGCATCCGGTTCATCAGAATTTTATTTTTACAAATGGCTCATCTGGACATGGTCTTCAGCATAGTGCGGCTATTGGCAAAGCTGTGAGCGAGCTAATTATTCATGACGCATATAAAACAATTGATCTAAAACGATTCGGCTTTGAAAGAGTTGTCCGAGAGTCCCCCATAAAAGAAATTGAGGTTGTCTAGGATTTTTTTTAGTTTAAAATTATTAATAAATTTTTTAGCAATCTTCACTTTGGATTTTTATCTTATTTTATTATTTTGAAGTGGATGACATTATGATTAAAATAAAAAATTTATTTCTAATTAAGATTAAAGTAAAAATAATGAAAATTTTGTTAAGTTGCAAAACACACATTCTCCATTGATAAATAAAATAATTTTCTATGTTAAAATTTGAGAATTTCATAATTGGTCTTTAAGTTTTTGAAAAAAAAAAGGTTTAATTTGTATTAAATTTTCAAAAAAAATAAAATTAAATATAAAAAAGTATTTATCAAAATTAAATTTCAGATTTAACATTTAATTAAATCAAACGATTTAAATTTGTTGTTATTTTGCAAGCTCCACGGTCTTTCGTAAAAAATATTAAGAAAAATCTCAAAAAAAACGGTTTAAAAAGAAAATTTTATAAAAAATTGGAATAGAAACGACTCTTAATATTTGTGCACAATATTTTGAATAAAAATTCCACAGAAATAATAAAAAACCCATAAATATATAAAAAAATAATAATATTATATTTGTGTCAATTTTTTTATTTAAAATTTACATAAATAGTAAGAATACCATAAAAAAATTAATTTTTCCATTTAATCAGTAAAAAAAAATTAAAAAAAATAACCAAAAAATTTAATTTTTTTTCCTAGTAAAACCGTTTGGGCAATAAAAACCTCTTTTTTCTTCATTTGGGGTATTACAAGTTTTACAATTATTCTCTATTGATAAAGCTGCAACATAATTTTTCAGCAACAAGTGCACAAACTTAGTTTCCAATTTTCACGATTGACTTGGACTATTCTAATTGAGTTTAACGAAAAGATCATCTCATCCAATGTTTTCCAAGTTTTTGATTATAAAATCGATAAATATTGCTCTCCTTCATTACTAGTAAAATCACTTTTTTTGTTACTTTTTACCATGTATACGTCGTTGATATGTTGAAATGGTTTTGACATCTTGTTCCATTTGTAGGCGAATTGTAAGTCATTGTTGTCAATAATCGGCTCGTCATTGAATTCCTTTAAATTGTTGTTTTCAATATTAAAGATTTTGTTTGTTTTACGATTAATGCATATTACACGCTCGGATCTTATTTGAGACCAAAAACGGACAAGATTGCTGCTGATAATTCCCTGTGGGTTGCTACCCATAAGTGCAGCTCTTTGATTCTTGACATAACTTCCAGATCGACCATCTTTTTTGGACTGTGTTCCGGATGATTCGAATGTGTCTATTCTGATTCTTTGAATTTGCATCTTTTATCATCGATTAATTCTAAAACCAAAGCTGCTCTACAGCCATGTCCCATGAACCGACAATAATATCGACTATTACCATTTTGTTTGCTCTTTAGCTCCGAAAAATTCCCGTTTATTTCACCGTTTTGAACTTTTGATTCAATTTCCTTAAAATTATCAAAAAATTCAAGGAGTTTAATTTCAATATTCTTACCTCTTAACTTCTGTTTAGACTCTTTCAATCCGCATCATTAAGATTTTCGTCTTCAGGATTGAGTAATATGCTTTCACTTAATTTGGTCTGATATACTGATTGCATGTTGAGTGCAGTGAAGTTGATTTCTAATCTAGTTTTTTTTAATTTTGTTTAGCTGTTACAAAAATGTTGACTATTTTTATAATGAATTTCAAGTCTTTTACTAATTGGACGAGTACTAAGTTTGATATCAATTAAATAAATATATTGAACTTTAATGATTTTAGTTTCAATTTATTTATAAAGGGTATAAATCTATTAAATATGCTATGTTTTCATCAATTTTAATTGTTTTATTTATAATAATTTGGGAAAAAAAAAGAAAGAGATAAAAATTTATAATTTTTGTTGATTTTTTATATAAATTTGTGGTAATTTTACTAAATTTATTGTGTTAAATACTGACAGACAATAAAAACATCAAAAGGTTTGTTAATTTCAATTTTAATCTTTTCACAATTTAATTTATAGCAATAAGATAATCTTTCTGATTAAATTTTTGGTTAGAAAAATAAATTTTATCTTTATTCTCAAAATATATATTCCAATATTTTCTGGAACAAAAACAAGGAATTTTTCAATCTAATCGGGTATTTTTTTGGTTCTGCTTTTACTATTATAAAAGAACCACATTGATTTTTTTTATAAAATAATTCGAAAATAATTTTTTAAAATATTTAAGAAATATCATAACAGACTTGGGCAAAAGTCAAAAAAAAAAGTCATTTTAAAGTTTTTTCTTGACTTTTTTTGTCAATTGACATGACTTTAAATTTTTTTTGTTAACAAAAAAATTTGCAAAAAATTTATTTATTTGTTTATCTGTATCGAGATAGTGCTCCTTCAGAATAAAAGACCCCTTTCGACCTTTTTACCGCTTTCAACTAGTTCAAATCGATCCAGGAGTCTAGATGAGCAGACCGACAGCGATAGATACTTCATTCATGGTAAAAACAGATTTTATATATTTTTTTTTATATTTTCATTCTGAAGGAGCACTAGCTCGGTACAGATAAACAGATAAATAAATAAATTTGCATTGAATTGACTTTTTAAAAAAAAAAAAAAAATTTGACTTTGACTTGATGACTTTTGCCCAAGTCTGTATCATAACGATCATGTTAAAATCCGCTTTTTAAACATATAATATTCTATGTAAATGTTTCGAGTCTTCGGTTAAATACCTAATACCAGAATGCCCGATAAGTTTTTTAAAATCAGTTTGTTTATATCTTTTGAATGCAAAATCAAATACTGGGTTTTTTATTTTGAAGGTTTCATAAATATATTATTTAATGATTAAAAAAATGCTTGTCTTATGTCTTAATTTTTATCTTATTTTTAATCTTAGACAACATTTACACAAAAATGCTTTAAAAAGAAGATTTCGAAAAAAAATAACATATTTTTTGAATTTGAATTTTTTTTTCTTAATTAGCGAATAATTTTTTTTTTAAAAAGTTATGATTTAATTGAATCATTGATTTTTTTGTATTGTATTTTTTTGATATTTTTTAGAAATACATAATAAATTGAAATAATTAATATTTTATAAATATAGTAGGTTTTTTTAAATGTTTACTGAATAAACGAAGAATGTGAAGTTTATTAAATCTTTTATTTAATTTTATTTAAACAAATTTTAGAGTTTCTTTTATATAAGGTCAATTTGTAATCCAAGAATGTTGAAATGAAAAGTGAGACATAAGAAGAATTTAAAAATATTTTTATTTTTGTTGCATTAATTGAAAATAAAAAAAATTAAATAAAGTATTATAAGATTAAAAATATAAGGCACTTTTATATTTACTGATTCATTGCATAAGTCATCAGTGCAACATACTAAATAAAGAGTAAATGGTTCGGTTGTTAATGATGCATCTGTGGTTGTTGTGGTCAAAGATGTAGATTGTAAAGTCGATGAAGGAGAACCGGTTGATGACGGAGAAAATACTTCACATACTTCAAGACTTGTGCAAGTTTTTGAATAAGTATTATCACTTACAAACTCAATTCCACATGCATTTTCTTCTGCTTTACAGGTTATTTTTGTGTGAGTATTTTCATCATAAGCCAGACTGCAATTTGAGCATACATGACACCTAAGAGCTATTGCTTTGTCAACTAAAGTTAGATCTTAAAAACTAGTTGGATTTTAAAATTTTATTGATAGACTTTTTGATTACCTGCTAAAATTAATATCAAAAGTGTCACAAAATATTTTGACATTTTTTCTGAAGAAAAACTTTATTCTAAAACTGAATTCAGGCTTTAAATATCAAGTCAATTTTATGATAAGGTGATTATTTATTTGGCTAAAATTTAAATAAGCTTTTTGATTTATTTGATAAGATCTCTAGAATATTTTTAAATATTCGTTTAAAAAATTTAAAAGATAAAAGTTTTTTCAAATGAATTCATGTCTTTTTTATTTTAATTTGGGTCTTTTAATAGTAAATAATGTAGACACAAGGTATAAAAATTAATGTTTATCAGAACATTGGATTAATTTTAAAAATTGAAAAAAAATTATTTGATTTAATAATTATAAAAATAAAATGGTGATTAAGTCTTGTTCTAAAATAACTCAATATTGTTGTAATTTATGAATACGAAACTAGATAATACTAAATAAAAACAAATTAGTCTGGTTGTAATAAAATATCATCTTGGACTTCAAAAAACAAGTTTTCAATGTCGTGTTTTATTTTAAATAAATAAAATCTTAATAAAATTTTTAATTTAATATATATATTAATTTCGAAAAGTTAATAAATAAAATATTAATTTGGAATGGAATGGATTTTTGAAGTGTTATTTAAATTTTTTAATTTTATTAAAGATGATTAAATATTTGATGTGTCCGTGAAAAAAATTGTCGATAAAACACCGACAATTTTATATCCAGTCAATATATAACTTAAATGACTTATATAACTTATAATTTTATTTTCAAAAAATTTAATTAGTTTAAATTAAATTTGATTGATATATAATTTGATTTATATTTTGAATAATTATTTAATTAAATTTTTTGAAAACAAAATTGTGGAAAATGAAAAATGCCATGGTTTAGGCTCTTTTATATTAAATTAGTTTTTAAAATAAAACAAAATTTTTAATGAAGATTTTTAAATTGTACATAAAATTTAAAAAAATTATAAAAAATATTGAATCCAAAATTGTTTTTTAAAAAAATTGTTTCTTTAATTTTCTTTTATTCAAAATTGAACAGGTTTTAAATTCGAACCGATATTCCTTTAAAACTGGTTTCGAACCGGTTTCCCACTCCTAAGAACAATGTGTAAGAAATCTCAAGATTTGAAATCTGAGGAGTTCAATTAATATTTTATCGTTTTTATTTTAAAAAATGTCGTGTTTTATTAATTATCGTCAAAAATCTATCCATATGAAGTTTTGGTTTCAAAAATATTTTTATTGGTTAAACAACTGGAGTGAAGTTTCGACTTGGGTTAATTAGTTAGTTGAATTAACTAAAAAATAATTCTATACCAATTCAATGCCAACTCAATTTTCATTTAATAAAAAAAATTTATTTATTTATTTGTTTTTCTGTACCTAGCTAAAGCTCCTTCAGATTAAAAAAAAACAAAAAAAAATAAATAAAATAAAAATCAAGAAAAAATAAAAGAAAAATTTAAAGAAAAAATAAGATAAAAATAGAATAATTTAAAATATAATATAAAAGACAATCAAAATAGTCATATTGTTAATAATGACAGGTGAAAAAAGTTTAAGTAGTGATAAGTTCAGGAAAGAAGTAATAAATAGTAAGATATTACATTATTACACAATGGAGTCGTGTATTCGACATATCTTGATTCAAAATTTATTTATTTATTTGTTTTTCTGTACCGAGCTTGAGCTCCTACAGAATTAAAAATAAAAAATTAATATTAATTTAAATTAAAGTTAAATAAAATCAATCAAAAAAAGTAAGTTAAGTAAGACAATAAAAAAAGGATTATAATAAACGAAATTTAATAAAAGATGTTTAAATATGTAGCTATGTAATAAAAGAAATTTTAATTTTAATTTAGTTATGTAAAACAAATATATTAGATTGAAGAAGACAAGAAATTACGCTACAGTATTTATAAAATAAGAGATCTAAATTTTGAAATGTTCGATTTAGTTTTCTTTTTCTTTACCTCATCTTGGTTAAATTCTTTATTTATTATGCTTGAATATGCAGAGCTTAAGCGGCTTTCCCAGGTACTCGGAACAGTCGACGAGGACTCTGCTCGGTAAACATTGTTCGAATGAGCTAAATTTGCTTCAATGAATACTTCGTCGTGGTTTTTATCAGAACAAAATTCGTCATTTAATATTTCTGTTGTCAAAATTTTCTTCATCTTCGTCATTTAAATCAATATAGCTTTTTTGAGAAATTATTTTAGCCATTGAACACTTGTCTGATGAGTGACCAGCTCGATTACACTTGGAACAAACGGCGTTTTTGCTCGGGCAGTCAAAACATTTGTGATCAGTTTGCATGCAGTAGAGACAACGAGTCTCGCCAATATGGAAGACGTTTACAGGATTGCCATAAATCTGAGTTTTCTCCACCAAGTTGATTAGGAGGTTTTTTATAAAGGATTTCTTGAAACGTTTATCTTGATTTTTGCACGAAATGTACCCTTAGAAATGTGTTTGAATTCTTCTTCTTAGAAATATTCCTCGTAATTTTTTCGATCTCTTCATGCACAACGCCTGAAATGATATGCTTTGCAATTTTTTCTGCGGAAAAATTTGGTTTTAGACCATCGAATTTAAAGGCAAAGGATTTGAAGGTAGATTCAGGATATTGTGCGTCTTCAATTGTGCATTGTTTGTCATTTATTGATATCTTATGTCCAATAAGAGACGCGAAGTTGTATGCTTAACTGAATGAAATTAGCCAGATATTTCTCTTTGTGGTAATAACTGTTTTTATAAAAGGTATAATTGATCCATTATCAAGTTGCTTCAAGCTATTCAGAATGGTCAAGCGATTCACAATGTGCAATATGTTTTTTAACACTCTTATTCTGATCGCATTTTTGCAGACGGTCAGAAAAGACTCGTCCGAGTTATCGGTAAACATAAGACTCAAAAAATTTTTTTAATTTATGTATTTTTTATGTTAAATTGAAGAATACCAAAACGATAACTATTTTTATAATGAATTTCAAGTCTTTTACTAATTTTATATGTCAATTAGATATATATATATATAATATATATTGAGCTTTGATAATTTTCGTTGCAATTTATTTGATAAAAGGTGAAAATCTGTTAGATGTGTTATGTTTTCATTAATTTAAATGTTTTATTTGTAACAAGTTGTAAAAAAAAGAAAGAGTTAAAAATTTATAATTTTTGTTGATTTTTTATATAAATTTGTGGTAATTTTTACTAAATATATTGTGTTAAATACTGACAGCCATTTTAAAAGTTATTGAGCACAAAAATTAACTAAATGAATTATAAAATTAATTATATACAGTACTGCTATGATAAACTAATTTTACGAAATTTTACGTAATTTTACGCCAATTTTAGTTAAATATAGTAAATATTAAAAGGGCCAAAAAAAGCAAAAAAAAAATGGCGAATTTTAGGAATTTTTCTCTTTTTTTTTAGAAAATTAAAATGAAAATTGACTAAAAAATTATGAAATTTTACGTAATTTTACTTTAATTTTTATTATAAAAAACGGGAAAATGGTAAATTTTAGTAAAAAAAAAATTGAAAAAAAAATCGGGAAAAATAGTAAATTTTGAATTAATTAGTTTAATTTTTTATGAAAAAATATTTACAAAAGTATCGTTTTTATCTGTTTTCATTAGGTTTCATTAATTAAAAAAGATATTCATTTTATATTCCTTTAAAAGTTATTAATTTTTAGGTAATTAAAATAGTCATTGAGAAAAACAGTGACTGGTCGGATCATTAATAATTGTATTGTTGTTCTCGTTTTTTTACTAAAATTAACTTAAATTTACCAATTTTCCAGTTTTTTATAATAAAAATTTACGTAAAATTACGTACAATTTCGTAATTATTTTTTTCAATTTTCATTTTAATTTTCTAAAAAAATAGAGAAAAATTCCTAAAATTCGCCATTTTTTTGAGCTTTTTTTGCCCTTTTTATATTTGCTATAATTTACTAAAATTTACGTAAAATCACGTAAAATTTCGAAAAATTACGTATAAACAGTTTATCATAGCAGTTCAGTATATGTTCAGTTTATCTTTCAAATTTATATTCATTATCAAAATAATTATGACTAATATAATTATCTCGTTTACAAATACATAAACCTATAAAAGAAAAAAAATTTTATGTTTGTTCATGATATAAATAATCAACATTTATCCAATTAACTGTTGCTCTTTAAAATTAATTTTGATAGAGATTTAGAAAGAATGCCTAACTGGTTTATTAGTTGGTGGAATGACATGTTTGGAAGTAATACTACTCATGTTGCAAATGCATATCCAAGAGATATATGGGTATTGTTTCATTCCAAAAGATGTGTTATTCAATATAAACTAAATTTAAGCACAAACCCTGAATTTTCTTTTTGGTCAGAAGATAAAGATGCCATAACTCAAGAAGAAAGAGTTAAAACAAGGAATGTTTCCAGAAAATATAGAAATCAAAGCGTTGAATATCTTACTATTTTTACCTATGATGAAAATGGAAATGAAAGATCAATTTGCAAAAATAAGCAGATTCTAGCCAATAGATCATTTATTGTTTCAAATGATGGATATATTTATGATCAAAAATATGGCGCAAATGTTTGGATAGATCATGATGGAAATGTTCATTAATGCAATTTATTGTTTCAAGATAAATTTAATTTTATAATTATGAACTTTTATTTAAACTTATTGTTTATTTAAAATTTAGTCCGATAAAATTTTGATTGAAAATAAAATTTTTTTTTAGTCTTTTGGGACTATTCTGAGATAATTTTCAACGGGATATTAATCAAATTAAATATAAAAACTTATTATCAAAAATAAATTTCCTATAAATCAATTTATTCTAAATATAAAAAAAAGAAATATGAAAATAAATATATTGATTTTTTTATTAAATAGTTTTGATTTTGTCTGAATTAAACATTACTTTCTTAATTAATTTTCTTTTAGTCATATAAAAAAATTTTTTTTATGAATAAAATTAATTTTAAATTATAAAAGTTTTAATTTTAAAATATAAAAATATTAGTTTTTATTTAAAGCTCCATTATTTGACTTAGCAGGTCTACCTCTTTTTTCAATTGAACAAGCTCTCTATCAACTTCATCGAATTCCTTGTAAGTCAACTTACACAGAGCAATGAAATGTCTACAAATACAAAATTCGAGAAATTTTTTACAGCTACAGTATTTTGGATCAGAGTAAACCAAATAAGAAGGATGACCATTGAAAATTTGAACCATTGAAGAGCCAATTCGCTGAGCTAGGAGTCAGAATTTGAAAGTCATCGATTGTGATCTGAGACGCTTCTTTAATCAAATCATTGTCTCTCTTTAACTCTTTATCACTTCAAACGTCATTAGAGAAATTAAAAGTTGATTGATTTGTCTGAAACGCTGCTGAAGGTGAAAAATCTAGTTTAATATAATCATCGATTTCTTTCTTTTGAGTTGAAACTAAAAAAAAATTTTTTTTTATTTTTTTTTAAAGATTTATTTATTTAAATTTAATAAAAAAATTTAAAATGGCTTCGAGCTCACTAATTGAGTGTTACCTCTTTCAGCTCGCTCCTTCAGCCTAAGTAAGATAAAATAAATAAAAATTAAATAAAATTATTGCTTTACAATAAACGAAAAAAAAAAAAAAAAACAGTCAAATTAGTTATAAATTACTCAAGATAAATCAAATTTTTATGTTTGATTTTACACAAGAACCAAAGATTTGTCAACCCTTGGAAATAGCGTATATTAAAAAAAACAAGAGTAAGGTACAATCGAATTAGGACTATACGCAATCCGAATAACTGAATAGAAAGCTTCCAAAGGAGTTGATGTAACATGCATTTTAGCAGTGATTGCTGACCACGCACTAAAATATTCCTCGACAAGTAACATGGTAAACTAATTTATATATTTAAAACATTTGGTGATATAACGTGAACCCATTTGTTAAAACCTATCTTTTATTAATAGTATTCTACTCACTATGAAAAGTTCCTTAGTTGGGCTATCCCACTTAAGTCTGTTTATACATCTTATTGCTCTGTTTTGAACTGTTTGGACTGATTTGGTACGGTATTTTATGAATTTTCCCCCTCTAAATTTTCCCCCCGTAAAAATTCCCCTGTAATGTTTTCCCCTTTTTTTTTCGCCGTAAATTTTTCCCCTTTACTGAAACTCCCCTTTTTAAAAATTTAATTCTATGAACAATGTTATTTTTTAAATCTTCTTTAGAGAAAATTTTACTGGTCACAATATTTAATTTGATTTTTGAAAAAACAGACAAAAAAATATATTATTTGATTTATATTCTTTAATTTTTATAATGTTAAAAGTTAAATTTGTAAACAAAAAATTTCAAATTTCAAATTTGAATTTGAAAATAAATATAAATTATAAAAAATGAAATTATCGAATTTACTTAAATTTTTACGAGTTTTTAAAATTTTTACGAGTAAATATTAATTAATTGAATTAGCACAAAGGTGTTTATCAGGAAGCTTAATTATTGAAGATTTTTTTTTTTTTTTTTTTTTAAAAAAATAGTTTTGGGAAAACCCAGGGTTCGTTCGAATGGCAATAGCCTTCGTTTAAACCCTCATGCTTGGGAGCTTTTTACAAAATTAAATCATTGATAAAAAAAAAAAAAAATAAAAAAATTTTGTGTAAATAAATAAAATTTAGGTTGGATTTGTGTGAATTATTGAAGATAAATATGTCGCTTTTTTAAACTTTTTTTTAGCGTAATCGTAAAACTATTAAGTGTTTTTTAATTAGATCATTTTATTATTTTTCGCTTTTTTTCAATTTAATTACTCAAAAATGTTTAACTCTCTTTGTGGAGAAATAGCAACTGGCGTCCCCCAGGGTGCCGTTATTAGCCCTCTTTTATTTTCAATTTTTATTAATGACGTACCTAAACAGGACAAAAAAAACAATTCTTACTCTTTATTATTTGCAGATGATTTAGTCACCTTCTTCATATTTAAGAAATATGGTAACATTTCCAAAGTTATAAATAGCTACTTGAAAAAAGTTGAAACTTGGCTCTACAAATGGAGACTAAAAATGGCTCCCGATAAGTGCTGTTACTTAATTTTTTCTGGAAATTCTTCAAAAAATCAGGATCTAGTTCTTAATCTTCTTCGGCAAGAAAATTCCATACTGTGATTGTCCAATTTTTTTAGGGTATAAAATTTGATGAAAGCTTATGTTTTAACTCTCAAGTCGAGTTTATCTGGTCTAGGTGTTAAGATAGACTAAATATTATCAAAATTCTGTCCCATAAATCATGGAAACTCAATGATAAAACTTTAGTAGGGGTTTATAATGCTCTCATAGGTTCAATTATAGATTATAGTTTTTTTACTATAAAACTAGTCTCAAAAACAAATATCCAGAGGTTACAAGTACTTCAAAATATCTCTATCAAGTCTATTTACCATCTCCCCTTTGACACCCCGTCGGAAATTTTTTATAACTTCCTTGAAGAAACTAAATTAAATCCAATAAAATTAAGGCTAGAAAAACTGTTTATTAAATACTTAAAAAATTGTTTCGGTCATAAAAACGCTTTGATAACAAGCCTTTCGAAAGAGTACGTTGATGTCTTTGTTGAAAGCTCAACAATACCTGACTTTAGAACTCCCTTGTCAATTGTCTCAAAGAATTTGCAGCAGTGGATAGTTCAAAGCTTGTAACTTTTCTAAAATGTATTTGTAATTTGTTCTTTCTGAAGTTATTTAAACTCTAACACTATTTAAAAATTCTTCTAACAATGGTGAAAGGAGTTTCATTACTCAAAGCCATTTAAAAAAATTTTATTAAATAAACTAGTGTTGTAAATCAAATTGGCGATTTGAACAAATTATTCGATTTATTTCGATTTAAATTTAACATTAAATTTGGATTCAAATTTAAACTAAATTAAAATTTGAATTAAACTTTATACTAAAATAAAATTTGGATTAAAATTTAAACTCAAAAAATATTTAAATTCCAAGATTAACTTAAAAAATTCTAAATTCTATTAAATTATGTTTTAATTAAAATTACTTAAACAACTTGACTAATTTAAATTTTGGGATACAGCTAAAACCTACTAAAATTTTATGCTGATATCCCAATTCCATAGCATGCTTTTTTTTCAAATGACCAAGCATATTGCTTGAGTATTACTTTATTCAACAGTGAAATATCAGCATTTTTATTTACTAAAATTTTCTAACTTTAATTGAATTATTGTGGAAAGAGATCTTTTAATGTATTGCTTTTTGTTTATCGATCGAGAAGTAAAAGGTGCTTGTAAAAAAACTTTGATTTTGACTCATTTTTAGGAATATAAATTTGTTTTTAATAAAATAAAAAATAATATTGCTGACCTAAGACCTTGAACAAAAAATATAATAATTGGAAAAAGAAAAAAATGGAAAAAACTTTATTTTTAGAATTTATTTGTTAATTACGTTTTAGAATTAATTCACTTACTATAAAAACCACCAAAATAAATTTAAATTTTCGTTTTGATTTTCAAATAAAAGCTTAATAATTTGACTTTTTTAAATTCTAAATTGAATTGAATTATGATTCAAATTTGAATTTAAATTTAATTATTATTCTGGGTTTAAATTTAAACCCAAATTAAAAATTTGTTTAAATTTAAACTCAAATTAAAAAATTAATTTAATTATTTAAAAGTAAATTCAAATGCTATTTATTTACAAGACTAAAATAAACTATCAAAAAAAAAAAAAAAATAAAAAATGACAAATTATTTGATTAATTTATAGGGGAAATCAATTAAGAGGGAAAATTTAAAGGGGGAATATCCATGTAGAATCATTTGGTACTAGAAAATGTAATGTCAATTTTTGATTAATAAATAAACCAAGACAAAAAAAATGTCACCTCCTCCTCAAACTCATTCTCAACCCCAACCAACAACCATTCCAACGATCCAATCAAAATCAAACACTTGTATTTGACGGTAAACTCTACTCGATACGTCAATCACACATACACTACTGATTTGCTGTAACCAAACTATTTGACGATCCAAACAAACTCTACTCTTTCTCTTCAAATTTGAACAAAAAAAAAACCCTTTCGAATATTTTCGAACTAATCTTTCTCTCTGTATAAAAACTCGCCTCTAATCATTCTGTTTTCCAAATTTGGCACAAAAATGAAATCAAATTTAGTTCTCCTAATTTGTTTGGCAGTGATAGCGGGCCAGGCCGAGTGTCTGTACTCGGCATCAGACGACGTCATTCAACTAACAGCGTCCGACTTTAGTTCAAAAGTGTTGTCGAGCTCAGACCTGTGGCTGGTCGAGTTCTATGCGCCGTGGTGCGGACACTGCAAAAATTTGGCGCCCGAATGGGCCAAAGCGGCCAAGGCGCTCAAAGGCGTAGTCAAAGTGGCAGCCATCGACATGGACAAAGAACAGTCGATCGGCTCCACTTACGGCATCAAAGGCTTTCCAACAATTAAACTATTCGCAGCCAACAAAAACTCTCCCGTCGACTACGCCGGCGGCCGCACTGCCCAGGCCATAGTCGACGAAGCGCTCTCTCAATTGAAAAGCATGGTCAAGGCCCGGCTGTCCCCAGGCTCCAGCTCCAGTGGCTCATCTGGCAAAAGAGACGTCATCGAGTTGACAGAGGCCAACTTTGCGTCCCAAGTCCTCAACTCAGACGACATTTGGCTGGTCGAGTTTTTTGCTCCGTGGTGCGGACACTGCAAAAATTTGGAGCCCGAATGGGCCCGAGCTGCCACTGATCTCAAGGGCAAGGTAAAACTGGGAGCTGTGGACGCCACTGTTCACTCGGGCCTGGCGCAGAGATACGGCGTCCAGGGCTACCCCACAATAAAATACTTTGCAGCTGGCGCCAAGAGCAGCGCCGAAGAGTACGACGGCGGCCGAACTGCGTCCGACATTGTCACTTGGGCTCTGAACAAAGTGGCCGAGAGTGCGCCGCCGCCAGAAATAGTTCAGTTGACTGAGCAGGCGCAGCTGGAAGAGGCATGCGACAAAAAGCAAGTGTGCTTGATCGCTTTTTTGCCCAGTCTGTTTGACTGTCAGTCCGAGTGCAGAAACAAGTATGTTGGGTTGATGAAAAAAATGGGCGAAAAGTACAAGCGTCAGCAGTGGGGATGGCTGTGGGCCGAGCCGGCCAAGTATGTGGAGTTGGAGGCGGCGTTGTCGGTGGGCGGCTTTGGCTATCCGGCAATGGTCGCAGTGAACTCGAGAAAAGGAAAGTATGTGGTGCTGAGAGGATCGTTCAGTGAGAGCGGAATAAATGAGTTTTTGAGAGAGTTGTCGGTGGGAAGAGGACAAACGTTGTCGTTGGCCAACAACAAGCTGCCGGCTGTTTCCAAGAGTGACGCTTGGGATGGCAAGGATGCCAAGCTGGTCGTCGAAGAAGACATTGACCTGAGTGATGTTAGTCTAGATGACTTGGATGACGGAGTCATGTTCAGACGAAAGAGTGTCCACAATGAAGACTTATGAATTTATTTATTTTGTTACCTTCTCAATTTTTTATTTGTAATTTATTTTAAAAAATACTTTTAAGTTTAGACTTACTCTTGTTACTTTTAATAAATACTTGACACTAGAGTTGATTTTTTAAATTTTTTTTTAGGCTAAGAAAATGCATGAAGTCTACACCAGGACCGCAGGCACCCAAGGACTGCTGGGTCAGGGCTAGACCAGGCTTGCATAAAAGTCACAAGTCAGGTTTTGTGAAATTCAGTACAAAAGAACAGAACAAAGTGTAAAAAAATTAAGAAATTGGCTGCGTTACACATAAATTTCCTAACACACATTTTTTTTTTGTTGCTGCGTTCAACCTTTTTTTTTTCCGAACACACATTTTTTAGAATTTGTGCGTTTTATTCTAAAAAATAGGTGAAAAATAAAAAAACAAATTTTTATTGAAAATACTTTTTTTGGACTTTTTAATTAACCTCTATTTAATGGAAATTGGACTACCGTATTTCCTTGCGCAATATCCCATGGGCTTTTATACAGGACACGGTTTAATGTCTCTAGGAAATTATGTGAAACTTAAGTATTTTTGCATAAATAATATCCCAGGGACATTAAGTGAATCAACATGGGAAACTAAGTGAAACATGGTAAATTAATAATGAAATTTTTCAAAAATTTATTTATTTTCGTATGCAATTTATCCTTCAACCATTTTAATACTGTAGATTAATTTTAAATTTTTTAGTAAGCTCAAAAAAATTTTTTGGAATTTTCTTAATAATCTTGAACTTGTATAAAGCTTTTTTGAACTTGAACTTGATTTTTTTCTTCTAAAACAAAAAATCCTCTTTTTTTATTAATTTAAAAATTAAAAAATGGCAAGAAACAAAAATTTAAGATATAATTTGGCTTTTAAGCTTAAAGTAATAAAATACGCTGAAGCATATTCTATAAATAAAGCGCATAAAATTCACAAGGTGAGTCATAAGCAAATTAGGTGGTGGATAAGCAACAAACAAAAAATTATGGAATCTCCGAACAAAGTAAACAGGGCTAGGATAAAAAAAAACGGAACGCCACAGTTTCCGAATTTGGAAATAGAACTTAAAGCGTGGATTCTAGAACAAAGGTTGTTGGGGTTTGTGGTCGACGGGAAATCCATTAAACAACAAGCAGCTCAAATAGCTAAGCGGGAATGTTTAGATTTCAAAGCATCTAATGGATGGTTTTCAAGATTTTTGAGGAGATCTAATTTTGTCTTAAGGCGAATAACAACTAGTGGCCGAGACCTTCCAAATAATTCAAGAGAGATTGTTTTAGATTTTATAAATAAGTGTAGATATGAGTTGGTTAATACTCAACGATCATCGGTAATAAATCTAGATGAAACCAGTATCTACCTTGATGCAAAATGCAATTATACCTATGACCAAGTTGGTGCCAAGAGAGTTCCATCGACAAATTCAGGTAATGAAAAAACTAGAATCTCTGTTTGTTTTGCTGCTTCTGCAAGCGGATACAAATTCAAGCCTTTAATAATTGTGCCTAGAGTTAATCCATTGAAAGATTTTGAACCGCCCAACAATGTGGTAGTAATTTATAACAAATCTGGAACTTTCAATGAAGACATGATTTGTGATGGAGTCATAAAGCGATGCCTTGTCCCTAAGATCGCAAGCAAGGATTTAAAAAATCCTGTGTTAATTTTAGATCAAGCACCTTGCCATGCTACAGTAAAAGTCAAAGAGACTTTAGCTCAGAATAATATTAAAACAATTTATGTTCCAAAACGGTTTACTAACCTTCTTCAGCCAGCTGATGTTAGCTGGATGCGTCCGCTTAAAAAATCGTATTTTGACAGATGGCAAAATTGGCTTATTAATGAAGAAAAGAGCTTTACTGCAGCAGGCAATTTGAAATCCCCTGGATATTCCCAAGTTATCATTTGGATTAGCGAAATATGGGAACAATTGGAGCCAAAAATAATCAGTGAATCTTTTGATCGATGCGGAGTCACTTCAAAGCAAGCTTATGAGTTTCATGTTCAGCTTCAATCGTTCATCGAGAAAAACAAAGTTGACATGATTGATGATTATGATCAATCTGATGACTTTGATGCGTTTAACTGTGAAGAATTTTATAGTGATTTAAATTTTGATGAAATTTCCGAAAATGAATCAGAGTCAGAAAAATTTTTTTTGTTAAAATACTGGTCCGTTATTTTTATGCTTAATTAAAATAGTTTATTTTTTTATAATAATTAATAAAATTAAAAAATTTGTAATTAAAAAATGTCTCTAATAAAATATTTAAAAATTATAGTGGACAATTTTTATTAATTTTTCTGAACATGTTCTACTTAATATCCCAGGGAAATTAACACTTTTAAATTTGATAAATTTTAGATAAAATACCATGGGATATTAAAGCGTGTTTTCTTTAATTTCAGAGGGATATTACGCGAGGTTTTACGGTACAAATAAAAATATTGTTTGTAACAATGCAACCTTTTAATAGCGAATAGCGAAAATTCCAATTATTGATACTTGGAGACCAATTAACTTTGATGCCTAGTACAATGCTGTCTAAATAATTAAAAATAAATGATCAATTTTTGATTTATCTTTTAACTTTTATTTATATACTGTTGAAAATGACAATGCATATTGATATATTATTGAATCAATATGTATTCCAATAAAAATTGCACGATAAATGCTTAATAATTATTTTGAAACATTAAAATGTACCCAAATTCTTTTTACTATAACGATTGTCTATGTTAATATGTTAAAATTTGTTCGTTTTGTTATAAAAATTTTCATCTTAAATGTTCTGATAGTCTTAAATTGTAATTTTTGTGAAAAATAGCTTACTTTTTTTTTTTTTTTTAAATTAAGCTACTAATTTTATATTTTTTTTTTAAATAAAATTTTACCAGAAATTTTGTTTTTTTACTTTTCACTCATTTTTTAGAATAAAACGCACAAATATTAAAAAATGTGTGTTGGGAAAAAAAATAGGTTGAACGCAGCAAAAAAAAAAAATATGTGTTAGGAAATTTGTGTGTAACGCAGCGACTCTCAAAAATTAAATAACTTTTTTTCTAAAAGTTTAAAATTAATTCTGTGAATGCAAAATGTTGCATCAACTGTAAAAGTCTGCTAATGATGTGCAAAATCTCTGCAAAATGCACCACGCTCGATTTTATTGAAATTTAATTTCTGCTAAACTCTGCAAATTTAGCGGGAAACGGTTAAATTAGCTTAAGTTAGAATAGCTTAATTAAAATAACCAGGTAAAAATAAAAATAGCCAATAGGAAAAAATAACTTGTTCAAAATAACTAATTTTATTTAATAAAAAAATACATCTTTAATTGTTTATCTTTAATCTTAAATCTATTATAATCAATATTTTACTATTAAAGCCAAATTATGATAGAAATCATCAATTTTCGATTTATTGCAATTATTTTTAACACACCGCCAAATACATTTTAAAGAATTTGCAGTGGAAATTTTATAAAAATGATTCTTGTAGTGAAGTTGTGGGCAAATTTTTTGAGATAAAGTCACTTGGCCAATTTGATTAATACTTATAGAATTGAAATTGTCTGTTAAATTATCAACATCAATTGCTTGAGCCATCATTATAATTACTTGTAAAAAGAATAAAAAAAGTGAGAGAAATTTGCTATCATGATTACCCTATTTTCAAAAAAATAAAAGAGCTATTTTGAAATAGCTATAATTAATTAATTTGTCTTGTTAATTTGTACATTTTTTTTTATAGCTATTTAATTAAAAGCTATTTTAATACAGAGTCAAATTTAGCAGACCTTGATATTTGATGCAACTTTGAATGTTGCACTAAGTTGCATTCACAGAATTAAGTTTAAACATTTAGAAAAAAAGTTATTCGATTTTTTTACACTATTTTCTGTTCTTTTTATTATTTTGTACTGAATTTCACAAAACCCACAAGTCAGGGCTTTGACTTTTTTCAAAAAATTTAAAATTACAAGTCATTAATTTTGGCTCCTACTAAAATACTGACCCCCCCATTTATTTTAATCAAACTCGACCAAATTATGCATCATAGTGTCTAAGAGTTTCATTAGATCATTAATCAATTATTTGTTTATCTCTCTGTTCTGTTCTACGCAAAGAATTATATCGGATCTACAGATAACCCAGAACAACATTCTTCGGCAAGAAAAGCAAGAATATCAGAGATTCATAAAAAGCTTTAATTAGAAATTATTTCTCAACACGGACTGAACATTTACTCAGAAATTACTTTAAAAAAACCACAATTAACTAATAGAAGAACTAAATGAATTTGAATCAATTCCTCAAATAGAAACAAAGTTTAAATCTTTATATTTCAACTTCATTCAAGTCAAAAAAATGTTCCAAGAAGGAGCATGAAATTTTAATTTTTTTAATTTTTTTTCTTAATTTTTCTTTGGGAATATTATTTCAGCACAATCAATTTCTGATTAGCACAATGAAAAAAACATTCAACACAATTCGATTTCTTCTCAGCACAAAAAATTATATTTAAAAAAAAACATTTAACACAAAAAAATTGTGTTGGAAAATAATTCTTAAAGGAAATTTTTTTTCAACACAAATATATTTATAAAAAAATTAATTTTTTTTTAATTTTAAGTTTTATTTAATGATATTTATAAGTAAAAGTTAGGTAAATAAAGTAAATTTCGAAGCTTTAAAAAAATTAATTAAAAAAATTAGTCTCTAGAAAACCATTTTCCCGCATTTTTTGCTCTACCTCTTTTAGGTTTATTGACAAATAAGTCCTTTTTTTTTTAAAATTCTTTTAATGCCAATAAATGCGCACAATATTCTAATTTAGTGAAAAACTTGCAAGAACATTTCTTACTGTTAAGCTCAACATTATAACAAATTCAAAAAATTTTTTTAAAATTTTCTCATCAAGCCATTAATTTTTGTGTTGAATGTATTTATTTTATTTTTAATTTTTGTGCTAAAAGTATTTTTTTCAAATTTAAATTTTTGTGTTGAGAAGAAATCATTTTGTACTGAGCGTTTTGAAATTGTGTTGAATGGTTATTTTTTTGTGTTGAAAAGGTAGACCCTTTTTCTTTTTATCTAATTTACTCGCAATTTACTTCTGTTTAATTTCTTTTTTTATAAAATCGTTAGGCTGAAATGAAGGGTAGTGCCATTCTCCACAGCCTGAGGGTTACTCTCAAACAATTTAATTAAATTAAATAAATTAATTAATTTATTTTAATCAAAATATCTCAGAAATTATACTTTCTGGAGAAAAACTAAGCACATTTTTAGAAAGCTCGTTAAATTCTCTTCAAGGTTAACGGGGTCAGTAGGGTGTCAGGTTTTCAAAAATATAAAAATATTCAATTTTCACAGAAAATAAAAATTTTTGAAGATAAACTAGATTAATTATCAAAAAAAAGAGAAAAATTCAAACTAAATGATATATTAAAACTTTTAGAAATATTTTTGCTTTGCAAAAAATATGGAGGTGAGAAAATTTAATAAAATGTATTAAATTTTATGTATTGAATTTTACAAATATTAGAAAGCGAAAGAAAAAAAATAAAAGCACCAATTTGAATTTTTTTTCTTCAATTTGATATATCACACTCGTCATAAAAATATAATTATCTTTTTATAAATTTATAATCAAAAAACTTCCTCTAAAATTTAAAAAATAAAAGTCAGTGCAAAAGTTTAGAAATTCGGGTAATCAAAGAGTTTTAACAATCATTACTTCCCTTTTTAACACCTTTTTGATTAATTCTTAAATATCTTCTAATTTCGAGTAAATTTTGCTCTTAAACTGCTTAATTTAAAAACTCTCCAACTCCTCATTTGGTCTCTAAGTAACATTACCAGAAAATCTTTAATTTAACAAAAAATGAGTAGAAAAAATGTGTCTAGTCCACAAAAATGGCAGATCGTGGGTCTGCTAAAAAGTGGAGATAAAAAGCAAAACGAAATAGCCAAGTTATTAGGTGTATCTCCAAAATAAGTCTCTTCAACTAAGAAACGATATGAAGAGACTGGTTCTGTCTCTGATCGAAGCCGTTCTGGTAGACCTCGGAAGTTAACTTTTAGGGATGAAAATTACATTTTTAGAGAGATTAGAAAAGACCCTACATCTAGCTATCAAAAACTCGTCACTGGATAAGTAAGTATACTATAATGAGATATCTCCAAAAAAAAGGTTTAGAGTCTTATACAGCGGTGAGAAAACCGCTTCTTAACATAAAAGATAGATAAAAAAGATATAAGTGGTGTAAACAGAGACTTAATTGGAAAGTTAATAATTGTTCCAAAGTTATTTTCAGTATCTTTTTTGTCTATCTTTTATGTTGAGAAGCGGTTTTCTGACCGCTGTTTAAGACTCTAAACCTTTAACGTGATTTGGGTATTGTTCTTTTTTTCAAAATGAGGTCAACAAGCGACAAAAAAAACAAAGATAAAGTAGAAAAAGTACAGATAAGAGCTTTGATGCTTGTTAGGAGCATTAGAGATCTTTCATATGAAAAAAGACTAGAAAAATTGGACCTATCGGCCCTAGAGCCGAATTAATCGAGTACTTTAAATTTTCGAAAGAGTTGAGCATTATTGACTGATACAACCCGAATAAGCTCACTAATTCACTATCAGTTGAAGGCCAGACTAAAGGTGTTCGGGGAGGAAAGCACATGTTAGCGAAACAATTCACAAGGATTAGTCAAAAAGAATGTTCTTTTTGTACTTTTTAAAAATTTTATTTTAGCTTTAGTTTATAAAGGACGTACTTTTTATCCTTTTTGAATTTTTCTAGTCAAAAAGAATGTCCTTCTGTGCTCAAAAATTATATAATGAAAAATTTTGACCGTTCTCTCAACTTTTGCTGAGTTAAAGGAAAATAACCCTTTAACAAAATAATAATAAAAGGAGCTTTAGGGAATTCGGGTTTTTTGAATTTAGGGTAAGATACAATAGAATAAAAATTACGTATTTTCTTTACAAAGAACTTAATAAAAATTTTTAATTAAAATTTAAAAAAGGATTTCAATTCTAAACCAAGGCTAAATATAAATTCTTAAAAGTACAAAACGAACATTCTATTTTACTATATAAAAATCAAAAAGGATAAAAAGTACGTTCTTTCTAGACCAAGGCTTAAGATAAATTCTTTAAAGTACAGAAAGTACATCCTTTATGGGTAGAAAATAACTTTGACTTAAAATAAAAAGTACAAAAAGTACATGGCAAGTTTTTTTTTCTATTTTACATTTTTAGAAATAATTGCGTAATTAAATTTCAAATTTTACCATGCTTAAGTATTGAGTTTAAATTTAACAACGTAATTTCAAAATTTCAAAAAGTTAAATAGAAAAAAAAAATTGCCACATCCTCTATGAGTAGAAAATAACTTTGACTTAAAATAAAAAGTACAAAAAGTACATCCTCTATGGATAGAAAATAACTTTGACTTAAAATAAAAAGTACAAAAAGTTTAAAAAGAATGTAACTTCATCTTTTGTCAATAGCTCCGAAAATCGAACTATATTTTTTCAATCTTGATTTGAGTATAATTTTGTTAAATAAGAAAATCGAAATAATATTTCGGGATAATTATACTTTAAATCTCAAAATTAATTTTTCATAAAACTGAAATCTTAACGTTGAACAAAAAAATTTTAGTGATTAAATTCTCAAATTAAAAAAAGGCACCGCCGGGAATCGAACCCGGGATCTCCTGTTTACTAGACAGGCGCTTTAGCCACTAAGCCACGACGCCTATGTTTGAAAAGCTCTTAGCATATTTATTGAATTCTCAAAATATTTAAATCATTTAAAAAAGAGAATTTATGTACAATTCCGACACAGCATTATCAAAAGTTAAAATTTATTTCTGTCAATAAGATATTTGGTTATTTTGTTTAATTTTATTTTAACACATTCTCTAAAAATTGGTCGCCAAGCTGTAAAAAGCTACTTTTGAAAAATTTCAATCAATAATAATTTTTTAAAAAATGAAGTCTTTTTTCTAGTCATCCGAATGATAAAAAAGGTGATAGTGAAATACCTGATATTAAAACTCAAAGGACAGGATGTTCAGAACTTTCTGACAGCCTTTGAATTTTTAACTTTACAGTACAGTAAACTTAAATGCAAGAAAAAATAAAAAAGCAAAATTTTTATTTTAATTTAATTTCACAATTAAAACAAAATCTTCGAATTCCTAATTTAATTTTCTATTACGCAAGTATTTTTTTGGAAAAAAATTTATAATTTTCGAATTTATAATTGAAAAAAACTGACTTGACACTCTGAAAAAATTAAGAAAACTTTGATCACAAGTTAAACATCAAAGAACAGTGCAACAATAAAAACTTTTTTCATTATTTCTTAATCAGCACATCGAATTCTATTATTATTTGAAATAAGCAACGATTTTCCAAATCACCAGACATTTCCACCTAATTTTTTTGGAGAATGTGTATAATTTAAAAAAATCTTTTTTTCGGATAATTTGTATTGACAAGAGTTAGGATACCGACTTTTTTGGGTTTTTGGTTTACCCAAAAATACCAATAATTCAACCCATACTTTTTCCCAATTACCCGAAAAAGTTGCTATCCTAACTCTTACCCAAAACAATTATCCGACAAAAAAGTTAACATTAGCATCATAAAATTTTAGTGTAAGTTGTTTTAATTTCATCAAAGACAAATTCTTTTTGCTTTTTCATACAAGGCTAGAGAAAAAAATTTATCTTTTTATAAAAAACTTAAACACGTTTTTTTTATTTGTGTTAAAATAAACATGTAAATTGGTTCATTTTTTTAAAGTCACATCATGATGAATATGCCTTATATTTCAGCTTTTAGTCCAATAATTCTTGGTTTAAACTTCTGGATTACTTACTCTGACCATACTGTTAGAAAATTTGTCAAAATAACTTAAAAAATTTTTAAATGATAAGTGAATTATAAAATATCATTTTTTTTTAAAATTATTTATTTTGTAAATAGTTATTTGTACTTAAAAGCCCTTAGTACCGTATTTCCTTGCGCAATATCCCATGGGCTTTTATACAGGACACGGTTTAATGTCTCTAGGAAATTATGT
>QEOQ01000626.1:1353565-1364861 GCA_010279815.1 Brachionus plicatilis | reverse complement strand
AAAAACTTTATTTGACATAGATTTTTAAAATCAAAAAAATTTAAGAATACATTTTAGTATCATTAAAAATATTAGATATTTAATGGTGCAAAAATATAGATTTTAAATCAAAATATTTTATTTAATATTCATATTTTTAAAATTATTTAAATGAATTGGAGAGATGTTAAATTTGTTTAGAAGAACTTTTAGAAAATGAAACTCAAGTGTTTTGTTTAACTTGAATACTATTTTAGTAAATTATATATCGAAATTTAATACTCCAATGTAATTTTGTTAATTTTTTAATATCATTTTGTTTTAGCTTTTTTTTCTAATTTACCTCTGCGTTTAACCTGATTTTTTTAACCAAATTTCAAAATTTTTAAGATTTAGAAATTTAGGATATACTTTTTCTATCAAGTCTTTAATTATTAAATAATTATGATTATCTGTAAGCTTTTAGCTTTAAAGATGTTTTGCAAAAAGTCCTTATCATCAAATTTAAAATCAAAATTCTCTTTAACTTGATAAAAATTTGCTTATACGACACTTTAAATAATAGTCTTAAGGCTCAGTTTTAAATTATTTTGTTAAATGTTATTTACCTTGATCGGCATTTGAATAAAAGTATTTATAATCTGGATTTCCATTTTCATTGTAAATATCGTGTCTTGGACCACCTGCAGAATTCAAAAAGAAAATGCGAGGTATATAGTTTCCATCTGGGGTGTAAGATTTCTCTTTTGTCTCTTCTTCATCCTAAATCAAGTTTAATAATATTTAAATTAAATTTTGTTTTTAAATTTTACTTCATAACTAATCATATAAAATAATTCGCTTAATCCTTTAAATTTAAGAGATTCGGCTAGACTGTCTTTTAAGTCTAAAAAATAAAAAAATAGAGAAATTTTCTAAATTTGTTTCCTCAATTAACTTTGACATGCTTTGCACCATGATTTTTGAATAAGAACAAAAATTGGCTTTACCAATTCGCCATTCAAAGCCTGCTCCATATTTGTCCATTCTACACCAGAAACACCTTAATATTAAGTTAAATAAGCATCTTGTCAATAATATTTTCCAACCATTAAATTTTTTTTCCGTTTCGGTAGCTTTCAGCTCGTTTAAAATACTCAATATCAAGGTAAATATCAAGCATTTATAACTAAACATATCTTAGAAAAAAAATCAACTCTGAATTAAATTAGTGGCATGAAAATAAAAATAGACAAGAAAAAACGATTCTTAAAAAATACCTTCATAAATTACCTCCAAAAATTGAACAAGTGAAAATATAATTTTCAAATGATAAAAAAATGACTAATTTTACCACTACACCTGCTACATTGGACCCTGATGCATCAAAATGGATGCAATTTTGGATGGAACAAAACATGAGAAAAGATAAATCGTTTGTAGTGATCATTTTTTTGTCTTCGGCGCCTTTTCTGTGCGTAATTATCCTAATTTTAGCTGTATTTGCCATTCTGTCCTGTGTGTTCAAGATTCGTACCAAAGATAAACGGCGTCGCATTGCCAAGAATGTAGAGATGTTGGAAAATTTCTTGTCTCTTTACAATAAAACAAAGCAAGAACGAGTTCAGCGAGAAGAATATTTTCAGGAAAAGTGGAAAAATAAAAGACTCAGCGAGCATAGTATGAATACTAGCCAGATGCAAAAAGATTTCCAGCTACCAGATGAGAATAAAGTGCCATATAGCTTATTTAAAGAGGCCTTGGAAAACCCAAATGCTCAAGTAGACCAAGAAGTTGTTAAGATAATAGATAATCTTATTAATCCGCCAGTGGCAAGAAAAAATCAAAAATCCAATTCGCCAATTTTGGAGTTAATCAGTAGGCTCCACAATTTAGATGACTATAAAATTGAAGGAAAAAAAAATACCAGCTCTAGTGAAAAATCCGTCCAGTTTGAAAACAACGGATACGAAGACAACAAAAATTCTAAATGGACAGAGCACGTAATTAGGATTGTTGTGGAAGATTATGATGGTCAAAGTGAAAATAATTACCAAGAATGCTCGAAGAATACCGATAATTTTTAAATTTTAAATAAATTATTTATCTTTTCTCAATATGTTCCACAGATCAGAAATTCATAAAATTATAATAAGATTTTAATTTGTTTAGTTTGGTTTACGAGTTGAAAAAGAGACTCTCAAATGCCTCAGAGTTACCAAAAAAAATTAAATTATAAATTTAAAAAATTTTATTAAAATCAAAATAATCTTTAATAATTTAGTCAATTCATGAAACTTGTTTATAAACAGCAGCTGTAATTGTTCCTTCTCTTTTAATTAATAAATTGCTAAAAATCATTTAAATAAAAAAATTTAATTTAATTTTTTAATTTAAATTACCAGCTATCAGTTTCTAAAACAATTGCTGGATTTTCATTATTGCAAAGTTTAGATGCCAAATTAGTCAATTCGGATATAGGTCCACCTAGTAAAGTATTTGTTTTTCCTCTAGCTTTTAAATTTAAATTATTCAAAAAAAAAGAAGTTAATTCCAAAAAAAAAACATTCAAAAATTTTATTCCTAAAAACTCAAGGCAGTTACAATAGAATTAAACTGTTGATGTATCAAATCAATATGAGTTGCTTCACTGATTGTTGTGTCTCTATTTCTAAGCTTACAGATGCCGTCCTTGGTTATTCCATCTGGCAAATAAACACTATAAGGTATTCCCATCAAATCAATGTGATCGTATTTAGATTCCAAGTCAGTCTGGCCATTTTCTAGCTCAAATAAGAGAATGTTATGTTTAGTTTTGAGATAGAAAATATTCTTAAAATCTTCGGCGACAGCTTTGACGTGAGGCGAATAGAGCAAGCAGACTTTGTACGGAGCCAGTCGAAAGTCTAGATTAAAATAAATCTTGTCCCCAACATTGATGCCATATTTACCAAGCTTTTCTTTGAGCTTAAAATCGTCCGAAAATTTCACTGAATCAACTAGAATATTTTCCAATACCGTCTCACAGGTTGTTTCGGAAATGCATAGATTTTTAATTTGGTTTAAATTTTTAAAATTGGTTAATTTTTCAAAATTTTCTACGCTGACTATTTTTTCTATTTTGTTTTTGATGTCTGTTTGGTCATATTGATAGATTAAATAGGGTTTTTCTATCACAAGATGCTCGGGATAATGGGCTATTTTGGACCACCATTGAAGCCGTTCACGCTGCCACACAGAAAAAAAATCTTCCGAATCAAAGTTCAAATGAATTGTGTTCAAGTTTGTCTGAGTTTTATTGCCGCGGAAAAAATTCTCATCTGTTTGGGTTGAGTTGAACGTGTTTATTAGACCAACAAGCTTGGACTGAGTGCCAAAGTTGGAAATTTTATCCAAATAAGTGGCCAAGTCAAAGTTGTCTTTCATTAGGTCTATGTGCTCGATCAAATAGTTGTTGCTAAATTTGTTCAAGTTGAATCTCAGCCATTCATTTTTTATTTGGTTTAGTAAAGCGTGGCCGTAAGGACCGAATTTGTGACTTTTGAAGCAAAAAATTCCGGTTTTTTCACAAAATTTTTGAAGTCTGATCAATCGGTTCATTTTTTTAAATAAAAAATTTTCTCTTTAAATTATTTAAATTTTGTATTTTCTCAGTTAGACTTAACTTTCATTACTTTTTGAATGTTTTTTGTTTAAATTTAAATACTTACAAGATAGACAAAGACCGTCCGAGTCAATAATCATAGATCCTACGACTCCATTGGTGTCCATACTTGATTATTTCAATGATGAAAATATTAATTTTTTAAGGGATAAAAGTCTTTACGATTGACTGACTATTTCTTCAAGTTTTTCTTCTGACATTGCTGATAAAATTGTCTATTTTTGTTCGGATTTTTTGATTATTTCTTAAAAGTCAAAATATTTATACATTTTAAATTTAGTTTATAGATGCAAATTTTAGTTTATTATTTAACTTGGGCTTTTTAAGCTGTCTTAAATTAGCAAGTAAAAGATTGTCAACTAAAGACTAACACTATTCATTTGTTATGAATATTAATATTCAAAGATGAAATAAAGAAATTAAATATTCAATTATTAAATATTTATTAAGAACAATTTTATTTTCTTATTGTTTATTTAAAAGAAAGCTTTCAATCTTTTAATTGATGAAAAAATTTCTTATAATGGGTGTACCTATTCCCTGTTAATTTTTTATCGTACATTTTAGACAAATTTAAAATTTTCTAAATAAAAAAAGAGATCAGAACAAAAGTTATTTTTTTCTTGCAAAAATTAGAATTAGATTTGAAATAAAAATTGGCTTTAAAATTGAGTTATAAACAAAATATTGCATTGAATTTGATTGTAAGCCAAATTTGTTATTTGTCGAATAACGAATCCTAGAATAAAAGTTTTTGCTGATCATACAAAAAATCGTTCAGATAAGGATTTAAAAAAAGTTCTTAAAATCTTTAAAAAAATTAATTTAATTATTGTTATTTTTTAAAAAAATGGATATTTAATGGTCGAAATCTTTTTGAATGATCTTTTCCCATTAAAAGATTAAGGCCCTGGATAACAAAAAAAATTTGTGTGGAAAGGATATACAAGATATTCATGATATAAGTTTTTAAAACTTGCTTGAAGTATCTCTATATTTGTTAAAAAAGACCCTTCTATTTATCAACATCAGAAAAAATTCAGTTTTTGAAAACTTTTATTTTATATGCCTTGTTTTAGTTATTGCTCATCTCATTTTATTTATTTTTTTAAATGCAAAAATTAAACTTGCTAAAATATTTTAAGTTTCAATATTTAAGCTCTTGAGATTAATAGTAGCTCTAAACTTCAATGGTGCAAACAAATTTTTTGAAAAATACAGTTTATGAGATTTTTAGCAAAGAATTTTAAGGAATATGCTTTCTTTTTCCTATAAAATATTATTTTATCATAATTACCTAAATACCTCAAATTTTAATTGCTTAAAATGACTCTTAAGTTATAATTTAAGTAATAGTAAGAATCAAATCGAACCAATATCAACCAAAGAGAAAAAACATTTACACATTTTTTAAAAAAATTAAAAAATTTTAATTTAATCAATAAAATGATAGCTTTATTCAGCTTAATTTTTTTATTTCTATATATAATTTAACTAAATTTTAATTTTAATATTTTATAAAAATGTATTTAAATAAATTTTATAAATGAAGTGTTAATCAGTCTTTTATGAGCACAAATCTGCTGATTAGTCTATTAATATAAGCCGAAAGCATCATGGATCTGATTTTATAACAAGCTCTTACAATTCTCATTACCAACATAACTTTAATAAATTTTTTAATATTTCACAATCACAATTTATTTAACTGTCCATAATATTTGTTCGACAAAGATACTTTATTTATCGCTTAATATAATTTGAGCATTAAACTCGCGCATCGTTGTATGGCAGAAAATCCTTCTTTTCCTTCTACATTCTCATCTGAAAAAAAAGTATACCAAAAAGATCAGGAATTTATTTTAATAAATAAATATTTTATTTGATATATTCGATTTTAGTGAAATTGAATCTAATTTTTGTAATTAATAATTACAATTCTTAATTTTATTCATATATCAAATTTACTTATTGTAATATAATTTAAAATTATTAGATGCTTAAATTAAATGATAGTTTGAATTTTTTTCTTTAATTTTATTGTTGTAGTAAATTTCTGTATTTAAAAAAAAACTATTCCCATTTATTCTTTGCTAAAGCCAAAATATTTTTCTAAATTTTAAAAAAATTTAACATAATTTTATCACTATTAAAATTTGAGATGAACGATTTAAAAGTGATGATCTTTTCAGAATTATGTAAAAGTGGTTTTTTAAATGGTTCTCAATCAAATATTTGGTCAATACCATCATTCAAAGAACCAAGAATACAAAAAAAAACCAAAGAATCATGTACAAGTATTTTTTCCAAATCAAATTCAAAAAAATGGACTTGTGATGAATGCTTGGCTGAAAATGATCAATTAAAAGTTATATGTTCTGGCTGTGACCAAGTTCGTTTAGTTAAAAAAAATACAAAAGAACCAATGCAAAGTATTTTTGCCAAATCTAGTTCAAATAAATTACTTCCTGGCTCATGTTTGACCGAAAATGAGGAAATAAAACCTAAAGAAAATTGCAGTGAAGTGAATCAACCTGATGAGCAAACAGAAAAACAATCAAAAGAGTTCCATTCTCCAAAAGAACCAATGCAAAGTATTTTTGCCCAAACAAGTTCAAAAAAAGGTTTGACTTGTGATTACTGCTTGGCTCAAAATGATGAATTAAAAGCTAAATGTTTTTGCAGTGACCAAGTTGGTTCAGATACAAAAATAGAAGAGAAACCAAATGAAACCTTGGAATCAAAGACACAAGCATCTGCAAGTCCAAGTGGTTTTAGTCTTGAAATGTCTGCTATTGAAAAAAAATCAACCAGTACTCCTTTGTCCGACTTCCAGACTGCTAAATTACCAAATGCACTAATCAATACTGAAGATAAAATCAACGATAATTCTATAACAGATTTATCGTTTAAAATCAAAAATTTAGATATAAAGTCAAAAAGCTTTAGTGAAAATGAAACAATAATTTATCCTCCATGTGACACTTCAACTCTTTTTGATTTTACCAGCAAAGCGCCGATAGGACAGAGTCTAAATGACTTGCAAAATTTATCCATCCATGAGTCAACAAGTTCATTGGAATTTACAAATGGTTTATTAAGTAAGCCCACAATCACTGCAAATTCTTCACTTGGTCAAACTAGCAAAACATGTGATAGATTAGGGTCATCAAATCAGACCTTTAGTTTTGATCAAAATAAAAGTCCTGAAATTAAAACGATCTATCGTTTTTGGTCTGTATTTTGGTTACCACCTAAAGAACTTGACTTAGGTGATAAATCATTTTCAGACATTGTGAATTCAATGAAAAATCCACTAAACTTAACTTCATCTCCAGCCTTAAATTCAACTAATCCATTAAGTTCAGAAATTTCAAGTGATCTAACTTTTTTTCCAGGTTTGGAAAAAAGCAATAAAGAAAATGTTTTTTTCGAGTCTGATTTTGGTAGCTGGCAAAGATTATTTGGTGACATTAGTCCAAATATTTCTTTTGGTCAGACATTATACATCAATTCAAAAGAACCAGGATTTAATTCAGATTTTTTGACTCAAACAAAAATTCCCTTAAGAGGCCAGTCAAACAATCTAGGCTTCGAATTTGGTAAAGCAATGAATATCAATTTGAATTCTTCTGAATCGACTTCAAATGAATTAATTCAATTTTTAAGTGAACAGCCAAAGGTAAACTCACAAAGACGATTTTCAAAAGCCAAAAGACGTTCTAAATAAATGAATTCTGTTCAATTTACGATTTACCGAAGACCGTTTTGATTTTTAGATTTAATTTCAAATGGTTTTAGAGATTTTTTTTTAAATTTTTTTTCTGCTGCTTCTATACTATGAAATTACCTTTTTTGTTTTAGATATTGTGAATTCACAACATTTTATGAAAAATAAATCGAATTTGTTAAACAAAAATTTTACATTTTTTTCTCAAAATTGACTGAATTTAAGCAAAAAAAAAGCAATACAAAGAAAAAAATTAGTTATTTAAATTATTAAATTTTATTTATAAAATTATGGTGAAATTTAAAAAAATGGATAAATAGGTATATTTTTCATCGGTGAAAATTATAGTCACAATAATTCCTTTTAAAAAAGCCGAGTGGAGAAATTCCACAAGAAAAAAAATTCTACTTTTAATTATTAATTAAAATGGCCAATCTTTTTTGAATACTCTATCATGGTTGATTAGTTTTGATTTATTAATAAGAATAAAATAAAAATTAACCTATATAAGAAAAAATATAATATTTTATTTTTATAATAAGTTGTTAAAAATTCGGTTGAAGCGTCAGAACCATGGATATAATTTTAAAAAGTTAATTTCCTTATAATACCTTTTTAAATTATTAGTCAATAAGCTTAAATTATATTTTTGTAAAATTTCAAAGAACTAAAAAAAAGAACGAAAAGCTCTCAGAGACGAAAAAATAAAAAATTTCCTTATTTTTTTAAATATTTTGTCAATGCATTCAATACTTACCTGTACGGCTCCATTTGATTTTACCTAGATCCTCAAATAAGAGATGTTTTTTGGGATGTCGTTACTTTTAAATAGAAAGAAATCTTTTTATAATAAAAAATTAATTTTTTAGACTTTTTTTTCTTAAATTTAAAAATATATTTCCAGATTAATAAAATGACAAATGAATAAAAAAAATGCAAAAATCTAATATAGAAATTTATCTTAAAAAAAGCTATCAAATAAAATAATTAAAATAATTAAAAAAAATCTGCTTTTTATAAATAAGAAAATTTTCAAATAAATTTTTATTATATTTTTTTTGCACTAAGCAACTTATTTTAAATGATTTTTTTAATTTTTCCTTTTCTTTATTTTCCCATTTTCTTTTTTTTTGTTTAATGGATATAATAATGGATGATTTTTCCGAAAGCTCAAGTAAACTTTTCATGAACCTTAGTTCCAAGACTGTTTATTCTAATTCAATAAAAAAATTCTACGCCAATTTCCAGCTCTTTCACCAAATTTCTCAAGATATTCTGAAAAGCTATTATGATTTCTTAAGCCAGGAGATAGACAGTCATTTCGAAAGACAAATTGAAAAAATTGAAAAAAGTCTCGCAAAATTTGATCCAAATATTCTCGGTTTTATTGAGCCCATAAAAATCCTAAACACATATGATGATATTGAAGATATGAATTTGGATGAGTTAGTTGAAAAATTAAACTTAATCAATTTAGATTTTATTGATTTGGACCAAAAAATTCGATTTCTCACCGAAAAAATCAACACTTGCTTCTCAGCTTCGTATCAAAGACCTGTATTAAAATTTAGCAACCTTAATTTGGTTAAAAATTACGATACCGAAGAACTACCAAATCCCGATATTGATAAAATCCTTAAAATTGAAGCCAAGAGATCTAGCATTTTGAATTCCAAACCTATAGACTTCTACATAAATAAGATAAAAAATGCTTCATTTTCCAATTCTTTTATTGATCTAGAGCCTCTTGGATCTGAGGTTCCGTCGAATTTAATTAAAATTTATGAAAAAGTGAAAAGTTAAACTAGAATTTTTAAAAAATTTATTTATTTTTTTAAAGATCGTTGACAGACTTTCAATTGGTCTTAGATCGGATTTAGGAATTAACATTTATATTATTGACGAAAATCTAAAATTGAATTGTTTAGTGATTGATCAAGATTCAATTGTAGATGGCTCATTTCCCAATGACGATATACTCAAATTGGACATTTTCGACTTTAAGGTACTTGATAATGGACATCTAGTGACTGCCGAGACCAACAATACACTCTCTATTTGGGAGATAGACTATTCTAGAGTAAGACGCATCAAAAGAATCATACCAAACTTTTATGAAAATATGATCAATTGTCAATTAAAACTAAAAAAATTATCCCAAAATAGAATTTTTTTTTATTTAAGAGGAAAATTGCATCTTTTAGTAAGTGAAAATAATTCTTATAAAATAGCAAAAAAAATTGATCTTTTAATTGATCCCAACTCAAAAATTTCAATTATTAAATATGCGGAAAAACTCGGCATTGCCATTGTGAAAGAAAATTCAGAAAAAGTCGAACTATGGTGCTTAGAAAGTGGTCTTAGGAAAGTTTGTTTGTACGACCATGCCGGATATGTGCAATCAGCTGCTTTCCTGTCCGACACCCAATTGATAGCTGGCTCAAATTTAGACCAAGTAATTGTATGGAACTTGACCGAGTGGCAAAATCCGGCCAAGCAATGTGAATACATTGACAGTTTCTATTTGGATTCAATAAAAAAAATAAAAATTGTAAAAGATAAAAAAAGAATTGTGACACAAAATGATAAAAATAAAATTATTGTTTTTGATTATGAATTGAACGTAATTTTTAAAATATGCGATGAATATCAATCCGATCTTTCCACAATGAAGCCCATGTGTATGACAAACAATGAGCTTATACGAGTTGATGGCACCACTGGATGGATTCAGGTATATGGAATAGAAAGTGGGCTTTCTTTGGGAGTCTTTCGAGATAGAAATACTGAGTATAGTTTATTTAGGTCAATAAATGATGAATTGATTACTGTTTCAAGTAATGGAACATTGAGTAAGTGGACTGTGAATCCTAATAGTAGAGTTAACTGCTTTCATTTGAGTATTTCGTTGACAAAAATAAAATTCTATGATCCATCAGATCGAAAAAATGACAAACCTGTAAAGCTCAGTATCACTCAGGTCAAACTAAATAGATCTAGAACTAGACGACTCTTTGAAAAACATGTTGGAAAAAATTTTCATAATTTTAAGTAAATTGCTTTGAGATTATAATAAAAGTTTCAAAAAACAAAAAATAATTATTGTTGTAATTATTTGTGCGTTTTCTTATTTTTTGGATGTCTTGACATTTTTAAGTGAATTCGGAAGCTTGCTTCATGTAATTTAGAAAATAAGATCAATAAAAACTTGACTGAATTGAAGATATTGATGGTCTTTTCAAAATATATTAAGCAAAACACCTATTGACCATGGCTGTTAATACATATGGCTTTCTATAAAAAGAGTTATCATATATTATACTTTGTGTTATAGTTCTACTCATTTTCTTCATTTTGATCATTTTATTCATTTAACTTTTGACGAGCTGAATCCAAAAATGTCAAAAATTTTGAAATCGGACCATTCTTTTAAAAGTTATATGAGCTTAAAGTCTAAATGAGCTTATTACTTAAAATAACAATATCTTGGTTAAGAAAAGTTTTTTTTCTGGTCGAAGGTCCATTTCCAAACAGCTACATACCCTAATTTTTGGTTTTTCAGGGCTGTAAGTTAAATTTTTAGTGGAATGACCTAACTAGTATTTTTTTTGAATTCCTCATTTATTATTGAACATGCTAGCAAAAATTATTTAATTATTATGAGGCTTAGAAATGACCAAGATATTGTCATTTTAAGTATAATAAGCTCATTTAGACTTTAAGCTCATATAACTTTTAAAAGAATGGTCTGATTTCAAAATTTTTGACATTTTTGAGTCGAGACCTTTAAAAAGATATTTTAAAATTTAAAATTTGGATTTTTTTCCAAGTTTCCCAGTATTCTTTAAATTTTTAAATTTATGATTTTTAAATAGAAATTTTCATTTTCCATTTGAAAAGTCATTTTTTAACTTCTTTTAGGTTCTTATTAATCATGTTTTCAA
>QEOQ01000626.1:1340765-1351534 GCA_010279815.1 Brachionus plicatilis | reverse complement strand
TAGAATTAGACGACTCTTTGAAAAACATCTTGGAAAAAATTTTCATAATTTTAAGTAAATTGCTTTGAGATTTTAATAAAAGTTTATTAGAATAAAAGTTTCAAAAAACAAAAAATTATGATTGTTGTAATTATTTGTGCGTTTTCTTATTTTTTGGGTGTCTTGACATTTTTAAGTGAATTCAGAAGCTTGCTTCATGTAATTTAGAAAATAAGATCAATAAATACTTGACTGAATTGAAGGGCTGTTAATTACCTGTACTTCGTAAATAATTACTTTCTGTTGAGATTAGTTACTTTTTGTTGAAAAAATAAAAATTCTATTTTGGACAAAAAAAATTTACTTGACAAGTTGAAATTAATTAGTTTTTGTTTATTTTAATTTGTTTTTGTTCATAATAATTTATTATATTATACAATGTTTAGTTTTGAGTCTAAAAAAAATTGAAATAAAATACTGTTAGTTTTTCACAAAATAGCTGGAAACTAGCTGAGAATTATTTAAATAGTGGCAATGCATTATTAAAAAAAAAAGGCAATTCTGAAAATTTTGTTTTATTAGAAAAAACCAATTCAAATTTAATGAATCTCGATTACATTAACTCAAGATACAATAAACTAGAATTTGATAAAAAAGTTAATTTTGATTAATTGATTTCATTTCAATCCGCTTTAAAAAAAATTTAATTAAATAGGACAGATTGGTCAAGTAGTAGATGCACTTGTATGTATTTTTTCAAGAATTATTATTGCTCTCATATTATTTCTTTAGCAGTAAACCAAAAGCTTTTAGCAATGCCATTGAAGTTTATTTAGACAGCTGTTGCTCCAAAATCAAAAGCCGGAAGACCAGCTAAAGCAAAATAATGCCTAGCTAAGCAGTAATCAATTTAGTTTTTTGTTTTTTTATCAAGATTTTTTTATATTCTGTTTTTTGAAATATTGTTAAATAATATAATTATTATGAACAAAAGCTAATTAATTTCAACTTGTTAAGTAAATTTTTTTTGTGCAGAATTTTTACTTTTTCAACAAAAAGTAATGAATCTCAACAAAAAGTAATTATTTCCTAAATAAACTAATTAAATTAACAAAAAGTAATTATATACAACAGAAAAATAAACGTAAACTAATTTCAACATGGAGGTAATATTTTCTCGAATTGAAGATATTGACGGTCTTCTCAAAATATATTAAGCAAAACACCTATTGACCATGGCTGTTAATGCATATGGCTTTCTATAAAAAGAGTTATCATATTTTATACTTTTATAGTTCTACTCATTTTCTTCATTTTAATAATTTTATTCATTTAACTCATTTTGTACATTCTGCTTATTTTGACAATTTCTTTATTTTTGGCCTTTGAGATTTTTCTTAAGAGTATTTGTTACTTTCTAATAAATATATCAAACCTTAAACTTAATTAAAGAAATATAATAAAATTTATAATATCTTTCTGAAGGATTCAGGTCTCGACAAGCTGAATTAAAAAATTTCAAAAATGGACCATCCTTTTAAAAGTAATATGAGCTTAAAGTCTAAATGAGCTTATTCCTTAAAATGACAATATCTTGGTTAAGAAAACTTTTTTTTTGGTCGACGGTCCAATTCCAAACCCTAATTTTTGGTTTTTCAGGACTGTAAGATAAATTTTTAGTGGAATGACCTAACTAGTATTTTTTTTGAATTCCTCATTTATTATTGAACATACTAGCAAAAAAATTATTTTATAAGCCTTAGAAATGACCAAAATATTGTCATTTTAAGTATAAGCTCATTCAGTAACAAGTGTTATTTATAAGCCAAGTTGAATTCAGCATGTACCAAGTAAACAACCATAAATTCATTCAATTACAATTCTAAAATTTGATTCAGATGACAAGTATATTGCATGACCGATTTCTCATGTACGAATGAGACAATTTGTTTTTTACGTTTATTTAGGTAAAATAAAATAATCTCAAATAAATTAGCCTAAAAACAAATAATTTAGCTTAAATAATTTATTTAACTTATTGTCCATGACATGTGTTTTCTGAATTTCTTTTGCTAATTTTTTAACATTAGGTTGTAGATCCGATTTAGACCAGACCCCGCTAGTTCTTTGAGATTTTTTAAGACTTTTATAATTTCTAAGAGAGTTCGTTTTGAATTATTTTGAACCTTATTTAAAAAATCTCTTTTTTCTTGTGATACTTCACACTTATCCTCCGATAGGACGAAGATTAAAAAAACATAAAAAATGTGAAACTAAAAAACAACAATATAAACTAAAATTTCTAATTTTTAATTTTTGAAAAAGTGAACTAAATCAAAAGTCTAGAAATTATTTTTGCAAAATAGAGAATAAAACATTAAATTCAAAAATATAATTATTTATTTTTGCAAACTGTTGTATAAACATAAAAATAAAAAATAAATTTTAACTAAAACATAAACTTTTTCATTTTACAATGAAACAAAAAATTGATTGAATTTTTTTGACCAAAGTCAAATCTGAGGTGGAACCTCAATATTTTTTCAAGCAATTTCCGAAAGCAACCTCTGCACATTGTAATTTAAACAAGTGTTCAATCTGTGAATCAATGCTGATGACCACAAAATTCGAGTTCTTTATCTATTTGTGAATTAACATTTATTAAAAATAAATTTTTTACAGTTTAAAAATGAAAAAAAAAATTATGCTTGATTCACATTTTAAGGTTCACGCGTAGCAAAACGACAGCACTATCTTAATCGACAATTTTCGATAAGATATTCGTAATCTACGTTTATGAAAACCTAGGATAACTTGTTTCTTTAGGGGGGGGGGGAAGATTTTTGACTAGAGTGTCTTGAAGTTTGGTAGTTTTTGAAAACAGTGGTTTAGGTTTTTGAAATTTTTGAGATGAGTTTTCATTCAAAAGTTACTATATATATTTTTAAAGAGCGCAAAATTCTCTATTAAATGATATATTTTTCAAGTATTTTAAGTGGAATTAAGTTGCACTTTAAACCAAAAAAACACAATTTTTTGTGCTTTTTTCCAGTTTTTTGATTCTCGTCGGAGGATTGACCCAAGACCCTAACTTTTTTATTTAAACTACAAAACTAGACAAAATTCTGAACAAATCTCAGGTTTCACTTTTTTTATTTAAAGCTTAATTAATCCAAAAAAAAGAAAAATATAGTTCAATTTCTAAAAAAATCATTAAAATTTAATTTTCATCTTTTATATTAATAAACTAGTAGAAATTCTTAAATACTCTTGTGTTTTAGCATTAGATTTGCCAGAGAAGTATGTTTTAAGAATTTGACAGTAGCTCAATCCATTTTTATAAGCTTTCAAACAACTCCAAAATCTTCTGATCATTTTGTTATTTATTTCCTTTCCAACAAATTCTCTTCTAGAACTCTCTAAAAATCTTTTAATTAAATCAAATGTCTGATTTGTTGACCTTTTAATGAATTGCTTTTGATAGCACCATAATCCTTCTATTGGATTCAACTCACAATGGTACTTCGGAAGGAAAATTACTTTGAAACTTTTGATTTTTTAAGAGTGCTACATTTATTCTAAATAATTAAAATTTAAAAAAAGGGAAAAGTTTGATGTGCTCAGATTTTCTTGTTCAGCATCCTAGTTTTCCTTTTTTGAGCTTTCCGAAAGTGAATGGCAAAAAGCGATTCTCAAATACCCCTACAAGTTTTCCTAGGTTTTCATATACGTAGATTACGAATATGCTATCGAAAATTGTCGATTAAGATAGTGCTGTCGTTTTGCCACGCGCGAACCATATATTTTTTTTTTAATCGTCATCCCCTCCGATACTACATAACTATAACTAAAGTTTTTACAGGAAAATCTTAACTAATCTCATAAAAGTTGGTCCATTACTTGACTAAAATTCTTTAATTTTATTTTCATTTCTTTTCATTGTAAATTTTATTTTTTTCCTATATTGAACATTTTCACTTTTACTTATCCTAATTGAGGTTAGTTTAATTCAATAAATAAATTTATGAGTTCAATGACAAAACATTTTTTTTATTTTATTTTAAAAATAATTTAAGGGCCGTGGCCCTTGGGGAGTTCAGAATGGTCTAAAACCTTCTTTTCAACCCGCATGCGATTATAAAAATGTTTATAATCTTTTATAATATGTATATGAGTTCAATGACAAAACATGCACATGCAGATATTATATTAAATTTAGTTATTGCAGTCACCACTTAGCCTTAATTAAGCTATTTGGAAGCGACCAATTTGTAAAAAAGGCTGTCGGAAATTAGCTCGAATTTGGTCTTCATTTAAATATATTTTAATTTTTAAGTTGTTATAAATTAAACATATTATTCAGAAAATATTCATGTATTAAACTTTATATACATTCTTTAAAATTTAACATATTAATTAAATTTTTTCAACAAGAAAAATTGTGTTAATCACTTGTTTGTATTATCAAGTTTTTGGTTTAAAGTTATCTGTATGTGGGGAACCATTTAATTCATTTCTAAATTGCTTAATTTTCATTTTCTTTATATTGAAAATAAATTTAAAACTCAAAATTTAGCTTTATGGTAGCTTGGCTTTCATAATTATCATCTTAATTATTTTAATCCTTGAACATTCCATTTCATTTTTGAGGCACTTAACCATATTCATAAGCATTAAGTCCGGTGTTAATAAATAAATATTTATGGTATACTGATAAAAAAAATGTTTAAATACAGTTAAGTTTTGAAGTAATTAAAAAATAAATTTGAAGAAAAAAAAGATTTAATTAGATGTTTTTGATTAAAATTGCACATATAAATTATTAAATTCAAAATTTAATTGAATTATTTTCGCTAAGTTCAATTGATTTTCGTCTAAATTCAACATCAACTTTATTTTGACCAACTTTATTATCATTCCAAACATTTAAACTAAACAAATATTCAGACTTAATTGGTTTTATTTCAATCCATTTCATTTTCTCAACCAGCACACTTATAACAATACCAAAAAAATATGTAATTATACAAGCACACAAAGAATAATAAAGATATGACAACTGTGATAAAAATGGACTTGGATAAATAAAAATATAATTTTAAATTAGACCAAATATTTTAAAATTTACCCATCGTCATCTTCAATTGGAGAAGTTAAATTTTTTGTAGTGGTTGTGGTCGTTATGTTACATCCGATTGTCGAGACAGGTTTGAGACCACTGGGTTTGTTATACAAAACTCCAATGACGCCCAAATAAATACTGCCAATAGTGCTTAGAATTAATCCAACTATTGCTCCCTTGAAATAAATAAATAGATAATTCGTCTTTTTTCCTTTGTAGATTCGGAAAACTTACAACCCAGTTTGCTTTTTTGACAAACATTCCCAGAGAAATGACTCCAAGCAGAGGTCCTCCTAGCAGACCGAATATACTTGAAGTAAGTTGCATCACAGTACTACCAAAGAATTGACAAGAAAACGCCATTCCTATTGCAGCTAGTCCAAAAAATAGTGCTTAAAATTATTTTAAAATTAATGATCATCTAAAAAAAATAAAAAATAAAATCCACACCAATGGCTTTGGATGTAAAGGTGGCTTTCTTTTCTGTTAACGAAATGCCATACTTTTTTTGATAAAAAGGTTTCACAAAGTCTGAAATGCAAACTGCGGCCAGGGAGTTCATTCCAGTTGAAATTGTACTTTTTTTTAATTTAATTTTTAAAGAATATAAAGAAAGACTTGGGAATATTTACCTTAGCGCTGCGCTGTAAATTGTTGCCACAAAAAGTCCTGGAAACCCATGAAATTGACCCAAAATATCCAATACCAAAAAGGACAAAATCTGCATTTGAAAAAAATTAACAAAAAATATGGTAAATTAATTTTTTACTTGTTCTCCTTTGTTTATAGTACCTGTTGACAAAATATCACAATCGTAGTATTTGGCATAGGCGATTAAGCCACATAAACAAATTAATGTCTGAAGAAAAAACACACCGACTAGATTAACCAATAATGCTCTTTTTTAATTAAATAGAATTTATTTGTAAGTATTTTTTACACAATTATTCAAAAATAAACTTTTTTTTAGCTCAAAATTGTTAGATAATTTAGTTAATAAAAATAGTTAAGATATTATTCTCTGACTTACTGATGAACTTATGTTTCGTAAAATCAAAGCGAATTTTTTGATGTCCTGTTCAAAAAACTAAATTTTGAAAAATCAATGAAAAGGAATGAATATCAAAATTATTTAAAAAAAAAATAACTACAGCTAAACAAAATAAAGATAAATAATAATTATTTAAATTATTTAAACCTGTTATATCTAAACTATTAAATTTTCTCAAATTACTTGTCATACAAATAGAATTAACTCTAGATTAGATAATTTAAATGATCTGAAAATAGTTAGAACACAAATGTAAAACAATGCTTGATTTATTAAATTATTAATCTTCTATCTTATCTCAACTTTTAAATTTCAAAATTCTTACTCATTTTTAATTTTTAAAGAGCGTTGAAAATTTTTCTGAAAAGAGATTGAATTCCCTCTATTTTAAAAAACCTTTAATAATTTCAAAAAATTAAAATACTATTTTATTTATTTATTTCATTTAGCGTAAATTTTTGCGATCTAATTTAAATTTAGAATAAATTTATAAAAAAAATTTAAACTTTGGTCTCCAAGAATACAGATTAAATAATTTTATCAATAAGCATCCTTGAAATACCTTGAATAGCCTTTTTGCAAATGTAGTTTATGTAAATCAAATAATCGGTAATAATCTATCTTTAATATTAGTTGCATCAAAATCAGACTTGTGCAAAAGTGAAAAAAATAAATTTTATACTCTTTAAAAATCGAGACATGATTTCAAAAATTTTAATTTTGATTTGTTTACCTGTATATTCGAGGTGAAGAAAAAATTTATTTTTGCTTTTTTTGAATTTTTGACGATCTACAAATTTAAGACTTAATTTTAAAAAAAAAAAATTTAATTCAAAAAAAAATTAATCATTTGAAGTTAAAGTCTGGATTTATATTGAAAAAAAAATTGAGGACTAGGACTTTATTTTGGGACTTTTAAATAACTCTACTAAAATTTAATAAAACTGTAATAGCTTTCAAATTAACTATAAGTATTAAAAATTTTGGAAAAGATAGTAATCAAATTAAATCGAGTGATTAAATATTTACTTTGCAGCATATTGCCATTTTCTGACTGCCATATAACGTTGAATCGAACCTTGGTTAGCTCCATATACTGTTAAGTCGGTAAAAAAAGAACCAAAAAATAAAGCCCATGTAGTATGCCTTACAAAAGGACTCGGGTTAAAGCTAAAAAAAAAATTTTTTAAATTTTCATTAATTGTCACTTAATGCTTTTTAGTAACTCAAAAAATTCTATTCGATCGGATTGTTCAGCCCTCCTCCAAACTTCTGACAGCCCTCCAGGAATTTCAATAATTCCTTTAATTATCAATACAGTTAGTCCTTGAATTTTTTTATTTAAATTGCGAACAATTGAAAATTTTAAAATGAAACCTATGAACATTACCCCCACCTGGAATGTGTCAATCCAAACAGTTCCCTTGAATAGAAATAAACATCTGAAAGATGTAATTCACTCTGAAATTACTTTTAATCCACCAGCAACTGTGTACAAAGCACAAATGCCTCCTGTTCCAACTAAAAATAAATATTTTTACTTAAATTTTAATTTAAAAATGTGTTTAAATACTTATTGAATAAAATAAAGGAATTCCAGTAACTAAATTAATTTAAAAGTATGTTTTATTAATGCTGTTAGAGAAAAATACCCTGTTCAATTGCAAGTGATGGCGAATATAGTGCTACAGACATGTACAGGAACTATTTTTTGTTTAAAAATTTAGAAATATTTTTTTTTGAAATTAAATTAAAATAACCATTTGAAAACAAAATATGATTGATGCTGCTATTCTAACACATTTATGAAAACGAAATTCCAAATACTAAATTGTGTTAAATGTAAAATTATAAAATAAATTGAGCTCTCTTCAAAAGTTTTAAAATTTTTTCCAATATTCAAGTTAAATGTATTTATTTGTATCTATGCCTTTAATACTTTCTCTTTTATATCTTGATCAGAGTTGTTTAAAAGTCAAAAGTAAAATACTTTAAATTATTTTAAATATTTTTTTAAATTTAAATCCAAGTCCGATTCCGGACTTGTAGTTGGTAAATTCAAAAAAGAAAATTTCAAGTCTTTGAATTGGGATTTTTAAACAACTATGATTTTGATGTTGAAAAATTTGATATAAATTTGAATTTAAGCTTAAACTTTTGAAGAATTTTGAATGATTCGAATTTTACTTCATATGCACTTGTTATTCTAAGACGATGAAACAAAGGAGCAAACACCAGGCCAGCCACTGCAAGAGTTATTGGATACGAAATAATCACTGTCCAGTATAAAGTTCCATATTGGTACATCTCTGACGATACTCCAAGAATTGCTACTGCGGATATAAAACTGCCCAATATAGAAATTCCGATCGGAAAAATCTTCAGATCTCCACCACCTAGTAAATAATCTTGGGTCGAGTTCTTCTTGCGGTCCATCCATCCAATCGAAATTCCAATTAATGCACTCATCATGAGTAAACCAACAAATACTATGTAATCAGCATAATGAAATTTGTCAATTTGTTCTATCATATCTTAAGTACTAAAGTAGAGTAAATTGATTTTAAAATTGAAAAAATTTAAGTCCTATTTAGAAATATTAAGCAAACATAAAAAAAAATAAATCAATTTTATTTCTTAATACTATTTAATTGAAGATAAACGATCATAAATGGAACTACAACTAGTCTTAATAAGTTTATTTTTGAAATTATTCTAGATCATCTTAGAATATTGAATGTTATAAAGAGAGCAGTTATCTTAGCATAATATTTGAGTAAATATTAAAAATTTAAACAAAAAATATTCTTTTATTTCTCACTAAATATACAATTTATTATAAACTCTTAAGTAACTTTTATTTTATCTTCTATTTGAATTAATTATTTTCTTATGGTAATTGCCATAAAAATTTTCAGTGATAATTACACTCACATATCAACTATTCTCTGAATTAATCAAAGATCAGCATTTTTAAAAATGTGATATTTCAATTGTATGATTATAAATTGTTTCATAAAAAAGGTTACTTTATTTTTAGGTCGTCAAAAAATTTTATTATAAAAAAAAACATAAAATTTGATAATATCTTTAATTAAACAATACATAATAAAATTAGACCTTTTTTGTTGAATGCAACGAAATTTAAGATGTCTAATTGTAAATATTGACTTGATTTTACGACTCAAATAACCATCGTTTCATTATTGAAATTTAATATAATATTTAATTTTTTTAAATTATTTCAGCGATTCTAATTCTAAATCGTAACACAAACGACCCACTAAAACTTGTTTAATTTTTAATTAAAAATTATAAATTATATAAATCAAATAACTTTCTACAAAAAATATTCTTAAATTAAAGGATTTCGACAAAACTTTGTTTTTCACTTGCATGGGTCTTTTTCTAGTGATGTAAGACCAAATAAGTAAAATTATATGGTTAAGATTAATATACCATGAAAAGGTGTAGTGGTAATGAGACCAAAAAAGAATATAAAAAAATTTATAGCATAACTTAGTGTCGGAATTGTTTAACATTAATAAAAAAGTACGACTTTTGTCTTAAAAATCTCTGACAATCCATTAAAATCTAAGCTGAATGTTCGTAATTGAGAATATCTTTTTTAGTAAATTTTGAAAATAACTAAAGCAATTTAAAGGTTTTACAATGTGATAAAATTTTTATTTTTAAATTTTAAATTAAGGTTAATTAATATTTTCCACTAGAATAGTCAATTTTTTTAGTAGAAAATATCTATTGTTTAATTTAAAACTCAAATTTTTAATTTTTTAAAAGAAAAATCAAATCAACACCAATTTTCAGCTCTTTTACCAAATTTATCAAAGTATTTTAATAAGCTTTTTGATTTCTTAAGTCAGGAGATAGACAATCATTTCGAAAGACAAATTGAAAAAAATGAAAGAAGTCCCGCAAAATTTGATTCAAATATTCTCGTTTTTATTCATACCATAGAAATCCTAAACACTTAAGTTGAAATATTAAACTTGATCAATTTAGTTTTTATTGATTTGGACCAAATAAATCCGATATCTCACCGAAAAAATCGATACTCGTTTCTCAACTTCATATCAAAGACCTGTATTAAAATTTAGAAACCTTTATTTGGTTAAAAATTACGATTCCGAAGAACTTCCAAACTCAGATATTGTTGATATCCTTAAAATTGAAGCCAAAGATTCATCTAGTTTTATTAATTCGAATTCTAAAAATTGCAAAAGATAAAAAAGGAAATTTGACACCAAATGATAAGAATAAATTTTTTTTTTTTGATTATGAAAACAAATTTTAAAATATGCGATGACCTTCAATCGAAGCCCATACGCATGATAAACAATTAACAAGATTAAAAATAAAAAAATTTCTTATTTACAAATAATTCTAAATAAAACTGGTGCATTTTTTCGTCTTTTAATGAAAATTTTCATACAATTTGGAAAAAGCATGAAAAAAGTGCGATGTTTCAAATTTATTTTTATAAAAATAAATGTCAGTAAATTTTGCAATCTTATTACAATGAAATTAAATAGACTAAAGCAATCATAGGATATTTAATTTTTATTGTTTTAAAACAAAAGCTTTAAATTTAATTTA
>QEOQ01000626.1:1327143-1339893 GCA_010279815.1 Brachionus plicatilis | reverse complement strand
AAAAAGTTTAATTTCAAATATGAAAATGCTTGCAATATAAAATTATTTTTTTGATCGAAACTGAAAAAAATATTCAAAACATCGCACTTTTTCAATGTTATTTTAACAGTAGATAAATTTTTCTCTTCAAACACACAAAATTAAACCAAGTTTATTTGTGAATTGTAAAAAAATCATAAAAAGAAAAAAAATATTTTTTTTTATTTAAACTATCTTGATATAAGTAAAAGGATCTCTAAGAATGATTGTCCCCTTTACTTTTAAGCTCCTCGAATACCATTTGACCATTTTAGATTCGTAAGAGCAAGTTAATATTTCTTCATCATTATTCTTAATCAAATTGACAATTGCTTCGTGTTTTGAGAGATTGCCTATCAGTTGACCATTTATCAGAGAATATATCTGAACTGAAAAATCTGAGTTATTGGCTTTTGCCAGACGATTATTTGGAAGAATACAAAATGATTTCATTAATGGCAGATAACCAAGAGGAGAAAAACTATCCGCAATAGTGAATAAAAGACTCAATTTAAAATCATAAACCTTTGCCTTATTTCTAGAATTTAAAGTTAATATCCTATTTAGATCTCTAATAATTTTTATTTTGTTAACAGTATCCAGATAAAATATATCTTGGGCGTCATATTTTACAACAGGCTGGTCCAAGCAAGACAAATCCCAGATGGCTGTGTGGTCCAGATTCGTACCAGTTATTATTTCTGTGTCCGAAAAAATACAAACTGAGTGAACAAGTCCTATTTGAAGTTCAATATTAGAAATCTTTGATTCAGACTTTAAATCCCAAATCTCGACCGAATTTGATTCCTCCATGACCAAAACAATTCCTAAATTTTCAGAGTATTTGATTATCTTGACTTTGGAATAGAAATCATGGCCCAAATTTATTTTTTTGCTGTGCTGATAAGAAAATCGTTTTGATGTTTTCTTGATCATATTTTTTCTACACATTTTTTTGGTTTTAATAAAAATTTTTTTCTCTTTTAATTCAACCACATACAAACAGCCTTTAATGACATACACTAATCTATTATTAGAAATTTTTTTAATTTTTAACAAATTATAAGCTTCTTGAGGCATAAAATGCCGAATTGTCTTCATTTGCTTTAATCGAGACTCATTCACATCCCAAATACTTAAAGTATTATCTGTATCAGCCGTAACTAAATGTCCATTTTCCATTATTTGAATTTCTTTAACATTCATGGTTGAAAAATTCTCAAATTCTTCAGCCAAATTATACATTCTATCTGAGTCCATGCTGTATACATTCAATCTGTGATTCAGATCTATGGCGTAGAGTATTTTGTTTTTTTTTTCATCAAGTTGAATTAAATATTCTAAAGCTTTATCAATTAGCTTTAAAAATTAATTATATTTTTTGTTTTATTATTAAGTTTTTTGTTACCTCGGAAGAACACTTTGAATTTGGATTGAATAAGTTTCTGACCGGACTCAAATGTTCACTTGTACAATTTCCGGAAGTAAGATTAAATTTATTTGTTAAATAATCAAATTCCTCGTCTAGAACTAATTTAAATAAGCCTAAACTGTTAAATGATGTCAAAATTTCTTCAAAAGATAAATTTTCAAAATTTAAATTAGAAAAATTTTCTTCAAAAATTTGACTTAAATTTTTTGGCTTGTAAAAAACATCTTTGTTTGACTCAATGGCATCATCAATTTGTTTAAGTCGAATATCGCCAGCTGCTTTTATAAATTTGTTCACCATGGTATTGGCATGTTGAAAGCGTTCTGGTACAATTTCTATTAACTTTTTTCTTAAGCTCTTAAAAGTCTGTAAAGCCTCTTTGAATTGATCTTGGGCCAGTGATTTTAGGATTTTTTTTTTTTGCTTTTTGTCATCAACTTTTTCAAATTTGTGCGAAATTGCTTGGCGTTCGACTTTTTTAATGATCTCTTTGCATTTAGGACACTTGCGTACATAGGTATCATGTTTGTCTTTTGTCACCGCATCATTCAAGACTTCATCTAATTCTTTCTTTTTGTTGATTGATTTTTTCTTTGCAAATCGCTCGCATACTGGGCATTCCCGTCGAGATTGGTGTCTGCTGCAAATAATTGCCCCACACGATAATAGAGTTGGCTTTGGATATATCTTCAGCTTACATAAATTACAGATTAAATTTACTTTCATGATCAAATAAATAGATAAATTAAAAAAAATATATCTTTTTTATTTTATACTGCCAACTGTTGCTTGGCTAAATATTAAATATCTTAGAATATTTTCTAAAAAATATTTTTCTTAGACCATATAAGAATTAAAAGAAAAAAATAGTTTTTGAACATTTTTCAAGATCTAATCAAAATATTTATTTGCTTAGTTATTTTTTATATTATTGATTAATTTTTTAAGTTAAAATGAATTTTCTCATTATAATTGAAGTTTTATAATAAATTTTTTTGATTAGAATCTAATATTTAAAAATCAAAAAAAAATTAATGAACATTTATTAAAAGATTACATTTTTTTAACGAAATGTCATTTGAAAAGTAAAAGATGAACAGAATTTTTTTTTTAAAATTAATCTAAGAATCGAAATTCTTTTTATAATTTTATGCTTACTTCTTAATAATACTAAAAATTAAAAAATAAATATTTTTTTAATGTCAAACTCTCTTTTTCTTTATGAGGATTTCTTTAAAAGAAGTAATTAAAAAACTGGTAAACTCGAATTGTATGAAATGTCGAGTTGTATGTTGTATGAGAGGTATATAAGAGTATGAAATTTTAGTAAAGGACTCCAATTAGATTATGTAAATATAGATAACAGCTTCTACCCATTCTTAAGAGTATAAAATACCTTTTACTTAATGGTAATAGAATTTTTAAAAAAAAGCATATGACAATTATGACCTAGAATCAGCTTCATTCTATTTAAAAAATGCAAGTTAAATTGTCATCATTTTTTTTTGAAAATTTCTAATCTCAATAGACTCGATTTGGATTTGTCTTAGAGCTACAAAAATTTTAAATAGAGAATATTATTAAATTTTTATATTTATTGATCAGAGGTCTAGCAGCCACCGGAGCAATAGTGAAATACTCTTGAAAGAAATGTGGCATTATCATCAGAATTAGGAAAAATTAAGTCAAATATTTTTTACTTAATTAACAACAATTTTTAATTTTAAAAAATTGCTTCATAAAATATATAACTAGATATCCAAAAAGGTTTTTCTAAGGGCTTAAGGGATAGATAAGTTTCATTGTATTTCGACTTAAACTCATCCATTTCCCCCAAAATTAACTCATATAATTTTGTTAAGCGTTAATCCATTTTCCATTTACCAAATAAAATAATCAATCAATATAATTTTGCAACAAACAATTATTTTTAAATTTTATTTGAAAAAATAAAATTAACTAGCCATTTAAATACAAATTTTCTTAGTTTTATTATTAAAATAAAATGAACCAAAAACTAAAAATTTTGATTTGAAATTTACAATTGATCATAAACTTCAATTTACTGATTAAAGGTCTGAAAATTTTGGATAATTAGGAAATAAATTTGGATCAAATGCATGAAATTTGGAGTAATCATGTTAATTTCTTGAGAAAAGTTGACAAAGAATTTGGCAATAAGAATACACAAATAAAAAATTTTTATAAATTTTGTTCTGATGGTATTAATCCTGTTCTGGAGATGAGATAAAGCTAAAAAACTGCGGGAGCCTGCAAAATTTCACAATTATTTTTCAACTGGAAGTTTTATATGAAATTTGTCAATTTTGATTTTATCTTATTGAGACATTTAATTTTGTGAAAAACTAAAGGGCAAATGGGTGGTAAAATTTCAGATTTTACACTAACGATTATCCGGTTAGAAAACCTTACAATATTTAAATTTTATTATTGCTGAAATTTATTTTTCAAAAAAGATTCTTTTAATGCTTTTGAAAAACCTCAATATCAAGGTATTTTTTTTAATATTTTGATAGCTCGAATTTTAAAAATAACTTAACTGGATTTAAGAACCGGTTTATTCTAAAAATTACTTTTTTTTAAACAAATTATCAAGAATAATTAACAAAAACTTTAATTTTGGAAATTAGTATGACAAATCAGAGAATTGCTGATGAGAAGTTTATTACAAAATTAATTCGACGACGATTTAGAGTTCCATTCCTCTTCATCAACGTCAAAATCAGCAAAATTTCTGTTCAAAAAAAACCATCGACCACAAAATCCGATGTCCACTATGCGGCTAATAAATTTAAGCAAATTGTTGGGCAAATTAAAAATGTTGTACCGGCTTGGATAGTGCAACTGGGTGCACTGTTTTTCATATGTATCATCAAATTCACTAAATTTCCTCGCTAAAATCAAACTAAAAAATACACATGATTTGTATTCGAGCATGCCCGAGTTATCTAATTTGTTCACCTCATTCAAGTAGAATTCAGATCGCCTGCTGTACGTGCTTCCGCACATAATCAACTCGTTCAAAAGCTCGCGGCGTTTATCATCATAGTCGACCCTGGTTGGTGACGTTTTGTAAAATATGACCATTGAGCTCATAAATATTCCATAGCCGAGTGTCTTAAATGGATGTTCTTTCATGGATTTGTATGTATCTTTTCCAACATCCACATAGTCTGTGTAAATTTGTTTTAAATAGTTGTACATTTTTTTCCGAATGGTCTCTTTATTTTCCGAGTTTCTCATTTTTATTGTATTTTGTACATCTTCAATGCCCGTTTTGGCTACATTCGGCGAGTGAGGTAGCTGAGATGGCGACTTTTTGAATGGATTAGACACATATCTTCCTATTCCTTTTGCTTTTCCTTTGAAAATCCAAGACATAATGAAATATTGTATTATTTAAAATTTAAGTTTAAAAAAAAATTAAGTGCATATGAAAATGCTTTTACCTATTAGTTGGGATATGTAAAACATTTTCTATTTTGCAGAATTATCATTAATTTAAATCTGAATTTTAAAAAAATAAAACAAAATTGTTTTTATATTAAAAAATGAACCAGTTCTTAAGAAAATACAGGATTTTGTGCCAGCATGAAACTAAGTAGAACTTTTTGTTCTAAGAATAGACTTGAAAACAATTGAATTTTGCTGTCATTTTTGCAAAATTATTTACTTTTTCGATTTTATTTTTATTCTCTTAAATAAATGCATTTGACAATTTTTTTGAAATCAGCAAAAAAATTTATACCATGCTGAATTTATTTTAGAATATCAGTTATCAAACGTTAATTTACAAAAACATGAAATTATAGTTCCTTGAGGATAATTCAAATTAGCTTTGATTGAAATCACATTTTATAATTAATTGGCTCCAAAAAGATATCAAATTTTTTCAAGCATATTTTTTAAGATTGTGAAAACATTTATTTTTGCTATTTTTCAATGTCAAATAAAAATTTAATTTTTATTTTTTTGGATACTTTAATTAAAGCTAATTAAACTTAATAAATAGCCTTTTTTCTTTAAGAAATTATCAAAAAAGACCTAAGCTGAAATATATAAGAATAAATAAATAAATAAAATTTAAAAAAAATCAAATTTTATAATTAATCTTATGTTTTTTTGAAAATAAATCACTAAAAATAAACTCTCTGATCTATTTTAGTAAATGTCAATCAATTTATAATTAAAAATCTGCTAATCTATGATTTAAAATAAAAAATGACAAAATAAAGTTAAAATTTTTATAGGCTATTAATTAAAATAAAATTCTTTAAAAAATTTGAAATAATTTAATTTTTTTAATTGTTCATTATTTGTTAAATGTATTAGCTTCTACAAAAACTCTGAAAACAAATTGCTGATTTTTTTAGGCAATCTATTATGTGGTGCATATTATTGAAAAAAAACACAAATTTTTTGCCAAGACTGAATTTAGATTTAAAGAATTAATCTTAACCTTTAACGACGTTTAACTAGCATTTTTTTACTAGTAACCAGTTTTCTTTTCAATAAAGCAAAATTGCTCATAGATCCTTAATATTAACTTCATTCTTCCTTTTAATAACGATTTAAGCAAATAGAAAGAAAATTTATGATGCTTTTAATTAAATTCGAAAATAATACTCAAAAAATTTTTTTTGCAAGATTAAGTAAGAAAATAAAAACAAATAAAATAACTTTATTCAATTCAAATGTTTTGAATGATTTATCTCATTAATAGAGATTAAAAACGAAAAAATAATCATACAATTTTTTAAATTATTTTATCAAAAGTGAATCTATGATTTAATAATAACTCATATAATCATAGACAAGAAGCTTATATATATCTAACGAGATTCAGCACAAATCTTGTCATAAATTATTTTTAAAATTTAAAAATGAGTTGAAGTTTAAGATCCATTTTAAAAAAGTTAATAATCGAAAATAAGATAACAAAATTTCAAAATTATTTGAAGTCTGAGAATATTAAGTAAGAAAATTGAAAAAATTTACAAATTTTATTTGTCTAATGAAAAATACCTACTACAATAAATACAAAAAAAATACTCAAATACAATAAATAAATAATCAAGTTCACTTATCTAATTGATTTTTTTGGTGAAGCTTGTTTCAAACAAATGTCAAATTCATCTCCATCTTTAAGCTTAAGAGAAAGTAAACTTGATTTAGCCAGCTTCAATTCATCATGACCATAAGCTGATTCAGCTTCTTTGTCAATATAAAATATTCTAAATTTTGCCGATGGTTCGCCAACAAAACTTTCCAAGCTTTTTTTCAATTCACCAACAGTTTGTCGAATTTTAATATTTTGAAATATATATTTGTCATCGTATTTTATTTTCATATAAACAGTTTTGCCCACATCAAGATTTACATCAACCAAACGGTTTAATTTACCATGTTTTGCCTCTAGTTCAAAGTACCTCTCTGGTTTATTCTCTTGATCCATGAAAAAACGCATAAATTTACGCTCACAAGACTCTTTAAACTGTGATGGAATGTTACTTCCATTCAGATAAGAAATATTCTTTTCCAAATAGCCTACAAGCAGATTATGCCTTTCTTCTTCGGTTCTGATAGTTTCCAGTAATGGAATCTCATGAATTCGTATATGCTTCAAATTAGGAAAATATTTTAGGGCGTCTAGACTTGACCAATGGTCAATTTTAATTTTATTAATGTTCAAAATGCTTAAATTTTTAAATAAATCTGAATTTTTGGCTCGAGCTAAAAACTCCGAGTCATTGTTGGGCTCAATTTGGAAGTTTTTCAAAGGATTACTGCTAAGAACCAACTGTTCCAAATTTGGAAAGCAAACGCCCAGCTTTGCAACTTGGTTCCAATTGTCCAGCAAATTGTTGCTCATATAGAGAACCTTTATTGAGTGCTTGCGTAGATCAGCTGAGAAATTGATCTGGTTGTAATTGTTGCGCGACAAATGTAGTTCGCTGAGACCACTTAAACGGTGCAGCAAGCATTCAATTATGCGCAGATCAACAAAGCATTCATTCAAAACCAAAGTTTTTAAATTGTTGTAAAAAAAATTTTTTTCATCTAGCGGCCATTGGGTGTTAAAGTATTCGATAGTTTTTGGAATTTTTTTCTCCTCATCCAACTCAGACTCTGGGCTGAAATCGGCCAATTTATTTGATGTCAGATTTAAATGTCTCAATTTTTTTAAAGAATTTAACACTTTTCGTATCTAACAAAAATTTAAAATAAAATTTTTAGTCAATTTATTAATTTAATTTAATTCATTTTAATTCTACCTCATTCCAGTCACTAAATAAATTGTTCGAAATGTCCAATTCCATTAGGTTTTGGCATTTATTTTCCAAGTCAGCACAGTCGCCACATCTGTTCAAGCGCTTGCCACTAAGCACAGCGCTAATCGATGCAAAAACTAAATTTTATAAAAATAAAATTTTGAATTAAAATTATTTTTTTATTTGATTACCAGACTTTCTGGGAGAAGTGCTGATGCTAATTTGAATGTCGTCTTGGTTAACAGGTGGAGGATTGTTTTCATCTTGAGGTTGTCTTTGGCTTAGGCCAGTTCTGGTCAAGGAACCACCTTTGTAATGAAGAGAATATGAGTGCTGTCCATTAAGGTCGATCAAGTCAATGTAGCGCTCGTAAATGGCCTCCAAAAGACTGTTTTCTTCAATTTTCATTTCGGTAAAAATCTCAGCGCTCTGGTCCATTTTTCGTAGTTTTTTAATTTTTTTTTCTTACCATTTATTGTGTTCTGTTCAACCGTTGGAATGGCTTTTATACACTACACTATGATTGAGTACCTGTATACAAATATAGCTAAAAAAATATGATAGATTAGTCATTTTTATTTTTAGCTGAAAATTATTTCTGCATAAATATTTTTTCCTTAGAAATTAGACCATAGTTAAAAAGTGCAAAAACGCAGAAATGTAAAATTATTTGAAAGATATATGTTAATTAAATGATTACATGTTTAAACTTGAATTTGAACTTGAATTAATTATTTAAAAGCTCGAATTTTATTTTTAAGATGACTAAAGTTAAAAATTTTAGGTCTTAATCATTTATTATAAACAAAGAAACTAGGGAAGAGTTCTAATCGATGACTAACATTAAATTAATAATTTGTCTCAGATATTATTTTTTTAAATTTGTTATTTAAATTGTGTGAAATAATTTATGAGACTTTATCTAAATTTTATTTAGAATAAAAAAAGGCTTTAATAAAAATTGTATTCAATGAAATTGAGTTAATATTATTAAAAAATAATTAATCGAGCAAGATATTTTGATGATGCATCAATTCACAGAAAAATTAATTGAATTAAACAAAATTCATAGGATACATTTTGATAGAAAAATATTAAATCGAACTCATGTCACAATTTTTGTAGAAAGAAAATTAAAAAAAACACAAAAATTCAATTAAATTTTATAAAAGTTTTTTGGCCAAATTTTAAATTTAATTACGTTATATTAACCCTTGAAAACAATTTTTTTCAATTACAAATTTTTTTGTTGATGAATTATTTTTTCTTTATTTTATCCTTCTAAAAATATTTCTATTTTAAATTAGATTTTTCTTATTTAAAGTTTAATGCTAAATAGAAATTTTTAAAATTTATTCAAAAATATATTTAAATTAATAAAATGCATTTCCAAAAATTTCAAAATTGAATTATCAATTTTTTTTCATAATTTTTTATTTGTTTTTTAATTAGTAAAAAATAAAATTCATTGTATTGTATTATTCGAATTAATTTAATTATTTTTAAGACAAGTTAGTTTTGGCACTCAAATGCTGGCATTAAATTTTCAAAATTTTCAAAATTTTCAAAATTAAAAAACTTTAGATTTAACCAAGTAAAAAATTATCTAATGGGTGTTTTAGGCCTTTGGCAAATATTGAAGCCTACGGGGAGACCGACAAAACTTCAAGGTTTAGAGGGAAAAAAACTTGCTATTGATATCCTTTTTTTAAATAAATTAAAATTATAAAGTGTTTAAAAATTTTAAATTTCTTAACTTTATATTTAAACATTAGTATTTGGCTGCATCAGGCAAATAAAGGGGTCCGAGGTTCAGCCAACGGTCACATTCTGGTCTTGTACAATCGCATATGCAAACTTTTGTATTTCAAGATCAAGCCAATATTTGTTTTTGATGGTCCCAATGTTCCAAAACTTAAGCAACGAGTACTCAAAGAGCGACAACGACGCCGCAATGCTGCAGCAGACAAGGCTAAAAGCATCCAAGATCAAATTGAAAAAAAAATTCTTGAAAGTCACATTTTAAAGAAGGTCACTGCTTCTGGAACTGAAAGTTCTGTTGCAACAACATCCAAGTCGACTCAGAACCAGACCTCAGACATGGATGATTTGTTCATGCTAAAAGATAATCCCAAGTAGGAAAAAAAAAATTTTTGAAAAAAAAAATTATTGAAAATTCTAAGCTTTCTTCAGCTGAAAAGTGAATCTGATGATGAGAATAAGGAGATGGAGACTGGTGCCAGTCACTATGAACACATTGATTTGGAAGACATGGATCCGAGTGTGTTCGAAAGTTTGCCTGATGATGTAAAATTTGATATTCTCCTTGATCAAAAACAGAGATTGAGAGAGAAAAAAAGTCTTAATTTTGACGAATTTCCACAGGTTTTAATTTTTTTAATTAAATTTTTAGTCTCTTTTTATTTAAAAAAAATTAAAAGAAATACGACGAATTTTCAGATTATCAAATGGGTCTATTGCTAAAAAAGAGTAGCGTTTCGAACAAAATAAATGAGCTTAAGAAAAACATCAAATCTCAATTTTCAACTGGTACCAATTTCGATGACTTGTATCATCAAAAAGTGGCCTCTGAAGCTGATAGCGAAGTTATTCTATTCACTAAAAAATTTATCAACAAATTTACGGCCAAAAATATCCTCGACGAAATCCATAGTCAAAAAAAAGAGGATCTAGAAGAAGAAAACATTTTCTTTGAAACTAAAAATGAGCCATCTGTTAGGATCGAATTTAATGCCAATAATAAAATTGAACTTATTTCGAATCCAGAAAATGTAAAAAATGATGAGGCTGATAATGAAAAGATAGAAGAAAAGTACATTAAAATTGATGACAATTCATTAGTTGAAGAAAAATTGGTTGAGTCGGATTTAGACCAGAGTGGTATGGTAGCTAAACCTGAAAATAATGAGACTAATGATTTAACTCATGACAAAATTAATAAAATTATATCCGTACAAGAATACAATTTAATTAATGAGCATTCAGGACTTTTCAAAGAAGACAATTTAGCCAAAGATGTTGACCAGAAAAAGATTGAAGCTTCGAAAGACGAAGAAATGGTCAAAATTCATGAAATAAATGACGAAACAGATGATGACGATGATGATGGTAAAAATGTTATTGATAAAAAAATTTTTGTTCCTAAATTAATATTTATTAATCAGATTTTGTAGAGGTAAAAGAAAACGAAACTGAATTAATAAAAGAAATGGTTGAATTTGAAAAAATTCAAATTCTATCACAGAATCAGACCCAAGAGTTAAACGAATCTCAATCGGATATACCTATCGAGGTCTTGAATGAAATTCAAGAAAATTTGGAACCTGAAAAAAGTCTTGATATGGAACAAATAGAAATAATGAATTCTAATTTAATACAAGATACAAATAGATTAATTAAAGAGAAAGAATTAAATGATAGATTGTCTGGTGCAGTTGAGCGACACATTATCGACGATGCCAAAGTAATTAATCATTTACTTTTGATTTCATTAAAAAAGTTATATTAAAAAAATATAGTTGCACTTTTTCCCAAATTAATAAAAAAAAACCTATTAATTTATTATTCTAAATATTAATTTATTTATTTTTAAAAATAAAAGATTTTACTCCAACTTTTTGGATTACCATATATTCAAAGTCCCGGCGAAGCGGAAGCCCAGTGTGCATTTGTAATTTTTAGATTTAAAAAAAAAAATAAATTAAAAAATTTTCTTTTTCAAGCTTGATTATACTAGTCAAACAGATGGTTCAATAACTGAAGACTCGGACGTCTGGTTGTTTGGAGGCAAAAAAGTTTACAAGAACTTTTTCGGAACAGATCAATTCATTGATTTTTACTCGGATTCTGTGATCAAATCCCAAATAGGTAGTCATTAGTAAAAAAAGTGTTTGAAAAAAGTTATTTTAAAAAAAATAAGGTCTTGATAGAGAAGCTCTGATTGACATTGCTTTGCTTGTTGGAAGTGATTACACTGAAGGAGTAGAAAATGTTGGAATTGTAAAAGCAGTTGAAATTTTGAATGAATTTGAAGGAAATGGTCTGGAAAAATTAAAAAATTTTAAGTTTGTTTAAAAATTTTTTTTTAATTATGAACAAATTTAATTTTTTTATTTATTTTTGTTCAGAGAATGGCAAAAAACTACAAAAAATTCGAGCAAAAAATCAATTCCTAAAATTCGTCAAGCATTTCTCAAACTAAACTTGTCCGAAAGCTTTCCTTCCGAAGTCGTCTATAATGCCTACATTAATCCGGACATAGATAAAAGCACAGATGAATTTAGCTGGTCAATGCCTGATTTGGATTCGATTCGAAAGTTTCTGATTAAAAAAATGAATTGGTCGATGAAAAAAATTGATGATGATCTGCTGCCGATAATGAGGAGACTTAATGAAACAAAAGTTCAAAAAACATTGGACACTTTTTTTGTTTTTGATAGAAAATCGTCGTTTTCTAAACAAAGTAAAAGAATGAAAAAAGCAATAAATATGTACAGAAGCAAAAGTGACGTAAGTGGTACAAAATCGAAAGAATTGAATCTTTCTGAAGATGAGGAAATGAGTCAGTCACAAAATAGCAAAAATTCGCGAGATCCTGACATAGTAGTACTTGAAAATGAGCCAACTTCGAATAAACGCAAGTCTAGTGAGTCTAATCTAGACAACAAAACCAAAAAACAATCCAAATCGCCAAATAAGCGTTCTAATACTAAATAAAAGTAATAATCAATTTTATTTTTCTTAATTTTCGATTTTTGAACAAATTTTAATTTAATTCTTTACTTTTAAAATAAAATAATTTAATTGTTTTGGTTTTTTTTCAAATAAAATATCTTGTTTTTAGATTAAGTTTTGTAATAAACGTGTTTTTTTGTTTATTATCTTTTTGTGCATAGACGAGTATTAATTTGATAACTCCCACTATGATGTGGTTGAGAGATCAAACAAAAAAAGAAATAATTTTTAGGATAAATTTTTATTTGTATA
>QEOQ01000626.1:1291743-1326749 GCA_010279815.1 Brachionus plicatilis | reverse complement strand
AGGTTTATGATCAATTTTCGATGCACAAAAATATCAAATCAAACTAAAACTTTAAAATAAATCTTAATTTTTTAAAACAATTAGTGCAGAAGTAAATTTTTGGTTTCAACATACTCAAAAGTCTGCAAAAAATTATCCACTTAAAATAGCATCATTTCGATGGTGTGCATTCTGCATTGTACATTTTGATTTTGCAGAGTTTATTTTTTTATTTAACATAGTATGTTAAATCCAAAAATATATCTCTGCATTATTTCTATTAAGAAATAACAATTTATTTAATAGTTTTAGCTTGATTTGAACATTTTGAGCATCAAAAATTGATCATAAACTTCATCTTGTCAAAAATTCTAGATTTATAAATGATTATAAAATTTAGCTAGTTTGATTATTCTTATGAGAAACGACACAAAAGAGTGGAACAATAATAAAAATAAGGCAACAAAAATATTTAAAAAAAACTGAATTTTTCGGAATTTGACATATAGAACAGCAATTAAATACATTAAATAAAAACATTAAATAACAAAAAGATAATTAATTAAAAAAGATACAAACAAACAAAGTTTTTAACATATTATAACTTGGGATGTTCTACAAGAGGTTAGACTTGTCGCAGAAAAACTATGCTACTACTACTTCTACTATGTGATAGAAAATGATATCTTGGAAAAATGTTTTGAACAATTTGGTTTGAAACAGAAAGCTTAATTTAATTAACTTGACTTGAATTCAAAATTTTTCATTTGAAAAGACTTCTAACTGACTTTTTTTCTGACTTTTGCGCAAGTCTGAATAAATCATGTATCTTTTATTCAGACAAATTTTCTTAAAAAGCTAAAATTTTAGGCAATTTTTTTTGTTTTTAAACACCCTAATTTGGACAATAAAAAAAATTTTTCTAATTCTAAGAGATTCTGATTTAAATTAAAAAAAGAGATTCTGATTTAAAAAAGTCAAATGTAAAAATTAAAAGAAACAAAAAATTTTTATTCTTTATTTTCATTTTCATATTTTTCCAATGTAGCTTTAATTAAGACACATTTGATACTTTGACAACTGCAAGGAACCGGATGTTCCTGATCATCTTCCTCACTACTTTCATCGACATCATCATTTTTTCCTAAATCAACACCAATATCAATTTCATAATTCCTCGGATTATCATCAGATTGATTCAAGATAACAAACGACTTGAACAAGTCATTTTCCTTGATTACTAGCTCATTTTCATGCTGGTTGTTATTTTCCGCAAATGAATGTATAGCTTCTGGCAGAAGAGCGATTGTTTGTTTCCAATGTGTTGGTTCACTATTGGGCCCTGTCTGTAAAATCACTGTTTCCTCATCAGTGTCGAATACAACATCAAACCAAAAGGCAAAACCATGGAGAGTGCAATCTTTCCTTGCTGAAAATTCCAGATTATACTCTTGTATACTTTCCAAATCTTTTATATTAACATTTTTCAAATCAAATGATGCGAATATTTGTTCCTCGTCAATCATTTGATCACTTTTTATGACTTCAACTATCGGTTTGGAAAGAAATACCTCACGGTATACTTTACTCATCGACTGGTAGTTGATATTGTAAAAACTAGACCAATAGGACACATTTTCGTTCAGGTACTGTGTCATTTCAACAGGACATACATAAAGATAGGCCACTGACGGATACATTAGACCAGTATCTTTTTTGAGCCACCTTTCTCTAGCGAACAAAACTGAACTTAATTTATTAATAAAATTAATTCGAACAAAAAAATAATTAAGCATATTAAAATTATTTTAATTTACCTAAGCATGCTTTCATGGACAAGATAGAATCCCATCCACTCAGAAACAATAATGTCAACTTCTTTAACCGGAAGGTCCAATTTTTCTACTTCTTCATTCAAAACTGTGATTTTGTCCTCCATTCCATTATCTTTAATAATTGATTTTGACAATTCGGCTATTCCGCGACATGCCTCAATTGCATAAACATGTTTAGCTCCTGCCTGGGCGGAAAAAATTGACAAAATTCCAGTTCCCGAACCTACATCCAAAACTACCTTTAAAAAATCTTTTAAAAATTTTTTCTATGTTAGCCTCTACTATTTCATTACTTTGTCTTTGAAAAGATTTTTACTCTTCATAATAGCATCGCGGTACTTGGCTACTCGAGGCTTGTCTCTCAGCATCAAATTGTGCACAGTTACGTTATCATAACTGTCAAAGTAAGAGCCAGGTTTTTCATCAAGTGTGGTCATGATATTAAAAAAAATTTTAAATTTTATTTAAATTTAAAAAAAGATAGTTTACAAACAAATGCACTTGTGCAGATTATCAAATTGTTTCAAAAATAGTCTTTATTCTAGAAATTTAACGATACTTGTAGGTTCACGAGACGCTCACTTTTTAAAATAAATTTTTAAAAATTTCACATATTTTTTATTTATTTAATGCCGATCAACAAATCAATAAAGTCTTTTTCAAGACCTAATTTATTCTTAAACAAAATAATCTGATCCGAGTTCTATTTCAAACCAGAGATTTTATTTAAGTTTTAAAATTTCCAATTAAATAAATTTACAACAAAGCAATTTTTTTATAATTTTAAAATTAACATAGCTCATATTTAATTTTAAAAATTTAGTATACCCACCCAAAATTTTATCTATCCACCTTTTATTTTTGTTTAAAAACGGCTGATATGTGTCCTTATATAGCTCAACAATTATTTTAGAGTTAAATACTTAAAACGAGTTTTAGTTCATTTAACAGTTTAATCGAATCAATACTGCATAAAAAAGCGTATATTTCTAGCGTTTAAATAAAAGAGTTGCCTTTAACATTTAAAAATATTTAAATAAAACATTTTAATATTATTCAAATATACCAATGACCAAGACTTAGCTTCAAGAAAAAACAAGTAAATTTTAATATTTTAATGATTGCTTTAAAAATTCTATTTTAGGTCAAACATTAATTAATTTAAATTTTTTTCAATTTACAATTCGATTAAATTCTAAAAAAGGTATGTACAAAATTTTAATTTAGATAACTAAAATTCTAGCAATTATTGGTATATCTTTGGTTTAATATTAAGAAAAATTGTTCTTGGTTTTCTTTAAGTCACAAAATATACTCTTTTTTTAGAGTATTTTAAATAGTTTGTAAAAAAATGATTTTATGTAAAGCATAAAAAAGCGATGCTAATTTTTTATCGATTTTAAAGATTTATTAAGATTTCTAAAATTTAAACAACTTTATTAAAGCTCTATTACAAAAAAGATAAAATTTTTGACTCTATGAATTAAAAGTTTTCTTTTCATTCAATTTAAACAATTAAAGTAAAACCAACATAACATTTACATTCATTTTTTTTATTACTAAAAATTGTTTTATGTTCTTCTTCTTCTAATCTCCATAGATTTACCAATGGTAATTTATGAAGCAATTTAGCGAAAAAAAATTTTTTCATTTATTTTAAAGGTTGAAATATTTTTTGATTGAAAAGCATTTTCAAATTCAAAATTTATGAAATTAATTAATTATAAAAAAAATAATCTATTTGCAAAGAGTATTTCAATATGAAGAAGCTGATTATCTTTAAAAAAAATTATATTCATTTTGTTTTTTTATGATGTAAATTTATTTTAGTGGTTAAATAAATCAATTTCAAACCGAAAGGACGGCAAATTTAAGTTAATGATCAAATTATCTAAAAAAATAAAATGCTTTTGAGCATTTTTAATTATAAAATTAAATGCAGAATTATATTTTATGCAGGCAAACCATGTATAACCATGCCCAAGCATTGTTCCTAATTCTGGAAACAAAAAATTTCTGGTCAAGTCAAACCGAACTTTTTCATGATGTGTGACTGGATAAATGTTTCTGCATCTGAATAAAAGCAAATTTTTATTCAAACTCTAATTTTTATCTTTTTAATTTTTTCAAACTTTTTATTGATGCATTACATTTTAAAATACATTTTTTAATAGATTAACACATTTGAATTTTTTGATTTAATGCAATCCGACTAGAGAAGCTATGAGTCAAATTTTTTTAGCATCTTTATTTTTATTTAAGATTTAATAATTCAAAATTTTATCTTCAATCGATTAATTCAGGTAAATAATAATAAATATTGAGCATATTCACTGTTTAAGCTATTTTTTTTTATTTTTTACTGATTCAAATATTTTTAAAAAAATAAAATAAAAAAACTCAGATTTTTTTAATTTATTGTGACCTATGATCTTTTTTAAAAGAAAATAAAGAAAAATATGAACAAAAATGATTAAACATTTTCTCAATTTAATTTTTCGAAAAAAAAAATAACAAAATAAGGTAACTCATGTGAGCAGAATGAAAAAAATCCAGAAGCAAAAAAATTCAATTTACATTAATCTGGTATTAAGAATAAGAGTACTTATTAAACAAATAACACAAATATACCAATGTAGCCCTAATTAAGACATACAACCTTCTACCTGACAAATTTTCAATTCGTAGCTACAACTTACAATTGTAATTTTGGACATAAAATTTTTGGAATGAATGTCATTTTTTTCCAAATAACACCAAGGCCTACATTTAAACCATAATGAAGAACGACTAGAAAATTCTTGTAAACCAGGAACCAATTTTAAGAATTTTTCGACTCTTGGTTGCTTGACTCATTTTCAAATAGCTGCATCATCCAATTGTTTGTGTCATCGTTCTGATTTGAATTGGACATTTGTTTTTGTTGATTGAACATCTGATTTTTTAGTTCATAATCGAGCTCAGAGTTTATAAAATTGTTCGTGAACGAGTTCGAGTTGGTCATTTGGTAAAGGTTCATTTTGGACTCGGAACTAAGCCGATTCATTTGAGTCTGGTTGTAAATCGAATAATTAACTTGAGACTTTTGAGTATGCATTTGGTTTTGGTACATGGTTCTGGGCTGCGAAGGGCCGAACTGTTGCATGTTCCGGTTGGAATTGTAGGCTGACATGTTGATGTTTTTTTGGGCCATGTTTACCGATTGAATCGGGTAGTTGACCAAATTTTTGCTAGTATTCGGAAAGTCATTCAGGTTCATGATGGAGTTGGGGTCGATGAGCTTTTCTGAATTGTAGTTGGCCTCGTTGTTGTACATGGACTCTTCGGGCGAAGGCGTCATCGGCATCGAAATGTTCTGAGAGTTGATCAACTGACTGGGCATGTTGTTATGGGCCATGAAGGGCGATTTTTTCTGGTATACTTGCTGATTAGATTGTATTAATGAATTTTTTTGTACATAGTTTACCGGTGTGGGGCACAGGGTGTTTTGAGCGACGACATATTCTAGTTGACCACTGAACGGATTATGTAAGGCGTAAAGTACACTTTGTATTGATAAATAAGAATTGTTTTCCAGTCGAAATCTGTATTCATGGGTTCGAATTTTATTTTTTGAATTATTTAAGCTTATTTCTTGAAATGCTTTTTTTAACAAATTTACATCATCTGTATGTACATGATTGAATAGGGACTCGGACATGAGTTGATGTGGCAAATAGCCAATTAAGCTGTGTGCCCTTTTTCAAAATAAAATTAATTAGCTTTAATAAAAAGTTTATTTATTTTATTTTAATTTTATTTAAGAAAAACAAAGTAAAAATAAATTGGTAAATTTTAAAAAATAAATATTTAAATTTGTTTTTAATTTGACAATAAGCCCCTCTTGTTTTTTTTGTAAGCTTATTTGTGTTTTTAAATTATATTTGGCTAAGTAATTAATTAAGCTTGTTAAACAGTTTTAAAATCTATTTAAACAAGATTTAGATTTGAGAAGCTCTAGATTAAAAAATAAATATATGTATTTGTTAAAGGCTCTTCAAATATGAAAAAGCGATTACAAGAGATGTGATCGATTTTTGCCTAACTTGTTCTGAAAAATGCTTTTCACATAATTTCAGCAATGTCGTTTCGTGATGAATTTATTTTTATTCATAAGTAATTTTTAAATTTTTCTTTATTAAATTGAGAATCGACATAGTTAGATGTGAACAAGTTAAGTAAAAACCGACAAATATTTTATGTTATTATATTTTTATTTTAATTGAGAAAATTTAAAAATTTAAAAATTTGAGTCAAAATTGTATAATCTTTTACAATTAAAACAGCATCTATTAATAATTTATTTCTTAACTGATAAAATTTAAATTTCTAAATAGGAAAAAGTAAAGATAACTCTGTTATCTCTGCAATGCAATTGAGGATTTTTAATTTTTTTTACCAAAATTTAAGTGTAATTATAAAAATTGGTTCAGAAAACTTTAGTTGAATTTAGTCTTTAAAAGCTGAAAAAAGATGAATTTTTAAAGTTATTTTTTTTTCTTTTTTCTCTTCATCTTTTTCAATTTTATTTATTTAATTATAAAAGCTAGAATATTTAGAAATAAATTAAATTTTACATGATCTATTGTTTGTTTAAAATTATTTAAATAATAATTATAGTTATAAATTTTTTAGTTTATTTTGAATGTTGCTCTCTACTCAATAGATTTTATTTGAATCAATTTCAAAAAAATTTTGTATTTGAAAAAAAATTTTTCAAAATCGTCTTGAATATTTTTTTCTTCAATAAACTTAAAAAAAATTTGAATTTACTAATGCTACTTTAATTTGCCAATCTAATAAAAGGTAATAATTGAAATTTTAAATTTAAAAAAATTTTTCTTTTTATTATTTGGAACATTGATTCACTTACCCAGGCTCAAGATAAATAAATTTTCCATCCGCATCGTGTCTAGACACATATTTACATTTGGTTAGATCATCGGTTTTAGGGGTTATTTGGCCATAAACAATCAAATAGTATTCCAGAACATTGGCACTATTGGACTGAGCGCTGATCGATGAATTATTCTGGTTTGGCGAAATTGAATCATTTGTCTGATTGCTTATTTGTGCCTCATTGCTGCTAGATTCATTGAGCAGAGTATTGGAATGAAAATTTTTGAATGAGTTCAACTTGACTGGACTAATCGGAGCTACAAAATTAGTCGTATCGCCTGAATTTGGTACGGATTCCCGATTAGTTTCAGGTCCGAATTTCAGATTTGAACTTAAATCGGATCTTAGATAGCCAACAAATTGAACTGTTTTGTATTCTTTAAATTTTTAATTAACAAAAAAATTTCATTTTCTTATCAAAAAAAAAATTAAATACCTGGTTTTTTGGTGTCTAAATTCGTGTACACATGATCTTGAATTGAAGACTGCCTCTTTTCACTAGCCTGCCTGATTCTGATACGACACACAAATGAACGTCGGTCTCCAGTCGTGTAAGTTTTGCTTTTATTTAGCATAAAAGTGTTTAAACCACCCATCGCTTTTGGTTAAATTCACATTACGACCTTAAATAAAAGTGAACTAAACTTACCATTATTTTGGTCGTAATAAGTCAGATGATCTTTGACTTGTTTACTGTCGGACGGATGCACAATCTCAAAAAACACTTTGTCAACTAGTTCACTCTAAAAGATAAATTAATTTAAAATTCAACCTAGCACTGGATGAAAAGCTTTTTTTTCAATTTTTATTATTATACTTAAAATTTAGTGCCTCCACATCAGAAACTGTATTTGGAGATTTAATTTGATTTCTAATAACCTTCGTCAGACTCAATTAATCTGAATGATTTTTTATTAATTTTAGCTGGTTCTCTTCTTTACAATTTTTGGGAAACATTTTGTTTAAAAAAATTTTATTGTCTAAGCTTTATTATCAAAAATTTTCAAAAATAAAATCATTTAATATTTCTGATAATACTGTTCATGATTCGGGGACACCTAAGTAAATTTATTAATTCTCTTTTAACCCTAAACTCTTTCTTACTATTCTTAGAAAAAAGATGAACTTCGAGTAAGTTTCTTTTGGAATTATTACTATCTAAACCAAGATTTGAGAATTTTTAAACTTTATTTAATAAACAAACTTCAATTTAACTTACAGTGTTGATTTGAAATGATGGTCAAAGATAATTTTACGTAAATTTACGTAGTTTTTTTCTTTTTTCGTAAATTGTAAAAGTCTTTTAAGCGCTTTTCTTTGAATTTTGTAGATTTTAAAAAGAGAATACTTTTTGGCCCTTTTACAATTTACGAAAAAAGAAGTAAAATTATATTATCTTTTATTAATTATTAAAGATTATTATTATCAAATTATTATTAAAAAAATAAAAAAAATAGCCTATTTATTATTATCAAGTTTTATTCTTTTTTTAATTGATTTTAAAAAATTAATTATTTTTTAATAAAGGCGAACATTATTAATGAAAAATAAATCAAATTTTATCTGTAAGATAAATTAAAAAAATTGTTTAATCAGGATTTGGGTATGATATTTTAAATTTTGAATTTAGATTAAGATTATTTAAAATTAGTTATTCTGGTTGAATCAAAAAATTTTATTTTTTTGAAAAATTGGATATTTAGTTTCAAATTAATTATTTTTTAAACCCGATAGGTTAAAAAGATGTTAAGGATTTTTTTAATTATTTTTTCAAATGATACAATTTATTGTTGATTACATTCTTGAGAAGGATTTTTTTTTGTTTTTGTTGATGCTTTTATTTTGAAGTCTTAAAAAAAATCCTCGGGTCTTCCAGAGTTATTTATAGATTTAATTTTATCTTAACATGAAATCATCAATTTTTAAGTATAATGTTCTTTTTAATTCTTAATCGATCGGAAAAAATCAGAAGCAAGCATAAATCTAAATAAAAAAACCATTTTTTCTTCTAAAAAAATTCTAAAGCTTGACTAATTTAAAACATTGGAAATAAAGAAGCTTTTTAAAAAATTAAAAATTTGACATTTTTACTCTTAATCTCTTTGTAATTGAAAAAATGACAACTTGGGATAAAAGTAGCAAAAATTCACTTACTGATTGAAAACCGATGCAGTTTGAGCACGACTCAGATGCGTATAAAATTCTGCTAGAGTCACATTTGATCACCAGGATAAATTCCTCGGTTTCTTTTAGAACCAAGGACTGCAATTCGAACGGGGTAATGTAATTTTGACACAAAAATGAATCACTTAGAATAGACGACGAAGCCTTTAAATTTTTCATATGCTGCACGGCCATTTTAAGTATGGTTATTTTGTCCGGCTTTTTGCTCTTGGTCATAGTCATGGGCAAGTGAAAAACCAGTTCGTTTAGGTGCTTGTTCATTTTTTGACGACGACGCTTTTCTATTTCACTGTGCGTTGCCCTTGATGAAAAAAATATATAAAAAGATTAAAACATCCTTGATTAAATAATATTTTTTCATAAAAAAAATACTTTTTCTCGGGATTGTTTGTTAGCTGAAATTGTGAGTTGGAGGAAATCATGGTGTCCTGGTCGTTGGGAACACTGGTGCTCAGAAGTTTATTCAAATCGACTCTTGAGTCATCCAAGTTTAAATTTTGATTGAAATTTCCTAAATTATTTTCCATATTTTTTTGATACAAATCAACAAAAAAACTATTTTTTTTTTTGTACTTTTCCTATTTTAAAGTCGCCGATAAAGTTGATTCTTTGAACTTAATCATTCTGCCCCAAAACAGCTATTGATTAGTCATTTTCTTGCACAATCTTTGGCAAAAAAACTACAAAAAATAAAATTGAATGCAAATGCAAGTCGGTGCGTTTTTTTTTGTTTTATCTAAAAATATTAAAAGCAAATTTTGAGCAAAACTGGTAAAAAAAATTATGCTCTTGCACTCTAACTTGGCGAAAATGGGTTTAGAATCGAGCCAGAAAATATGATGCATAAATAGATAGAGTTATGTTTTCTGCTGAGAACAAGAGGGTGTTTTTGACTGAAGAAAAAATGTTTCGATTGCTTCAAATAGCGTTTGCACGTAAATTATGATGCAACTCTTGCTCGACTTTGCCAATCGGGTGTCGAACCGATTATAAATTATGAAAATTTCAACAAAGAAACCAAGACAAAATTTTTAAAAAAATTTCTACATAGTGATATGTTTGAAAAAAAAAAAGCTTACATCTAAAAATAATAAATTTTCATAATTTTAGACATTAAATGGGTGTTTTTTTTAAATTTTTTTAAAATGCTGTCAAATTAATATTCGGACTGGAACGGTGTTAATTAAACCCTTAAACTTTTTTATTTAAAAAGCAACCTAGACAATACTGAACATAATTGAGCATAAGATGAAGGTGGGTTTGGATCCGAGGCTAAATTGGCAAATTTATTTCGCATAATTCGCTTGTTTTTTTCCAAAATTTAATTAATTTGAAAAAAAAATTTTATTAAATTTTGAATAATCTCTTATGAAAGTAACCAAAATTTCCGAGAATACTTAGAGACCAAGTTGTTGATTGATGGCTGTAGGCGAGCCTAAATAAGTTCACAAAAAGCATCAAATTAATTTCTACAATTGCTTTTAATTTCCTTTAAAAAAGAATCTTAAGATCAAAAGCCGGAATTGATTTTATCAATTAATATTGGCCTAGTTGATCTATTTGGAAAATTAAAAAATATTGTTCAATTTTTTTTCATATAATAATTTACTGAATTTAAACTAGTATGCTTTGTTTGGATTTAGAAAAAGATTTATAAGCGGCCTTTAGGAAAAATATCGATTTTTATGAAATGTATATATTTTATAAGAATAAAGAAAATCTCTTTGGGATTTTGGTATGACTGTTTAAATTCACAAAAAACGCAAGAAAAATGATTTCTTTTCATTGGAATGAATCAGTTATTCTAATTCATTTTAATAAAATTCAAAATTGAATATTTTTCCATAAATCGCTTGCATAACGCAAAAAATAAATTGTTTTTTTTTCAAGGCTCAAAGAGCTTGAAAGAGATACATTGACAAACAGGTATTAATCCACTATTGATTTTTATCTAAATTAATCATGATTGAATTAAACATTGTTTCCTGTTTTATCTAAGCAAAATACTTTCTGCAATCCCCTAAAAAATAAAAAATGAATTAAATATTGATATTTTAAATTAAAAAAAAAACTCAGCATCTTGAATACACTTTAGGTCTAGCAAAAGCATAGACTAATTTTTTTATCTTTAAGATCAATGATATGATTTGACATTTTGGTTGAACGGATCAGGTATTTCCTTAAAACACTTATCGATTTTTGGGAATTAAATTAATATACAATAATAAATAATTAAAAATTATTTTTAAACTCCCTAGACAGATTGATTTATTCAGTAGAAAAATATCTATCTATGACGACTCAAATTTTTTTGAGAGAAAATAATTAAACTTTTTGATCACATTCATCAGATGATCGAGTAGACTTTAATAATTGGCAAAGATTTTTTTATTGAAAAATTTATAAAGAAAAAGAATTGAGATTAATTTCATTTTTTAATTTTAATTAAAAAAAATAAACTCCCTTTAATTTGAATACATAAAAACAATAAAATTAAATATATTGATTGAATTTGATTTTAAATGGCAAAAATTGACAGTTTTGTAAAGTACAATTGAAAATTAATGATTTACGAGCATGATGAGTGAAAAAAAAAAGAATTTTGAAATTAGCTAAATATGAAAAAAAAGCTTATTAATAAAATTATTTATGCTGAATCAGATCTTAAAGCCAAATTAGTAAAATTTTAAAATAAAATAAATAATTTAAAAATACTATCAAAAAGAAAATTTATTTATTTGAAAAATTAAAATCTTGAAAATTTTTTATGTTAAATTTAAATGTTCAATGCTTTCGACTTTTTTATTATGAATTTGCGTAGCATATTTTACATGATTATAAAATAGATAAGACTAAAATTATTCTAAATTTTCAAGATTACACAATTTAAACTAGATTTTTCAATTAGTACATTTAGCAAACTTTATTTAAAAATTAAAAATAAGTTAATTAATTTCTAAGTTTTTTAGGAGTCATTTTCAGTCTATTGTCTGTTTCGTGATGTGACCGTTTATCCAAGTTAACTCGTTCTCTCTTGTATTCAGTTGAAATTAAGCCTAAAAGAACAGAAAGTTAAGATGTATTCTAAATAATGCTTACATCATAATTACTTGTCAATATCAATCCGATAAGCTGTAATACACATAAAAAAGAATTTCCATAAAAAACTCCAAAGTTAAGAATTATAAATGCGTACGTATAAGTCATTGCTATTCCGGTTATCTTTAAAGTTGTTTAATTAAATAAAATTAATTTTCAAAAAAAATACTGATGAAATAAAAATCAAAAATCCACACGATGTACTCTCTGACACTGGATATGTCCTTTCAATTGCGTATTCATAGCTGGCTGGTAGATAAAATCCCGAAAAAAATCTAATTTTTAAAATTGATAATTGAGATGAAAAATTTAATTCCAAAAGCAAAGTGTTAAAAAATTCAAATTGGATTATTATTTTTGTTGTTTTTCAATTAAGATTTTAGATTTTTTCAAAATAACGAGTCACATTGGATTTGTCAATCCATCTGATGACTTAGCCTTATGTTTTATATATAATGTATTTGAAATGATTAATAATTTCATTTTATTTTTATAAATAAAACTTAATCAATAAATTATTAAAAATAAATATTAAAAAAAATATTTTTTATTGATTAAAATAGAAATTTTCTATTAAATTCATATTAATAAAATATTACTCAAAGTGCATTCAGTAAACCTCTATTAATTAAAAATTTTCGTTTTACATTTAAAAATATAGAATGCTTTTTTATTCATTCAATTAAAATTTTTCATGAAATTAATACTCACTTAAAAATATTACCATAATGTTCTTAAGATAGAAAGAAAAATGTCAAAAAATATTTATGTTATAATATCAATTTTTTTCCTATTAAAGAGAAAAGAAAATTTAGAGTAGTTCAGACATTATTGATGTTCAAATAATTTCCTTAAAAAATTAATGACTCAGCGCAACATCACATCAATTAAAATCATACAAACACTAACTAAAAACAAACTTAATATTTCACTTTTCAAAAGCTTGAACATAAATATAAAGAATGAAAAGTAAAATTTTATTAACTGAATATTCAAAAAATAGAATTTATTATTTATCTTTTTAAAAATTTTTGTTTATCTTTCGTTACTATATGAACTGAATTGAAATAAACATTTTTCATCAAAATTCATTTCATAATATTCTAAATTATCAAAATATTGTTCTAATTCAAAAAAAAAATTTCTTATTGTACAATACATGCATCTCTGGCTCAAAAAAATTTTCAAAAACGTCTATCTGCAGATTTTTAGTTTTTTTTTATAATTAAAATTGTGTTTAATTTATAATTTTGATACGATTTAGAAAACTTAATAAGAATCATATCAGTTATGCAAATTTAGTAAATAAATTTCTTTTATGTAATTTCAGTTAAAAAATAATAAATCGCCCTTATTTTTGGCATCTTGAAGTTTAGGATCAAAAAAATCAGATCAAAAAGTAATTTTTTTTAACTTTTTAATGGTATTTGATTAAATCTCTCTGCAAAATGCTTAATAATGCAAAAAACATGCTGAATATTAGAATAGGCTCTGCAAAAACTCTGCAATTAAATTGCGCAGTTGAATTAAATACTTTTTAATGACATGCATTTTCCTGCAGAATTGCAGGATTGCAAAATTAAAATTAAAATTTAAAATTTTACTTCAAAATTTAATTACTTTAAAATGAATCAGCAATACGTTATTTTTTGTAAAAATTATGGAATTTTACAAATGATTTTTAAATACTTATAACAGGAGCCTACTACGGTTTTGTAAGCAAATAATTGTATATTTTATTTTCAATCGACATCTTTCAATTCACAATTCAAATTAAATCAATAAGTAGTTCAAAAAAGCCCAAGATTTGAATATGAAAAAAAATTAGAAAAAATTTCGATGATTTTGTAAATAATGAAAGCATATAATGCAACCTGGTGTAAATGAAAATAATTGGTTATAATATAGGAGAATTTTATATGATTGTCCAAGATATTCAAAATGTTAAAAATGCAAACATTTTATATTAAATTGCTGTTCAGAATAATTTACTAAAATTCTGACAATGCTAGAACACTTGATATTACACTTGATATAGTTAAAAAAGAACTCGTGGTTGACCTAAACTAAACTAGTCATAAAATCTTAATTGAGATGGTTTTTTTTATACATTTATATTCCAATTGATTTTGATTTTGGTTATTTGTTGAAAAAAAAAAAATTTTGATGCATACTTTCTATTTAATTAATCTAAATTTTGGTGATTTTTGATGATGAGATGATGAATTTATTTTAATTGATTCATATATATTTTTTTTGATGAAATTTTAATAAATTTGGTGATGAAAATAAAATTATTTTGGCGATAAATTTCATTTTTTTGATGTTAAAATTTAGATATTTGATGATACAAAAAATACCACCCGAAAAAATTTTGCTATAATTCATGTAAAACTTTGTTGAATTTACAAAAAAAATTTAATAGATATTTTTAAAATGATTGTAAATTTACGTTTACTATTTTTGAATTTTTAATTTTCAAAAATTGATCAGTTATTAATTAATCAGTAATTGAATTGGTGAAAAAAATTAATTTTAATTAAACAAAATTTACCCAAGGAAAAAAATTGTACAAAACGGAAACCATATGTCTAAATTAATTGTTGTTGTAAAAGCTACTGTAGAGATAAATGTAATTACATAGCTAATCACTGTCAAAATTCTGTGAAAAATTAATTTTATTTTTAAGTTTTTAATTTTTTATCTAAATAGTAAATTTGTTACTTGAAAGACTTGGTGTAGTCGATTAGCAATCCGGAAGAAATGAAACCCAAAATACTTGAAATTATAAGAAATAATTCTATAATTCCAATTTTGGTGCTATTTTCCTAAAAAAAATAAATCAATGAAAACATTTTTTTTATTTTAATGGTTGGCAAAAATACTTGAAAATAATTTGCATACAAAATTTGATTCAGCAAATAAGTTATGGAATACATGGAACCAATGAGAAAAGCATGAGATACAGCCACAAATACATAGCTCTGTTTAGACCATATTTTCGACATGGATACCCATGATTGAACAAATTTTTCTCTATAATTAATAGACAAAAGTGTTTTCTGGTTGTTTCTGATCTCAATTTGGGCAAAGCTTGGACATTTTTCCGGGTAGTCTCTAACCACTTTTTTAAAAATAATTATTTGAAAATATTAGACAATTTAAAACTTACATATTAAGCTTAAAATTGAAAGTAGTGATAATAAAGCTGAAATGGTTAAATAGATAATATCAAAATAATAAATATTCATCTCATGTGAATTATATTTTGAAATAAGATAAGGAACCATCACGAAAGACACTAGGTGCCCAATTTTTGAACTCAAGACTCCAACCTAGAATAATGTAAAATTAATTGCTTGATTTATTTTATGAAAAAGAATACACTGATTGCCGTAGCCACTTCATTTCTGCCAAACCACACACCGGATAATCGAATTAAACAAATACTTATAAAAGTTTGTGATACACTACATACTATTTGGCCAAAAAGAAGCACTTCATAAACTACAGGTTTTATGGAAGAGTATTTGATCCAAGACCCGATGGTTCCAAGACTGGCACCCAACAGACAACAACACCGAAATCCGAGGCAATCATTGAGCAAAATGACCGGAATCACAAAAACTATGTTACTGACCAAATGGACTATTGAAAGCCAATTTATCATGTTGTATTGAGATGATTTGTCATTTGAGTCGCCAGGATGGTACACACTGACCATAACATTGGGAATTTCAGAATAGAGATTTAAGTGAAGTGAGTTGAAAATGGATATTAAAAAAAATATTGTTAGAATAATCCATCGTCGGGTGTATAAGAATGGCTTGACTGAACTGTCCATGTCATTAATGCTATCCGAATTTTTGACTTTTTCATTCGGGTCAAATTCTGATTTTACATCCACATCAAAATAACCCGATATTCCATTAGTGGTCATTTTTTTTTGGCACACAAAAAAATTTTCGCTCTATCTACTTTAATTAATTTTATTTTAAGTCTTATTTTCGGTTGATCAAAATTAAATTAAGTTTATTTTTTATCTAATTAAATTTTTAATTTGATTATTTCAAAAAATACATTATGTTCGATTAAATTTATTTTATTTTTAAAAAGTAAAAGGCAAGTTTTTGCAACAAAATAAGTTCAACAGTGTTCATGCTCTTCAATTTCTTTCAGTGCCATTTTAATTGCTTCTTGTCTTTTGAAATTTTGTCTCACCAAAGCTTTAAAATTTAATTTAATTTTTTTACTTAAAATTTTTATTCCACTTTACCAGTTAAAATAGTCCCAATCAAAAGCATTGCTATCAAGAACACATTACCATAAAACGAACCGTATGATATAATTATACGGCCTTGGGTATAAGTAAATAGAATACCAAATACCTTGATAATTAATTTATTTCTTTGTTTTTTAAAAATAAAATTTGGGTCTTTCTTATTGTGTTATTTTTAAATATCACTCAAATTATTATTTAACTTAAATTACTTATAGGCTCGTGAAAATTAAAAATAAAATATTGAAAATAATAAACTTTCACAATACTATCTTTCTGTTATTTAAAAAAAAAATGATGACAAAATTAACACTGATAATTATAATTATAATATAATTATCGGTATCAGATATTTGGAATTTTTTGATTTGTGAATATAAATGGTATTATTCGATATAAAATTTTTAGGTTATATATTTTTGTAAACTTTTTTTCTTAAAGTATAAAATTATTAAATTCGAAAAAAAATTGTCTTGATTTTTTTTTGAATAATTTTTTTTGTCATACTCGAATTTGGCGTAATTTTTGAAATAAATAAATGAAAATTTATTGTCATAAATTAAAATTTTAAAGACCATTTAATCATGATTGAAATCAAAAATGTTAAGATTTTTTTTGTTTGAAGAAAATAAATCTTAGTATTAAATGATTAATATTAAATTACAAAATTAAATTAATTCTAGCAAAAATCAATACTAAATACTTTAACTTAAGAATTCAAATGAAATAAAATGATAAGAATGGTTTAAATATTTAAAAGAATAAATTTCCTGTACCAAGACTTATAATACATTTAAAAATTTGTAAAAGTTTGTTCGAATTGCACTCGTTTTAAAAGTTAATTATTTTAATTTAATTGAAAAACGTTTGGACCATTTGAGAAAAAAATGTAACATATTAATAATTACAATACTTAAAGTTTTAGATTTAAAATTGATTTTTTAGATTTTTGGAAGAATTTAATTCTTTTGAATTTAATTTTTTTCAAAAATTTTAAGAATTTGGAACATATTTATAAGTTTCCTAAGTAAAATTATTCTTTTATTTAGTACAGCTAAATTTTCATTCAAGTGTCGCAATAAATTAACAATAAAATTATTTTAATAATCTCTTACAAAGTATCAATTAGAAAATGCAGTTCGTATTCAGATTTTATATTTATACTTTAAACACTTTCTCACCACTTTCGATGAGGAGAAAATCTAGACAATTTCCTAAGACCAGCCATTTGGTCATCATGGCACCAGAATTTAAAATATTTACTTTGATTATTGAGCAAAAATTAGAAAGTAAATTGCAGTTTAAGAATCAACATTTTACAAAAGGTTTCAAAATTTTTGGAATTATTTACCAAGAGAACTTGTTCAATACTTAATGATATTGAAATTAAGTTTAACAATTTTTAAAAAAGGAATAAACTTTATTGAATATTTTAGAAGATGGCTTTTATTTATCTTTTTCCTATAGCTATATTTTTTTAATTTATTCATTTATAATTTTTTGTTAGGTAAAATTTGATATATTTTCTACGAGGGATTTATCGGTTTTGAAAAATATTGAATTTCATTTATTGTTGGTCTGCGTTCTGTAAAATAACTTAACTTTTTGTCAGAAGAAAAACATTTTTTTAAATTAAATTATTTAGTGATCTATTGATATGAACATGATAAAAACGACTCAAAAAATAAAAAAATTTTTTACTATAAAAAAAGTTTTCAAAAACTTACTTGAGCTGATGAATTTAGGAGACCACATGATGTACCCTCTGAAACTGGGTAAGTTACTTCAGCAGCCAACTCAAAGCCAACTGGTAGATATCCAGTCATAAAAAAACTAATAAAATTTTAGAAAATAGTAATTTTTTTAAAAATATGTAAAATATTAAAATTTTAGTGAAATAAGAATTTATAACAAGTTTTTAGAAATAACAATTTTAATTAATATTTTTAATTTAATTTCAAAATTGATTTTTTGTATCAATAAAGATAAAAAGTTAGATCATAAAAACATTTACCCAAGTAAAAATGTGGTCCAAAAAATCAACCAAATGTTTATTTGCAGTGTCAAAGAAAATATGATCATTGCCAAAAAAGAGCTCACATATATGACTAGTGTCGTGTATCTTTAAATAATTCTAAAATAAAAATTATTTTTTTGTTTTTTTTTAGTTACTTAAATTGTTTAGTTCTGTCAAGTACAAAACCGCAGACGACGGCGCCAATTAATCCCGAGGCTACCAAAATCAAGCCAATGAGTCCAATATTTTCATTTTCATTCTAAATTTTTTTTCATGTTATTTTGCAAAAAAATTTAGTTTTTCTAATAAAATTACCTCATAATAGTTCGATATAATCAAATTTAAAAGAGTGCTTATTGAATAATAGACACCAGTATTAACACCATAGGAAACTAATACCAAAATATAATCGAAATTTTTAAACAAATTTTTTAGCGACTCTTTGAATATATCAAAATCGTTGACATCTTTTCTTAGTGCTGCACTTTTGCGAACTTCAAGCTGAGCTCTACTCGGGGCTTTGACAGGCTGATTGCTAACAACTAAAAAAAATTCCAAAAAACTTGGTTCTAAATCAACATTAGGGAAAAAACATACAGATCAAAGACAGGATAAAAAATATTGCGCATAGAACAGCCACAGTAATGAATATGGAGTAGAAATTTTTTTCTATTACATCAACAGGGTCTTTTTTATGGACCAAACGAGGTGGCACAACAAATCCAATAGCTGTGCCCAATTGATTGCCAAAAACTCCAATCTAAATTTGAAATTAGTTTGTAAAAATTGAAGCTTTTCATTTACCGAAGTGGCAAGGCCGATTTCGTTCGGTCCGAACCACAAGGCTGAGAGTCTGGCTGGAATTCCGAGAGTGAATGCTTGACCAATGGCACAAAATGTCTGTCCAGTCATAGCAAGATAGAATAAATTCGGATTAACTGCAAAACACTTGATAAGCGAGCCCAGAAGGGTCAAAAATGCGCCAATTGAGCACGATAATTTTAAGCCCTTTCGTTCTAATAGAAACATGGCAGGAAACACCAGTGGAATATAGCACAGCATGTACACCATTGAGAACCAGTTGACAGCATCAATTTTTTTTACTTGATCATCTGGCAAACTTTGGTTATAATAAAAAATGACCACATCCTGGACAATGTTGTATTCAATCCAGTTGAATGCGCTCAAAAGTGAAATAGAGCTGAATATGAACAAAATTAGCCATCTTTTGGCATAAAGCTTTATTTCTGTATCAATTGAATTTTCTGGGGTATAAATTATTTGAATTTTAGATACATTTGTTGTTTCATGATCGATTTCTGGTGTTCTAAGCTGATTAGCTGTGATTTCATGATTGGAATTTACCAATAAGTAAAGTTTGTCATTTAGCTGTTCACTTGACACAGCTCGGACATCAAGTGAAGAATCTCCAGGTTTGAGGGACAACGAACTCACTCCAGGCTTTTAAGAAATTTAATAAGTAAAATAGACCAAAATTGGCACTTAAAATCAAATTACCCTGAGCATGTTTAAATTTAACCAAAAATAATTTTTTTTTTCTTGCCGACATTAAGCGTCATTTGACATCTATCAGGTAAAAATTGTTATATTTGTTTATATTTTATTTGTTAAAAGCTTTAATTTAAAAAAATTTTATAGACGAAAATAAAATATTATGCTGTTTTATTTTTTTGTTTGCATCATTTTAAATATTCCAGCATCAATTTTCATAATTTTGCATTTTAAATAAATTAAAAAACTTCAAATAGACCATCTTCCATGGTTTAAACCAATTAATTATGTTGCTTTTGATTGATTTTTCTTTAAAAATATTTTTCATCTAATTGCTTAATATCGGAAAAATGGAAATTTTAACAAAATTTGATCTTAAGTTAAAAACAAGTGATTAAATTATGTATTTTTGAAAATCTAATTTTAAATATCGTTCTAAGTTTGCTCAACTTTTAGAGGAAAAAAATCTTCTTTTAGTTTTAAAAAATCTATAGGCTTAAGGTTTTGAACAATGATAATTTTGTCAAATTTTCGAAAAGTCGATGAGAATCTTTATAAAGCTCAAAATTTATTTTATTCATAATGATGGTGTATATAAAATTGCTTTAAATGCTTCGTAAAATTTAAAAAAAAAACATCATTTAAGGAGCAACAGATTCCATTAATAAACTTTTTTATTCTAATCAGATCTTGCTTTACAAAAATAATTATTTTTGCTTCCAAAATTTAAATTAAAAAAATTGACTTTGATATTACTTTTGAGAAAAATGCTAAGATTTAGCAAAATAAATGAATGGCATTAAAAATATCAAATTTCTTTGACTAAAAAAATATCTTCATATTTAGGACCGAAAAGCTTTTTTCAATTAAATTTATTCATATAAAGAAAACTGCGAACATTTTTTATAAAAAAAATGACATATCAACTCAAGAAATGCTGTATCAAAAAAAATTTCTCTGCAAAAATTCTGCAATAATTTTTTCGTTCATGGTTTTCAAATAATGGAAACTTTAGATATTTTGAAGAGCAGTAATTTTGATTGTGCAAAAACTGCTTTAAAATGAAGTTATTTACCGAATTGACATTATATTTTTTTTCGAGATACCGCGATTTTTATTTATTTAATAACAAAAAATCAAAAATTCAATTAAAATTTGTTCAACTCAGGAATCTTTTTTATAAAAAATAGAATATTAAAATTACATTTTACTTTAAAAGTCGGGTTTAACTTGTAATTGAATTTCTTCATTTATAAATCAAAAACTTTATTTGCTGTAAAATAATAAATTTTTCTTTTTTATTTATTTTGTGTCTTTTTTTATTTGTTTGCCCTTATATTAAAGTATATTAATTAATATACATCCTGGAGAAAAACTAGTTTAATTTTCAGAAAAAAGAGAAAAATTAAAACTAAATGATATATTAAAACTTTTAAAAATATTTTTGTTTTGCAAAATAAATGGGGGTCAGAAAATTTTAAAAAATTGGGGGTCAGTATTTTAGTAAGACCCTTTGAGAGTCCAAACCCAGGCTTTAAATTTTATTTTTTTAAAGTGCAAACGTGCAATTGACTAAAGCCTTGTGACTTCTAAACAATTCTAACATTATTTTTCCAAAAATTTTAATTATTGAAACGAATTAATTATTTTGAAATAAATATCCATTTGAATTCTGCTTGAATATCTAACATTTAATTTTAAAACGACGAAAATTTTTGTATTAGGATAAATCTAAACCATAAAAATTGCAATTACAGTGTTTAAAATTAAACTGTATAATGGGTAAGATAACATCATTTTATGTAATTTTACATTAGAAAATGTAAGCTTACATTATATTACACCATTTCTTGAATGTAAGAAAATGTACGATAATATAATCCTACGTAATTTTACGTAAGATTACACTAGTTTAGTACTTTTTCTTACAATTAGCGCTCTTACAATGTAATAATATGTAATTTTCTGTCATATTTTTTAAGTAATGTAAATATTAGGAAAGGACCCATATTTTTTTTATAAAATTCAAATTTTTATTGATTTTTCATTTTTTCCTCTAAAATTCAGTTTTTTTTTGGCCGTAAGCTTTTTTGACGGAACCTACTTAAACTAGTGTAATTTTACGTAAAATTAAGTAAGATTATGTTATCTTACATTTTCTTACATACAAGAAATGATGTAATATAATGTAAGCTTAAATTTTCTGATGTAAAATTAAGTAAAATGATTTTATCTTACCCATTATACAGTTTAACTTTAAACACTGTAGTAAATATATTTCTTCCGAATATTAAAAAAATTAAATTATTAAAATTTTAAAAAGTATTTCTTGAAAAAATAAAAAAGACTTTTCATTTTATTTAATTTTTGATTTATTTGATATTTTATTTGCGAGAAAGAATAGAATTAAAATAGTTCAAATTTTTTTTACTTAGATTTTTTTAATTTTTGATAATTTTAACTTGATTAAATTTGGGGTTTCATGTATATAAAATTTCTTCTAAAACATTAAAGCAAAATTTAAACAAACAAATTTATTTTTAAAACTCACGTCTTCAATTTTAACAAATATTTATTTTATTTCTTTAAATTTAGAGAAAGAATTTTTTAAAATCGAACTTAAATAAAATAAAAATCAATCTTTTCGTTAATTTCAATAAAATAATATTTTTTCATAGATTTATTTATATTATTCTTTTTTTTTGATAAAAAATATTTATTTCGATATTTTAAATTTTTTTAAAATAAAAACTGATTTAAAATGTGAACAGCTTTTAACATGTAACAAACAAAGTATCTTTAATAATCAAATTATTTTATTTCATATTTTCGCTACCAAAAAAAAGCTAATTATTAATAAAAAAGATAAGAATTTATGCTACTTTATTTCTGTACGAAGTTAATCAATTATTATTAATAATCTTTTTTAATTCTTTTTATTAATGTAATTGAGGATTCGATGATTTTGAAACCAAAGAACTTGGAATAAATTAAAAAATTACTTTTGTTAAAAACAAACTACTATTAACAACTTTTAGAAAAATATAATATTATACAAGGAGTTCTCGGAGCCTAGCAACACGAATAATGTATTGTGTAAAATCAAAAAAAATATATAACAAAACTTTAAGACGAGAAAATTTTTTTCTACCAATAATCAGTAAATAAAAAAAGCGCATTAATTCATTTTCGATTGTTAAACTCTCTACAGTCACCCAAAATGGCAACAAGTACCGCTTTCTTACCAAAAGAACGTGCCGCTGGTCCACCAACTCCATTTGTAAGAACCAACACAGTCACTGGAACTGACATCGGCCTCTCAGCCGAAAACGAGGCCTACTTTCCAGGATACTATCCAGGATACACTTCCTACCAGGCCCAAGACAATACTAAAATAGAATTCAACCCAAATGTGGCCACAAATGCAGGGCCAGACCGTGGTGTTTCCAATGTGGGCTTTAGGGCCAACAAATACAACCCTCAGGAATGGCATCACAATAACTATGCCAAATACTACCAGGCTTTTGCGGATAGAAATGTTTCCGAACAAAATAGATGGGAGTCGAACCGTGTAGAAAACGAGACTCGTGAGACCACTAATCGAACCCAGGCTTTGTCCACAAAGCGCCTACAAGAGCGCTTGCATGATGTGAATTTTTGGAAAAAAGAGCTCTTGAGGGAAATTGAGGACGTTGCGGCCGAGACCGATCTGCTTGTGCAGCAAAAGCGCCGCACTCAGCGAGCTTTGGACGCGACCACAGGACCACTTCACATCGCTACAGAGACTTTGAATAATAGAGAATTGCATCGATATGGCGTAGACAGGGTTGTGGATGAAGTGGAAATTCATTTGAGAAAAGAAATCGATTTGATCAACAATGTGCAGCATTTGCTCAGAAAAACCATTCAAGAGGCCGAAAATCAAATAAAGTAAAATTAAAAATTTTGTACCAAAAAATTTATTAAATTTTTTTAAAAATTATTAAAATTATTTTCCAGAGCTAATCGAAATGCCAAGCACATTTTGGAGCATGATTGGAGCAATAAATTCGAGACCGATAGAGCCGACAGCAAGGCACTATCACGAAAAAATACCGATGTAGACATCATGTACTACCCAGGAGCTGCTCGCTACCAAGAATTGTATTTTAATAAAAATTTTAAAAAAAATATTTTTTTTCTTATTTTTTTTACTTTTCCAGTCAATCTACTCCGGAATCGTGGGCGCAGAATTCTCATGATAACATAGTGGCTGCCGAGAATCAGCGCATGGCATCAATTCAAATGAGAGAGCTGATCAATCAGATTATACAAGATGCGGCCAAAGACATGAAAGAAGAAGCGGACAGAGTTGAGAATGCGTTTGCGAGACGCATAGAAGAAATGGCTGCTACCAAAGCCAAACTAGAAAATCAACTAGAGAACACTTTGGACGAAATTTCGCGCCAAGAAAACAACATTGTGGAATTAAAGAAGGCAATTAAGGACAAAGAGGCGCCAATGAAGGTCGCTCAGACAAGACTTCATGATAGATCTGTTCGTCAAGGCATCGAATTATGCCGTGATCCTCCTCATACTCAGTAAAATTTCAGCTAAAACTTTTGATTTTTTTAAATTTTTTAATTTTTTTTCAAGTTTGGTTGGTGAAGTGTTGGAAATTTCACAATCGGTTGACCAATTAATCAGGCAATTGAATCAGGCTGAGGAAAATCTTAATAAACTAAATGATGACAGAATGATTTTGGAAAAAGAAATTGCCATGAAAACAAAGTCATTGTATACTGATAGAGATAAGTGCATGCCGATCAGAAACAGTTATCCTAATATAAACCGCTTGTTGGGATACAGCGCTTAAAATTTATTTCAAACTTTATGCTCGAATAATGTTCGATTTTTATACAAAAATTAATGTTTATTTACATCATTAAATAAAAATAAAAATAAAAAATTAAAGTGTTTTCTTTTCCAATTTAAAATTTGATGGTCATTTAGTTAAATAATTCAAAATAGTGAACTTAATATTTCTACAAAATACAAGATGATGATCTTTGTTTAAATTTAAAGAAAAAAATCAAAATGCTAGGCTTTTATAGTTGGTATGATTAAATTTTATTGAGAATTAGTAATTTTTTTAATTTGGTAGGTTTCTTTCTTTCATATGTTCGAACTTTTGTAACCTTTTATTTAATAATTTAGAAATAAGAAAATTAATTTATTTATTTAAGTCTTAATCCCCGGAGAGTATTAAATAAGGGATTATATTTAACGCCATGAGAATTTATTCCTTATTAATCACTCAAATTTCTTGAGAATATTTACGGATCATAATTTTTTTTTCAATAAAACTATTTGATCTTTTCTAAAAAAGTGACAACCATGCTAGAAAATTTTTCAAAGAAAAATCCAAAATTTATCGATAGATATAACACAAAAAACTATAAATCCTAATAATTAAAAAATCATAGGTAAGAGCCCTATTTTTTAATTGTATAACTTTTTTAAATCATTCAGGTAGATATGCTTGACTTTTTAATAAATTATTTTCTAAAAGTATTAGTTTTTTTTTAATGTTTTAAAAAATTTAAATTGACAAAATTAACTTTTTTATCAAAAGAAAATTTTTTCAAATAATAACATTATTGATTATTGAAAATTATTGTTAACAATTTATTCATTCTGAATTTTCTTAAAATAGAAAAAAATTCAAACCCAGATCCTCTATGTTTAATTTATTTTTTTGTGAAATATTTTTTATTTGTCAGATCTAGACTTTAAGTCTTTAAATATTTAATTAAATCGCTATAAAATTTAAAATAAATCGAGTTAAAATTTGTTTTTTTTTTTTTTTGGGAAAAAATATATCAATAAATTTTATGCATTTTTAGACGATTTTAATATGAATATCAGTTGTTAGTATGTTTAAAGTTAAATTGTACGCAGAACAGATTTAAGTATGTAAAAAGAGAAAAGGAGCTTTAATATTTTGAAACCATAAAAATAATTAAAAAAACCACAAAAATAGTAATTTTTACCACAAATTTAATAAAAAAATAACATATATAATATTTATGCAATATTTTTTATTTATTTTCCACATTTTTAATTAATTACTCCTAAATTAATAATTTTTCCATATTTTTATTACAATCACCATAAATTTAATAAAAAATAGCAAAAATATAATAAAAAAACTCCAAATAATTTCAATTCAATTCATTTCAATTTCAAATAAGTTTAGATTAAATTAGTGTATGATACAAAGGTTTTAATTGTGTTGATTTTAATTTTTTCGAATATATATTAAATAAATTATTTTGTTTTTTTTTACAGTCATGTTATCTTTAAATAAATATAATTATATTAATAAGAGGAAAGCTCCTTCAAGCTATGCTTTCAGAGATGACTTGCAAAAGAGGACTTCTCAATTAGTTGTTAATTTGATATTTAAAAAATTAAATAACTTCTGAATATATCAAAGGGAAATAATTCAAATTCCTAAGTTAAAGATAGTCAAAAAATTATTTAAATTTTTTATTTAAAATAAATCATAATATTAATTTATATCTAAATCTTTTAGACTTTCTAACAACTCTTTTCTAATTTCAATTCTTATGTCTTCTGGTATTACTTTAATTTTCGACTCATCTTTGTTGTAACCATTGTCATCTAATAAGCATAGCAAATTATCATCTTCAAATGTAGAAAAATAATATTCGGGCTGATCCCAAAGGTCCATGTTTGGAAACTCTTTGATATGATCATCAGCTTCCAAATGCTTCAACAATTCTTCGTTTGAATCAAATTTTTGTGAACATATAAAGCAATTTTTTAAGAAAACCTTTTATAAAATAGAACTTTTTTAAATCGAAAATTTTATAATTTTACCTGTCGTCTAATGTAATTAATAAGTTTAATCTGATTATAAAATGATAAAAACTGAGTTGATTTTAGATCAAATTTGTGGCCAAGATTCATGTGGTCTACTATTTCAGTTTCATCCTCAAAAGATTCATCGCAAAAGAGGCAACAATAGGTCTGTACCGGATCATTCCAATCTTCAAGCGAAGGATTTCTTCTTTAAAATAAAAGATTGATTGATAATTTTTATAAAAAATAGTCTCACTCTTGGTTGTGTATGCGATTTTCCTCTATATCTCTTTCATGCTTTATTTCCTGCCAATATTTACTATATTCCTTTTTTATAATTGTTAAATTTTAAAACATTTATCTTATTTGATTGATATTCACCAGGTAATTAATTATATAAAATTTATCGAATTCCCGATTATTTGGATTGATTGATTTGTGCTGTTTTTTTCTCATATGTTCCTTCATTGTTTGTTTATTGTAGAAAATTTTTTCACAAAATAAACATTTGTTCCTAAAAATAAAATATTAAAATGTTTAAATGCTTCTAATTTTATTACAAAGCAATTCTTTGATTTAATTTTTGATAAAATTCGTCAAAGTAGACTAAATTGTCCGCATTTCCAACAGTAAAATTATGACTTTCAGACAAGTGCTGCAATATATTTAACCTAGAAATTAAAAAACTTATAATTAAAAATTTTAGAGTTTATTTTAAAAAATAGCACCTATTGTTACCGATTTGTTGTCCGCAAAATAAACAATCTCTAAAATAATTTTTGTCATTTCTTTCGCTTTCTTGTTGAGCTAGTGCTTTCTCCTAAATTTTATCTATTATTATATTCTCATTTTTTTTTACAAATTTATTACAAGTTTAAAAATATTGAGCTTTTCTCTCAAAGTTTTATCTTCGGGCAAATCATCGCACAACAGAAAAAAACTCTCAACATCACCTAAACAAAATCAAAAAAATTTTAACCCAAAATAGAAGTTTTTGTTGAAATTATTTAAATCAAAACAAATTTTAAGCAAATTCAGGAATTTTTATGACCAGTCAAAATTTACTCTATTTTACATAAAAATACGGTGAATCAAATTATTTTTATGTGACTAGATTAAAAATATTTATACTGAGTACTTTTATTTTTGGTATATTTAAGTCTATTTTATAATTTTAAAATAATCTTTAGTTTAAAAAAAAGTTCAAAATTCATGATTTAATGATTCAGATTATTATTTCGAGTCGAAAGTTTACTTAATTCAATTCTGATTTTAATTTATTTTTTTATTTAAAAAAAATTAAATCAATAAACAAAATTAACACATTTTCACACGATTTATTTTAATTTAAGTCTTTAAAAATTAGAATTTTTTTTGTACATTTTTTAGTTATCTTAAACACTCGAAAACCTAAGAAATTTTTTTGGTATACTTTCACTTTTAGAAGTTAGATAAAATAGAAACTCTTGCAAAATTTTGCTTAGTTCGTTTTTCCTAAATTTATTACAAAAAAATTAATTAAAATCAGAAAAAATTTAATATTAATAATAATGAAAAAGCATTAAGAAAATTTCAACATAAATATTCGTGAATTTTAGACTTGTCAAAAATTTTTTAACTTAACAATTTAAACTGATTAAGACTTTTTTTTGAATAACTTTTTAAGTCGATATCGAAGCTTGAAGCAGAAAGAAACAATCAAAAAGTTTATTTTAAGAGTCCAGTTTTATTACCAAGTTACAAAAAAAGAGCGAAAGCGAATTTTGTTCATCAATTTTTTTAATTTTTAGTAACTAGATTTAATGTTTAATTTAAAAAAAAATTAAGAACAGCTGATACCGAAATGATCAGTCGCTATTGTCTTTAATTTTGAAAATTAAAAAAAAAAAAAAGAAATTTTTTATTTTTTAAAATAGATTCCATTTTTTTAGAATTTTATTTACCTTTATCATCCTGAGCCGAATTGGTATTAATTTTGAAGCAAAAGTCATCGATGTTTCTTTGACTGAAGCGCTCTTTCCAGTATTGATTATATCTTTTCGAAAAGCATTTACACTCTTGTTTAATTAAATTTATTCTAGTCTACTTTTGAAAATGACCAATGTGATCAACATCAGAAATGACCATACGATGTTCCTTGAGTAAATGAGATAGATAGTTTTTCTGTGAGCCAATGTCTTGTACATTAAATTCTTGGTCACATCGCAAACAAACAACTATAACCTCATGATTTTCAGCCTTCTTTTTAATACGGTCGATTAAATTCAAAGGCTTTGTGCATACATTTTTAGCCTCTAGGCTCATTTTTTAATCAATTCCAAAATAAATTTTTCTTAATTCTAAAATAAATTATTCAAATAAAGTAGGAATATTTTTTTTCAAATAGTTTAAATAAATTAGAATCCAAGTTAACTTTTGGTATACATTTTATTCTATAAAAATCAAGTTAAATATAGAAATATTTTTTTTCAAAAATTCATTCAGTTCAAAGTTCTTCTTTTACATTTGGTTTACTCGGTGCTTTTCGAATATCTAAACTGTAGTTAGTAACTAGGCTATGCAAAAATGATTCACAATTTCTGTCAACTTCCACTTGATTAAATTTGAGATCATCATTTTCATCGCAGCAATTTAGCAGATAATTTCTTTCATCGTTGATTATTTCGGTCAAACTGGGAGCTATTAGTTGGTTCCATTTTTTAAATTCGTTTAGATCCAACCGATTATCTGCATTGAGATCAATTTTCTTGGTAAATTTTTTCCTCTTTTCTTTTACAATGGTTTCATCTACATCTTTGCTGAATTCCAAGAACTCGTCCACTGATAGAAATCCATTTTTATCCGTATCATATGCCTCAAAAGTAAGTCTTTCATTCAATGTCTTTATTTCAGGAAACTCGTGTGGATACGTCAATTGATAGAATTTTTCCAAGTCCATTTTTTGGTCGACCCCACCAGCCAAGTGTATCCACATATTTTTTTCAATGGTGAACAATATTTTCAGGTCTTTTGTGTCTTCATCAGTTGATGGAGCATCTAGCGAATTTAAATCATCAATTTCCTCAAAAACATTTTTAACATAGGCCTCAAAGCTAATTTTCTTTTCCTGGCCAGGGACAATTTTTGCCAACTGCTTATCCATTTCTTCCAAATTAAGTTCTCTTAATTTAAAAAATAATTTTTGCCTCTAAATAGAACAAAGACTACTTGGTTCTTTTCCAAAGATAGTCTTCCATCTCTCCTATCGTAATCACTGAGTCATTATTTTTGTCTATTTTATTCCGTAGATACTTCCATAAATGTTCGTCTTGACACAGTTCATTTTCTAAATTTAAATTATTATTTTTTATTTATTTTATTAAAAAAAAAACCTAAATTGGTAAAAGCTTGGTTTGACAGATCGCCATCTCGACTGTCCTCTACAGCGTACTCAATATCAGCGCAGACAAGTGTCAAGGAATAGATAAAGATGAAAGTTTTTTCAATCATTTTTCCAAGTGTGCAAATTTGTGATTCTTCCTGATTGAGAAAAATTTTCAAATTATGTTAATAAAATTTAAAATAAATTTCAAACGAATCGATTCAATAATTGAGCAAATTTAAGACATTTTATTTTAAAAGAAAAAAATCAATGGTTTGTTATTTATTAAGAGATTTTTGTTTTTATTTTTTTTAGATCAGTTCTAGAAATTTTGAATTTTAAAATTTTAAAATGGACTTGTCAGAATGTTTGTCATTTTGGACTCAAGTTATAATCTGGGCCAAAATATTTTGATCAAATATTTGCATGCCAAAAAGTAATTCTAAGACCGAGTCCTCAAATATTTGAATATCTTACAACAAATAATTTCCTACACATCGAATAGAATAATTTTAGTATAAAATTTTTTATCAGCTTCTAATTCACTGAGGTGGAGAAAATATCTTTTGATGGATTAATAATAAAAATTGATGAATTTTGATTGAGCTTTTTTGGCAAGTAGCGTTTTTTATGTTGCTGAATAAATTAATTTTTGCACGAAAGATAAATAAGCTAAAGAGATTAACTGCGGGGTTCACGTTTATCCGCAAAAAGCTTTTGGATTAAAATTTTTCTAGTTCTTTTGGTCAAAAGTGAATATCTAGTTGATTGTTAATTTATTAATAAGAACGAGCAAATTTCAAGCCATCAAAGAGCTTAGAGAATGCTTTTCGCACCAATTTTAGTAATATTTTATAATATTTAATAAATTAGATTTCTACTTGTTAGTAAGAATAAATTTACAAAAAAATATTAACTTAAGCAAAAGTTTCAGCAGAGAAAATCACTATAGAAAAGATCAAAACAAAATTTAAAAACTTAGTTGCATTACTAGAAAATTTTCATCTAATTAAAAAAATTCTAATCTAGTAGAAAAAATTTGTACATATCCCTTTTTGGAGAGTTTTAGGATGACTTAATCCTACTCTATCTAATCTCGATAGACCAAGTGTCCTATATAAAAAATTCACTATTTATTTGAAGTTATAAAATTTATATTTTGAAAAAATTTGTTTAGAAAAAAAATAGAATGGATGTTTTTTTGATGATCAGACGTCACAAGACGACCATATTTGCCGATGCCAAAGAAACGACAACTGTCCATGAGGTCAAAAAAATGGTCGAAGGCATCCTGAAGAAGGCGCCCGAAGACCAGCAGCTGTTCAAGCTAACCAAAGATCAGCCAATTTTGATGGATGATTCGAAACAGCTGAGCGATTACGGCTACACGCATTCGACCGCTCGAGCACAACTTCCCGAGGCCATTGGACTTGCGTTCCGTGAGGGCTCAAGTGAAGAGTTCGAACCACTGGAAATAACACCCGTTTCGACACCGCCTGACCTGCCTGATGTCATGAAGGGCGACTCGACTAATTCTCAATCCAACATGGACTCCAGTGATAAATAAAATATTTTTTTCTCTCCGATTTTATTTTTATTTTTTGGTTTCTTTGGGAAAATTAGAAATGTCTATTAAACAATAACATTTTCAAAAATACAGCTAATTCAATCTAAAACCGTTTACATATATTTTATTTAATTTGATTTTAAAGTTGAATTTTAGAAAAAATACCTCTCGTCATAAATACATGCGTCTTCTGAAGACTTCCCAAAAAAATTTGAGTCAAAAATCAAATGACGAATGGCCGATTTTGTCCAGAGTTTAAGCTGGAATTATTTCATGATCAATACATTTTTTTTAAATTTAACTTTAACTCTTAAATTATTATTTTATCATTCAAAATAAATTGTAAAACATTGATTGTTTATTTTTATTTAAAAAATATAAAATTTAAATTCTTATTGAAGTATATTTAAAAAAACAAAAAATAAACAAGAATTCAAATTTCATATGAATCCTTTAAATGAATTCATATAAAGGATTCACTTTGGTAAAAAATTAGTTAGTATTTTTTTTTTAAATTTGTTCAACTAAATTACATAACTAAAATTTTTAACACAAAAATTTTAATATAACTCTTAAAATTTTATTTTACCATTTAAAATAAATTGTAAAGCATTGATTATTTATTTTAATTTAAAATCACTAGATAATTTATGTTGATAAACATCAATTAACACTTCATTTTTTTAATTCATTTTAAATTTACTTCTCCTAATAGGAGACTATTTAAATTCAACAATTTATGTAACAAAAAATTTTCATATGTAAAAATTTTTCAAACTAGAGAGTTTAAACGGAGGCTATCGCCATTAGGACTAACCCTGGGGTTTTCCCCTAAATATTAAATAAAAATTTAGCATCTTTTTTTATTTTCCAATTTTCTAAATATACATCTATTTTTTTTCTTTCAAAATTCTCTTTAAAATTTACTTAATAGGAGGATTATTCAAATAATAAACAAATAAATAATTGGCAATCAACTAGACTTATAAGTTTTAGATTGAATATTATACCAAAAATTTCATTAATAAAAAGGTACTTGATTAAAAATTATATTTATTTATCATTCTTTTAAAAATTTTTTAAACTAAATTACAAAAATTTACTAAAATTTTTAATAAAAAAATTTTACTTCAATATTATTATATCATTCAAAATAAATTGTAAAACATTGATTATTTATTTTTGTTAGGAAAAATTTAATAAATGATTCAAGAATATTAAAAGAATTAAAAAATAAACAAATCTTGGAAATTGATAGATTTAATTCGGCAGATCTATTTTTAAATCATCTTAGACATTTTTTTTAATTAAAATTCATTTAAATTAACAAATTTTTCTAATAAGGGAACTTGATAAAAAAAACTCTATTAAAAAATATCAATTGATATTTAATGTTGTTAAATTAATTTACAAAACTAAAATTTTGAACAAACAATAACAATTTTTGTTAATAAACTTTATAATAAATTAACTAAAAAAATCGTGAAGCGTGTGTTTTTTCAATTTTTTTTAAAATTTGAAATAATTTCCAAAAACTAATTTGAATTTTATAACACTATATAAATATTTTTAAAATGATTTTTTTTTCGTTTTTTATCTATTCTATTCTTAAGTGTTTCGATTTCAAATTAAAAACTTAGCTCAAATAATGAAATTCAATTTTTTTCTCATTTCACATCCATTGCATCTATTTTAATCCAAAATCTTCTTAACAAATGTTCAAATTTTGAAATTCAAATTTGAGTTTATTATTGAATAAATTTCTAATTTTTAACAGAAATGTCTTCTAAACTTTCGACAGTCCTCTCAAATCTTAACCCAAGTAACCATTTGCATTAAATTTCAATTATAAATTTTATTAAATCAATTATTTAAGATGAAATTAGATTTTTCGAGACATTCAGCTCATACAAAATTTTTACTCTCGAATTAATATCTCTTTTTTGTAATTATAAAGTAATTTTTTTTCAAATTTTATCTACAAAAAAATTTACCAAAATAAAAATCAAAGAAAGAAAAAACAAAATCAGACGGAATAAAGTCCGAGACGGCAAATAATGAATCGGAAAATTCCTCATCACTTCTATTCATCTATGCTCAATCAAAAGAAAATTTTCTCAATCCAAAACAAGAACTTAAAATAATCAATTTAATACTCAAATCTATAAAAGTGAATTAAATTTAAAAAAAAAAAAAAATTAATTGATTTCCACTCTTTAGACATGTGACATTGACATAGTGAGCCAGCTCCAAGGTGTGCTTGACATGCCGGATTTTCAGCCATTTTTAAAACAGCTCCAAGAACGATTTGAACGTCTGTCCAAAAATTTTATCCTCGAGCTCAAAATGCTCATCAATGCCCTCAAAATTTACTTCATCGGACCAAATCTGAGCGAGTGCCTGATCAAACCGTGGAGTGTGGTGGGAAAATATGTCCGCCGGTGCATCATAATATACGAAAAGACCTCTTTTGATAAACTAGTTTGTCTTTCCAAGCAGGCCTCATTGGAATTTAAGCACTATCAGGATTTTTTGGCCCAACCAGCAAGCAAGCCCAAAGCAGAACACTTGGACCATCACTACGAAATAGACAACAGCACATCTCCCATGAGAGGCGAGGGCCTCTTTTTGAATGACGAGTCCAACCTGACTATAACAAGCGAATGGTTCAACAGGTCAACAAATGCAGATTACAGCGGCATGGATTTGGAGCCTTTGGATGAAAGTTTGACTCATTCATCAACAGTGCACAAACCGATGGGTTTGAATAGACTTAACCAAAAAGCATTGACAAGCACTGTAAGTGCACAGAGGACCCAGTCTCTGAGCAATTTTAAGTCTGCAAAAAGTGAGGGAATTTGTGAGCAAAACATTGCTGATGAGAGAACAACCGGAGCCAAAATATCCACAGTCAAATTTCAACTTCCACTGCAAAAAGACACCAGTGCTGCCCTAGAGGGCTCTATTATTTCCGAGATGAATCCGAAAGCAGGTGTTTTTCAGCCAAAAAATATATTTGAATTTTCGACCAAAGTTGCTGAATACTTTGTGGCCAGACAGGCAAATTTGATTGAGAACAACGAACATGAGGCACTGGGACCTGTTGAATTGCAGCATAAACTGGACGAATTGTTGTCATATTCGAGTTTTGCTGATGCTTATTATCTAAAATATTTGAATTGTTTGCGGCTAAAAGACTATCCGTCGGCTCTCAAGGCCTTGCATGATTATTTTGATAGATTTGTGTATGGAAGTTCAATTTCGCTGGCCTCTCTGAATTTGTGCTCATTAGAATACCGATTTGGCAACAAGTAATAGAGGAAACGTTTGCCTACGTTTTATCTTCATAATGATATTCTTTTTTTTCA
>QEOQ01000626.1:1230193-1243153 GCA_010279815.1 Brachionus plicatilis | reverse complement strand
GCAGCTAACACAGCTGAATAAATTCCTAATTAAATCTTTATACAATAAAAATAACAATCAACTTACGATTACGTCTTCAAGTAGTTCAAATATTTGCCTGGAATCAACCTGAAGTAAACAAGATTCATCCAAATAAAGTAAAATTTGTTTAATGAACATTAGACATGATGCTTCTGAGTTACAAAATTTTTTAATTAGCTGTAAAGTATGCTCTAAATGATCCTTATTAATATACTCAAATACTCCAATAAACTTTTATTAGAATAAAATAAAAAATTAAATTAAATTTTAAAAAAAATTACCTGTTTCACTGTAACATTGTCATCAAAAATGTTTTTCTCAATGCCAAATTTTTTCAATTCAATCACAGATACAATTTCAAACAAAATGTGAAAATTCTTTAATTGTAAAAGACTTGATTTACAAATTAAATCAATTAATTTTTGTTCAAATAATTTTTGTTTCCCTAAAAAAGCGTGGACATTTTCATCTTTGGAACAAACATAACTGTAAATAATTTTGAAAACACTGTTTAAATTTGTATTTAACAAAGAATTGGTGACCAGAGAGAAAAGACTTTCCATCAAGCTGTCCAAAATAGCTAGTTGATGTTCGGACTCCAATCTGTTTATAATCAACACAATTAAACTTGTGATGAATTCGTGAATTTCTTTATCAACAGCATTGTCTGCTAAATGACTTTTGAGCAGTTCCAAATTATTCGACTGACCAAAAAATTCCACAATGTGAATGCAAATTTGTCTAGTTGAATTATTGTCGAACAAATCGAACCATTTTTTTAAACTAAAATTATTTTTTAATTTGTTTTTTAGTTTAAAATAAATACAAAACAAAAAATTAAAAATTAAATCAATTGTTTGGACTGTGAAAAAATTCAAATTTTGTTCAACAAGAGAAAAAACAAAATTACAATATGTTTCGTTTACAATCAAATTTTGTTTTAATAAATTTAAATTTTCAATTCGAATTTCTTTATCTAATTGATATTCTTTGACTTTATGGTCACATTGCTCAACTAAATCACTCAGCTCACTAATACTGTCTCTAAATTGTATTTTTTCCTCATTTTTTCTGTTCAAGTCATCAACTTTAAACAAACTCTTGGAGTCAAACGACTTACGCTTGTAAAAAAGCATGTAAGCGTTCCAATAACGCGTTCTTTCTTCGGGCAAATAGGAGTCTTTTTTGTTAAAATTTCCTCCGAAGCATTCTTCAATCAGAAACTTTTCATCTATTTTAATTTCATCAATATAAGTGTCATTGAATTTAAACCATTTAGAAGCATTGGTATCACTTGCTTCTTCATCTATTAGATCATCTGAGTTGTATAGTTCTTTAATAAATGAGTAGTAGTGGCCAGCGTTTGCCTGACCACTATGCACTATGATGCCACACAGCTCATAATCACAGTCGATTGAGTGAGAATTTACTTTGTTCAAATAATCGTGGGTGAATGGCTTTACATTTAGATTAATGGGAAACTCGAAGTAATCATCGAACTTCAAAGCCTGATTTGACTCCCAATCGTAGTCGAATCTTTTCAATTGAATGCACAAATAATTTGGCAGTTGTTTTAGACATGTTCTTTTAATAGCTGATCTCTTAAAAAAATACCGCTGGTTAAATCTTTGTTCGAACAATAGCTGGTCAGCCAAAATTTGAGTGGCCAGAGTTAAATCCAGAGTTGGTTTAAATTTTTTTTTAAAGTTCGGAATTGGAGACTTTAATTTTAGTGACTTTGACTTTAACTAAAATAGTGTATTTTTTGCCGTTCCAAATAGTGACCTTGAACGGCAAAAAATACATAAGGCGCGATTTTGAAAAAAACAAATTTTTAAGTTTCTGACTTGGACTTTAATTTGGCACTTTGAAAAAACTCTTGTTAGACTAAAGAAAAAAATTTAAAAGTAAGAGTCAAATATGACTTTGACTTTTGACCAAATCTAATTATCAATATTAGCTAAAAACCACTGTATTCCGAGCAGGACATACCAAGCAAAAAAAAAGGAAAAAGAAAACCAAATATATTTTTTTTATTTTTCTATTAGTTTTTAAATTTAATTCAATTTTTTAAATTCAAACAAATATTATTCAAAAATTAAAAAAGAAAGTTATCATCATGTGACTAACTTTCTAATCATTTGATCCAAAAACTATTTTATACTTAATTTTTCCTTAACTACTCTTTTTTTTTATTTTTCATTTTTTAAATAAATAAATGAATATTAGCTAAAACAGGATTTTATTGATGATAACATTTTGGTAAACCTTGATTTTGGTTATCAATAATTGATCAACAAGATCTAGCAGATTAGAATGAAATAAAAAATAATATAGGGAAAATTTGGAAATTTCTCAAAGAAAAAAGTTCTCTTTCAAATTAGCAATATTTATTTTTTTGTTTTAGTAAAAAATTTAAATTCATTTATAAGAACCCAGTAAATTTAAAAACCGAAAAAAAAATTTAAAATCAACGAAAAATACAATCGTAAAAAAACGCCGAAGATGGTCATAATCTATGCGAATTTTTCGAAATAACTTGTTGAAAATTTTTCGCAAAGTAAAATTGACAATTTTACATAAAATGAAAGTGAAAATTTTACGAAAAATCTTAATCATTAATTTTAATGCATCTTATTTATTTTTATTTTTAGTTTATTAATTTTAAAATTAAACTCAGTTTTTAAGTTGAATATGTTTTATAATCAGACTAGAATTTTTAGATTTTTAAAATAAAGAAAAAATTAATTAAATTGAATCAACAAGGCCGAAATATTTTAAAAAGTTCAAAATATTTTTAATTAGAATTAAATGAATAATATCCTCGCAAATTTTTAAACAGGATAAAACTTTAATTTGAAGCATAGTTTAAGTAAAAACTCAAATTTTGAACTTTTGAATCAGATAAATTGGTCATATTTAGAAAAAAGTTCTAATTAGTGATCTATCGGCTATAAAATATCAAATCAAGTTAAATTTATTTTCTGAGAACAATTTTCTGATTTTCGACTCAAAACTTCCGGCTTTCGGCAGTAAAATTCTTGTTTTTAAAAAAAATAATCTAAAATATACATATGAAAATAAATTAGCAAGATAAATTATTTAGAAAATAAGAATGTGAATAAAAGCAGTAATGTAATATAATTAAGATGTGTGTTTCATGAAAGGCTAAATATGAAGGATTGAGTAAAAAAAAACGTTATAATTTTAATTCATATTGAAAAACGTCAAAAAATTTTAAAATTAATAAACTAAAATTAAAAATAAATAAGATGCATTAAAATTAATGATTAAGATTTTTCGTAAAATTTTCACTTTCATTTTATGTAAAATTGTCAATTTTACTTTGCGAAAAATTTTCAACAAGTTATTTCGAAAAATTCGCATAGTACAAAGTTTATAAAAATTATTTTATTTTTGTATTCGAAGTTTTGTATGAAATTTCATAATGCCCTTTTAAAGAATTAAATTCTTTTTAAATATTTTAAATTAGACAAAACTCTAAAAAGAATGATAACTTTGCGAGAATTTAATATTTATTTAAATCTGAAAAAATGCGATTTAAAATTATTTTATCAGCACTGTATCATTAAAATATAAAACTGTCAAAATAATTTTTTAAAGTGTTTATCTAATTGCTGAGTTAAAAAGAGAGCCACATTGCAGAAAACCTCTCAGGAGCATTTTTCAAAAATTATTTTAAAAGAATAAAACATAAAAAACTAACCTTTTTATTACACTTTTCACATAAATAAGAATTATCTCCAGTCAAAAGTTCGTCTTTGACGAATTGAGCCATGGATTGTTCAAGATTTGAAAATGTTTTAACAGATAGATTGAGTGCCAAGAAAGCTTCTTGTCTATCATACGAATGCTCACAGTCTTGACATATGAATTGATTGGAATACTTCCCTTCGAATATTGACTTAAAAACAGGCTCTTTTTTCAACTCTTTTTGAATGTATTCATCAATTTGATCGGTGAGTGAAATAAAAAAATCGAACGCGTCTTGTTGCTCGCGTATATTGATCGAATCACCCGAATTCCACATGCGAAAATTTTGCCAAAATCTTTCCGGTGAATAAAATTCCTGATTCGATTTCTTCAAGTGCACAAAAACATTTTCCAATTCAAAAAGCAATTGCTTCTCATGATTCAAATCTCTGCTAGCATTGCTGTTGTTCATGAACTGAATGTATTCACAAATGCCAGGTATCATAAACAACTGCTGCAAAACAGCATTCATGTAACAAGTGGATCCACCATTTTTTAAGCCCAAATACTTTTGCTTGAACGATTTGACCAAAGGCGTAAAATTGCACTCGGATATTTTGTTCTCTTGGTTAAATTGGCACACATGTGCCTTGATGCGAGAAAAATTATCACTACTTTTTTTAGTCAGCTCGAGCAACAGGTCGTAGCCAACTTGCTGTGTTTGTTGTTCCAGCATCATGCCACATGAACTAAAAAATGGCTGAAAAAGAAACAATTTAATCAAAATATCTGTCAATTGGGCACCGTAGGAATCTTTTATTTGCGAGCTACAATTTGTCAAAATTGCTTTGGTCAAGCCAAATTGACCATTGAGCAGTACTTGGTCCAAATTTGATGACAGATTGAACATACGGAACCAATTTATTTGATTTTTTAGCAAATTTTCAGCATTTAGCTCATTTTCACTGTCCATGGACAGCAGCTTAGGGCTCATGTTTTCGATTAGATTGGACAGCAATGTAAAGTACTCACTCGATTGACTTATTAGATTGCGGGCAGATGAGCGCATGTGCTTGGTGGAATTGGTCCAAATTGGAACTCGAGTATTTTTTAAGATTAAAATTATTAATTTGTATTTTATGGTCTCGGTAAGATTGCTCATGCGAGTAAAGAACTTGGCCAAATTGTGGCGTATCTGGCTGCATTTGGCGCCGATTAGAACATTTACAATATTTGTTCGAAATAGAGATGATTCTATTAAGCAATCAATTTGGTTTAGGTTCGAACAGATCAAATTGTACACCAAATTGATGGATTTGACAGAAATTTTTGTGTTGAAATTTAAATTTGTTGATTTTTTAATAAAAGTTTTGAGCAGTAAATCAATTAATTTTGAGTTGATGCTAACTAGGCTTTTTTTTACCATTGGTTCGCTTTGATCAAGGAGAACAAAATCGACTAGATTGATTAGCAGTATGAGCAATTGTTCGACCAAATTGTCGTCTGTATCGATGACTGAATCAAAAATATCTATTAACAAGTTGAGACCACTTTTGTTTATAAATTTTTGTTTAAAATTTTCATCATTTGTAATTCGTATTGACAAAACTTCTAAATTGTAGAGTATTTTAATCAAACTATTTGATTCTGGACTAAAAAATTGAGCTAGACTGCTCTGATTCGAATCAAACAAAACAATAGAATCGAACAAGTCAACAAGCTGTGAATTGGTCGGAATCAAATTTAGTATGCTTCGTGTTCTCCTAGCTATTAGGCTGTTCTTGTGATTCAGTAATTTGTCAAAGATTGCATAAGATTCTTGGTTAGATGACAAAATTACACTTGGAAGATGCTTCTTTATCTCGTTCGGACACGATATGCTCAATCTATTGGAAAAAAGAGATGATTTTGGTGTTGAACAAATGGACAAAGTGGTAAAGAATTCGCTTGATTTGACTGGGGTTGATGGAATTAGTTTACATGTGAGTAAACTGGCATCATTTATTTCCAAGAAACTTAGGGTTTTGTTGTCAAGAGATTGAGCCAAAATTTTGGACTCGTGCAAAAGCTGAAAATTGTTCACTGAATTGTTGACCAATTCGGCTATTTTTTGCCTCAAACTTTCCAGCAAATCGTTAGAATACAAATTTTTTACTTCAAAACATTCTTTGTTCTCATTTAGTTGCACTTTGACGCTAATTTTATCTATCTTAATCGAACTTGAGTGACTGGTCAAACAAAAAGCCTCTTCTTTGGTGTCAAAAATTCGAATAAACTCTTCCAAACACTTGAGCAAATTGTTCAATTGGGTTTCTTTGGACTCGTTTTGTTTTAGTTTTTCGAAAATAGTCTGGGTCAATTTTGTATTAAATGTGTGCACATCACGTTTTAGACTGGGCGCCAAATTTGAACAGCACAATTTGAGCAAAAATTCCACTGAGTTGTGCACAATTTGGTCTGATTCATTGTTCAAAATCAATTTCCACAAATAGTCCAAGTCGAGGTCCGACTCTTCTACTAAGAAATCTGATGAATCACTTGACGTGATCTGTACCCTAGACTCGGACTGATTGTGATACAAAAAAAACAGTCTGTAGCACTCGTAGCCTTTGAGTGTCAACTTGGTCGGATCAAGTTTTGTAACACGTTGCCTGAACATTTCATTTCGAGTTTGTTCGTTCAGGTCAACAATGCATTCAATGAACCATTCGAAGCACTTTTGCACATTCAACTCATCATTGCTTTCAGTCAGCGAGTCCCATATCTCTTCAGCCCTTACCAAGCGAAGATACAAATTTCCTTCTTTTAGCGCAAACTTAAGCAGATTCAGGTGCAGATCAATTATTTGTTCATGTGAAAAAATGGTGTTGGCAAATTGAGCCCGAAATTGGTTGTAGTTAATAAGATTTTGACAAAGAGTTTTTATTTCTGGGACAACAATTTCACCAAGAACATCTCGCAGACTTTTGACACTTGGCCATGATTTTGTCTTGTAACTGTTTAAGATGTCAAAAAGATGTTTGAGTGCATAAAGTGCGCCCAATTTGTTCTCTTGGTCAATTAAGCCAAGACACTTTTTGATGTAAACTGACTTGGCTTGATCCCGGTACACTCGGTCCGTATTTAAAACACTCAGATGTTCTTTGTAGATGAGTTGAATCAAGAATGGGTGAGTTGATGCACTCTGGTCTTTAAGTGACCAAAGAGCGTCCAGTATTTTTAGGTGGGTCTTGGAATTCTTGGACTCTTGGCCTATTAGCCGAAGTAAATAGACAAGTCTGTCATGTGATTTAAAGCTGGGATCATTCCATGTCGACTTTATGAATCCGATCAGGTCATCTAATTGTTCCTGGTTAAATTTAGAGGTGACAATTGAAATTAGGGAATACAAATTGTCCACAATTGAAGAAGGCTTATTGAACTGCATTTGCCAAAGAGTTTTGATTTCGTCATGGCTTATTCTGTTGCCCAAAAACTCAACTATTGACTTTAATTTGTCGCAGTATTGAGCTTGGTCCAAATTGCCCTCAATCGCAAAAGACAAAATTTGCTCGTTGACCAGCCATGTGCCAAGAAAATCTTCGTCTATTGGTGCCGAATTGGTCAAAAAAGTTTTTGAGTTGTCAATCAACTTGCAAATTTCTTTAAGTGAATTCATTTTAGAGTTAAAATTTGAGTTTTTCAGCATCGATAGAACAATTTTTAGATGAAGCTCATTAAAATTGGACACGTCATCTGGCCACAGTTTCAAGCTCAATTTTTTCATGGTATCTATCAGTTCAAAAATTCGGCCAGAATTCTTTAATTAAAAAATAAAATGTATTTTATTAATAAAAATTTAATTATATTTAAATTAAGCATTAATATGCTGGTAAGTAATTATTATTTTTATTTATCTATAATGAAATAAAATTAAAAAATGAAAAAATCGTAAATTTTAAATTAAAAAAAAAGAATAATTTAAGAACGGTTTAATCACATGAAAAAGTTTATCACAATGGCATAAGGAAATTCAAAATCTGGTTTGACTATGACTTTGAATAAAATATTTTATAAGTTAAAGTTATACTTTAACTTGAACTCAAGATATTGATTTATTAAAAAATAATTAAATAAATTGTTTCTGCTGTCTTTCAAATAAAAAAAAATTTGATTTTTTTAAATTTGATTGGTAATTAGAAGTGAATGATTTTTTATATGAGAAAAAAAAATTTCAGTTTTTAGAAATAAGTTTTACTTTTTTTTTTCTCTAAGTAAAATAAGTTTATTCAAAGGCTAATTAAGTTTTTTAAATAAAAAAAAACTAAGAAAAAATAAATATTCTTTTAATTTTATTTAAAAATCAAAATTTTGAAACGTAAATTAATGCAAAAATAATATTTAAAAAGTCAAAGTCGATTTGAAATTTGACTTTTACAGACTTTTAAATAAATCTCATATTTTTTTAAAAGGAAAATTAATTAATATTTGATGGCTAAATAATTTAGTATTTCTTGGTTTATCAAATTTTTTGATCAAATAAAAATTTTAGCCAAATTAAAAAAAATGAACTGTCACTAGTTTTTAGGAAGGGCTTAATTTAATATTCAAATAAAAATTATTAATCTTGAATTTGAAGTCACAAATTAATAAATATACACTGATTTAGGGTGCACGTTGAAACAATTAAAAAATCAAAAATTGATAAGATATTTTAAGAATTATCTCAAAATTTATCAAAATAATTGTAGGATAATTTTTCTATTTTTAAGTCTAAATAAAAGAAGCCTAATGTTGTTATTTAGTAAGGCGGGATTTGATAAATATCAAAGTTGAAAATTTAGCATTTACAAAATTTGAATCAATTTTTTTTCATCATCATTTTTTTTAAAATAACTAATCAAATAAGTTTGATTAAAATAATTCTACGAATAATAGCCAAAAAAACTACAAAGAATCACCCCTTTGCTCTTTTCATGGACCAAAATCCTTTAACTTTTCAACTCAATTTATGTCAGTTTTGTGAAATAAATAAAAAAATAAAAAAATCCTATGCTTTGCTATTACAGTACGGTTTCATTATATCCCATTAGTAATAATTTTAGATCATAAATTTGCAAACAATTAATTTTTCAAAAATTTTTTTTCTAAAAAATCTAATTGACAAAAAAATTAAAAATAATGAATCCATTAACCTTGTTTAATACAATCCGAAACATTTGACGAAACCATTGCTAGCTTAGAATATATTTATTTTCATTTTTATTTTTCTTTATTTGGTAGGCTAGCTTTTAAATTATAGCATATTTTTCAAACTATAATTAGAAATATGAAATTTAGAGCTAGTTTTAATTTTGAAAATTCAAGATTGCTTTTAAAGATTTGTATTGAATATTTTTTAAAATAAAATTTCCTATATTTTTGAAAAAAATCAAAAACTTTATTTAATGAAAAAATTTTTTTGAATTGTTAGCACAAAATTTTCAATTTAATAAAAATCAAAGTTGATTTTTGATTTTTAATCTTAAATATAACTATTGCAATATAAGATAATAAAATTTAAAATTAATCTTGAAAATAATTTTCAAAAACTATGACTGAATGAAAACGTTCCAAAATCTATAATTATTGGATTGGTGAATTTCGAATACAAATTGAACAATAATTCTTCATTTTTTGATAAAAAAAAATTAAATTTAATAAACAATACTAGAAAAAATACTGCAACGTAGTGCAACATACTTTGTTGCATCTTTTTTTATCTAAAATAAAATTTATTCTCTTTTTTATTATTAAATCAAATCAATAATCTATTTAAATCTTATTGATTCTTTATTTTTTGTCTTTTTTTACATTAAAAAAATTATTTTAGGTAAGAAAGATTCAACAAAGTATTTTGCACTATGTTGCAGTATTTTATCTAATATTTTTTATAAACTTCAATTTTAATTTATTAAAAAATGAAGAATTTTTGTTCAATTTGTATTTAAAATTCACAATACCAAAATAATTCAATAATTCAAATTTTGTTCAAAATAATTGAAAAATTAGAATGAAATCAATCCATTTAGCTTTATTTTGCTTTACCCTCTTTATTTTTTCTTTTTTTTTAAATAAAATCTTTCAATTTTTCCTTTTAACTTTATTACAAATAAATATTTAATTCGATAAAAATAATTTTAACATATATTTTTATCCAATTTGACTTGATAGATTATATCAGGTATTTGTTAGTATATATACTAATTAGTGTAATTAAAAAAAATTAAATTTACTTTATTTTTAAATTGACCTAAAGACTCAATATTTGACAAGGACTGTATCAATACTTTGAAGGGTTCTTCCAGCTTTAATTTCAATTGCGGCTCATTTAAATACTCAATGCATAAAGCTATGGGTTTTAGTATTAGATTTGACTCATTTAAATCACTAGTTTCGATTAATCTTATTAAATTATCAAATCCGTTCAAATTAGCAAACTCATTTATATAATCGAGTATCCAGCCATTTGGTTGTTCGCTTTGGTATTCACTTTTTTGAACGCTTGGCAAACGATATGAGTTCTTTCTATTGAATTCAATTTTAGGGTTGAAAATTGATGCCAATAAATCTAAAAAAATGTCCAAATTGTCTCTGTTAGTGGACTTTAATTTTGTTTGAATTAAATCAAGGCAAAGAAGAATCATGGAGTGAACACCTTGCTGGATTTTGTCGCTCCATTTATTCACTGATGTTGATTCGAGTAGCCTTTTGAAATATTCTGGAAGGGATTTTGTTACAAATCGACCATAATTGGTAGCTTCGTCACTGTCTTGGAACCGGTTTGTTCCAGTAAAAAAGATGCTAGATTTTAACAATCGGTCAAGCCATTCATTTTTGTTGTAGCTTACAGTCCAGTTGTCCGAATAAAGATTTGATTCGAGAGCGACAAGGCACTCGAGCGGAAATTTTGTGTGGTCAAAATGCTGGTCACTTAGATCCATTTCTAAATTGGACGCTTTCAAATGCTCAGATTCATCTAGGTAAGGAGCTTTTTCACTAGTCAGAATGGTGAGCGCTTCATTCAAATCATTTTTGGCGATTTCTAGCGCTTGACGAATTTCGTTCTCGTCAAGAAATCCCATACACTTTAAAAGCTGGACATTTTCATCGGACGTGGTTGTGCCAGTCGACTGCCTACTATTAAAAGAACCCGAATGATCCATTTAAATAAAAAATTTTTTTCGAATTTTTAAATAAGAAATAATTTATTCTAAATTTGAAAAAAAAAAAAAAAAAAGTTTTTTATCTTGTCTTAATAAATAATTTTTTATAAGTTGTTACTTAACTTTATGTTAACATTTAATTGTTTTAAATTTACCTTGCTTTAAGAAAAAAATTAACATTAATACCGATATAATAAATTAGAATAAAATTATTTAGAAAAAAAATCACTATTTAGCCTTTATTTAAAATAATTAAAAATAAAATAAAAAAATATATCTAATCTTTTTTTATGGTACCAGATTTGATCAAACTCTCGGCCATATCTATGATTGTGTTTTCATAGTCAGTTTTTGGTACCCCTAACACACTTGTCATTCGAGTGGTATCTGACTTGTTATTTGGATTATCAGCTGGTTCGAATTGGGTGATTAATTTGTATCCCTGATTGGCATATTTTTTCTTAAGTATTTCAAAAGCCTCTTTATTTGAAGCCCATTTTGTCTCAATGATGTGTCTATGTCCAGCCGCCTCAGGCAAAAACGCAGCCTTAATGTGAGCCAAAGCTACATCTCTAACATCACAATGGCCAATGTAGCGTTCAGTAGTTTTTTCTTGCTTGCCAAGCATAAAATCTGTGATAAATTTCTCAGATGTTCCAAGAGAACTCAAATCTCCAAGGGAAGGACCAAGTACAAAGCATGGATTGATGACAGCCAATTCGAAGCATTTTTCACCTTTCTTTTTTTTTTCCTCAACAAAATCCCAAGCAAATTTTTCTGCCAAAATTTTTGATTTAGTATATGGCATGGCATTTTCCGGATCATTCCAATCTTTTTCGCTAAATGTTGTATTTTTAGCTGTAAAATTGTAAACAGCAGCACAACTTGATGTAACTACTACTCGACTGACATTAGCTGCATGGGCCGCGCTTAACACATTCTTGGTTCCTTCAATAGCTGGCTTTAATAAATTATTTTCTGGATCTTGGGGTGTTTCGGACGGAAAGGGACTTGCAACATGCAGAACAATGCTTTAAAAAAGGTAACAAAAATAATTTCTTATTTTGAAAATAAAAAATGTCAAGCTTACTCAACTCCTTTGCAGGCCTCAGACCAACTATCTGCTTTTAATAAATCAGCAGCGACAATTTCAATTGAATGTTTACTGCCACTTGCAGCATTTTTAACAATGTCAATTTTTTTCTCATCCTTTAAATTTCTTACTGTAGCTCTAATTCGATGTGGAAATTTGGCTAATTGCTGAATCACATTTAGAGCTATATAGCCACTTGCTCCTGTGACCAAAATTAATTTTTCCTGGTTACTCATTATTTATATTTTTAAGCCTTTTTTCAAATAGAAAAAAGTCTGATAATTTATAGTTTTTTTTTGTCAACTCATTGTAGAATTATTATTTAACTTAAAATGTTCTAGAAAGTCATGTGATTAAATAATTTCCATAATTTTATAGTTTGCTTCTAGAATTAAATAAATTTCAGTGTGGTTGTTAAGAACTTTTAAGTATTTTATAAATCCTTTTAAACAACTAGTCTAATAAAGCAATAAATAAAAATAAAGGTTTCTAAAATAATTTTTTTTGAGAAATATTTAAAAAAATACCAATATTATTTAATTAAAATAACATTTTCCAATTACTCAGACACGTTGAAACATAACTTTATTAAAGATTCTGTAAAATGATATAATTTGTAAATAAAATTTATAAAGGATTCACGACAATTGAGCCAAAATTTGATAAAATATATGAATGATTACATTATGTTTTTTATTAAAATTTAAATAAGCAATAATACATTGAAATCTTAATAAAACTAAACATGGTTTTTTACTAAATTAATATTCAAAATTAATTGTTCTAAATATTTTTCAAATTTTTATCAATATTCTTTTAACTTAACTTATAGAAAAGAAATTAAAGAAAGACTATTTTCATAAAGATTATCGATGCTTGGATTAAACGTAAATTTTCGGAAAATGATGTTTTATAAATTAAAATTTTTTTAAATTGCAAATTTTTTTG
>QEOQ01000626.1:1179272-1210931 GCA_010279815.1 Brachionus plicatilis | reverse complement strand
ACTAAATATTGAGACCAATCCTATTAGATATTATTATTATGCCACCAAAGTCTAAATTTATCAGTTCTCGCACTAATAACCTTGGATTATTTTGCAAGAAAAAAATTATTGATTTTGAAAATGATGATAAAAAGGAAGTTGATGTTGAACCTGATTATAATAAAAATTATCAAGAATCTATATTTTTATGATGGTCTGAAACAGAGGAATCAAAGTTCTGATGTTGGGGAAAAAAGGTAAGAATTTATAGCATATTTTTTTAATAGAAAAGAGCATTATTATTCCATTGATAATGATTCTCTCGAATGGAAAGAATCTATCTAAAAGCCTTATATCATGATATTCCACTATGAATCAACTTTTAGAAGCAATGAGCAATCTCATTCAAGATGGATGAAAAGGGACCAATTCCATTTATTCGCATAGGCTTTGATAATTTAATATTAGTTTTCTCGACTTAATTTTCATGCTTAGAGTCTGAGTTCAGATTTTTTGGTTGCTCACCCTTCTTGTCCTTTTTTTTCGCTGAATGAAGAAGAATGGGAAAAAGCATTAGTGAAATATCCTTGTCTCCTTGAATCGCATGGAATTAATTATGAAAATTGAACTGCCACAGGTTCAATTGTTCCAGGCCAAAACATTTATTTTGATAACAATTGCATACTAAATCAATTCGAAAGATTATTTCAAATGCTAGAATTTAAAAAAGAATTTAATTTTCCAGTGAAACATGTATTTGTAATAGTTGTAAGCTCTTAGTACTGATAACCAAATTTTTATCACAGAAATGAAAAGTCCCCCTATTTTTTGAATAAGTTGTCTTGAGACATTCTAATAAAATCAACTGACCTCTGACTACCCAAAAATGTAAATATCTTATCTTCAAAGCATAAATGAGCTCAATAAAGAATAAGACCAAGGTAATTATTATTATTTCATATTATAAGTTTTTAATATCAATTTTGTGCAGCAACTTTGTCATTTTTGTTTCGATTATAAATTTCGAGAAGATAAACTAAAAATGATAAAAGTTGGATTTTAAAATATTTCCCTTCTGTTAAAATAAAATTAAAAATTATTTTTAGCAGGGAATTTTTTTAAAATTATTTAATTTATGTAAAATAAAATTTCAAATTTGGTAGTATTATGCTGAAGACAAGCAAACCTTACATTGAAATTGAGAATTCAAACAAATCAATTTAATGATTAATATATTTTTTTCACCTGAATAGTGCATAATTCATCAGGTAACCAAGACAGAGAGAATAAAAAATATTTTATGAATAAAAAAAAAAAAATTTTTTTCTAAATTTTTACCTAATAACCAATCTCTTGGACTTTTTCGAAAACTTTAATTAAAGGAAATAATTGAAGCGTGAAAAAATCAGTATTAATTTGTATTTTCAAAAAATTAAAATGCAAGAGCATATCAAATTCTATTAATGTGAAAAATTTCAAAAAAAAATTCCAGTATTATTTCACCATTATTTTTCAAATAATTTAAACAAAAATTCAAACTTTGATTGAAAATTTCAAAATTCATTTAAAATTTTGAAATGAATCACAAAGTCTAAAAACAAGAGAAAAATAAAAAGTTTTTTTAAAAATAAATTTTATAGCCGAAATCAAATGAGAAATGATTCTTTTTAATTTTAAATTTTGGAAATAATTTTTAAAAAATGATTTTTGGCAGATTGATATTACTCTCTGTCTTACTAAGCCAAGTATATGGCTTTGTACCGAAAGAAATAATGACATTTGTCATTCGAACTGTAGATGAAACATTCAAGAACAGACTTGGATATTACAGTGAGTCTATTGTGCATGAGGAGATCATTGAACGTGGAATAGCAAGATCTGTAGCTAGATTCTTTTATGAGCAAGAAAATGGAGCAAGCCGCATTGATTTATCCAAACTCGACACAGACTATCGCAATCTAAAAAATGTGTACAGAGATTATTATGAAAAAACTTTTTGCAAAATAGACATTGAAGAGTTGATCTCGGATGTGTTCCAGCCCCAGGTAGCCTCTGTAGATTTTGATGATGAAACCAAAGATTTGGCAAGTGCTCATTTTGATGCTGAACAATTCAATCAGTCAAATAAAAGAGTTATGGAATACATGGATATTATTCAGAAGTTTTTAAATGTTAAGGATTACAGCGCAGCACGAAAATATGCGGCAAGAATTTTGCACACCATTCATGATTTTTATTCACACTCTAACTGGGTTGAAATGGGCAATAAGAAAATCAACAAAGAAATTGGAACTAGGAATTTTAGCAAATATGACACTACTGATTTAGAGGACACTAATACTTGTGTAAGTAATTGTAGTACTATTGAAATAGAATGCAATACCTTAATAAGAGCACTGGTGAAAGTTGTAAAAAAATTAGGTGTCCGAAGTTCCATAATCAATTGTCCGATAAAATATTTCAGGTGTAATGGAAATATTGTCACAAATAGTAAATTGGTGAGTGGCTTCTATGTTGATCAAGGAATAGAAAAACCTGAAAATACAATGAAATGTAGCCATGGAGGCATACTTGACTCAAGTTCGTACAAAAAAGCAGTTGGTGGAATCAACAAAGACTCTGGTTACTTTGTATTTTCACCTCATGCCAATTTGCACCTGGAAGCAGCCAAATTAGCAATAGATCATACGGAGTTTTTTTTTGAAGAAATTAGGAAAAAAATTGGAAATGATGAATTTTCAAAATTTTTGAATCTTGAAGTTAGCAAAAGTTTTTTAAATTCGATCAATGGCTTCATTCAAATTTGTGACTCAAAGTCTATTCAAATAGAGCAAACTTTTAAAAAATGTTTTAATTTTTTAATTTTATTTTTTTTTCTCGAAAAAATTTTTTTTTCATAAAACTTTCGATTTCACATTGGAAAATAATTATCAAACGTTTTAAAAAAAATCAATATTTTAGAAACTTTATGTATTTTTACTTAATATTTACTTAAATCACAAAACATGTGAAAATAAATATTTAATATAATAATTAGATTTTAGTTTAAAAACAAAAACCTTAAAACTCGAGGACAAAACTATTATCATAATTTTGAATATCATGTGCATTCTTTTCTTTCTTCAAAAAAAATTAACAAAATTTGGAATAATATACTCCAAATTTTTATTCAATTTTTTTCCCCAATAATTAAATAAATTCCCCAATTATTTAGACTTAACTTATAAAAATATATCAATAAATCAAATAGAAATCCATTATTTTGAATTTTTTTATTCTGAAAATTTTTGTAAATTATAAAAAAAATAATCAATAAAAAAATGCTTTTTCTGATACAATTTTGATTTTTTATTTTCGTAAATTTTAGATAAAACAAAAAGCAGAACATCAGTTTATTTTTATTTAAAAATTTAGGTACTTTTTCTTAAATTAGTTTTCATTTTTTGTTGTTTTTAGATGATCGTTAAATAAATTTAATAGAAATAAAAGATGCTATTGATTTTTTAATGTATAATCTTAATATTTGAGGAATTTATTTAAAAATAAATAAATAAAAATTTAACATTTGGGAAAAAAATAAAAAATTTGGGGCATTTTATCCAAATTTTAAGCTTCTCAAACTAAATTTCTTATTATTTTATTACCTGAGAGAAAAAAAACAATTAAAAAACAGAAAAAAAATGCGATTGTTTTAAGGCGTTAAAACAGGAAAAAACGAATTTGAAACACAAAAAATACTGAAAAATTCTAAGAGAGTAAATTCTTATAATTTAGATTGAAGATTATTTGATTATTAAATTTATTAAAAACTCTATAATAATGAATCTTTGTATTTTTAATAGTTTACTCATTTTTAATTTTTTGAGAATTTTTTGCGTTTTTAATCTTTTTTTTTCCGTTTTAACGCGTTAAAATAATCACGTTTGTTTTCTGTTTTTTAATTGTTTTTTTTTCTCTCGATAGTTTTTTAATTTAAGTGTTTATAAAAAAAGTTAATCAAAGAAAATTATTCAATGCATTGAGTATTATTGTATTTATCATCTTATTGAAATTTTAGGAAATGGAAAATTTTTTAGTTTTTCAAATAATCTAATGCAACTAAACTAAAAATCATTATAACTAATAAGAGAGACTATTTCTTTCAATTCTTTGATTGTGACCTTTAACATTTGAAGCAAGACCTGTTGAACTAATTGAAAAAGCCAATTTGAACGGATGAAACCAGTTGATTTTGTTTATTCCATTATACAATTTGTAAAACTTAATCAAATCCACATAACTCAACATAACGTTTTTAACTTATAATATTTTTATTTTCTCATGGCATCTTGAAGGTGATGAACAATTCAAAATATCATTTTAATTCAGAAAGTTTATCTTTGGATATTAAAATAAATCTTTGGTTTAATTCAAATAATTGTAATGTAGCATGCTTTACATGCAATGTAGATTTAGAAAATAAAAAAAATTGGAAAAACATGTTCTCAATCTATTGATAATCGATTTTTATATTTAAGTGTATTAACTGATTTTTTGTTAAGTTTTTTTTTAAATTTTTGTCATAATAGTATTTGTGTTTAGCATTCACAATTAAATTTAAAAAAAGAATTTCAAATAATAAATTCCAAATAAGTAATAAAATGAAAATACAACTTTTCAAAAAATCAGTTTAATAAATTAAAATCGATTTTATCAATGGATTGAGAAATTGTTTTTACAATTTTTTTTATTTTCTAAATCTACATTGCATGTAAAGCATGTTACATTACAATTATTTAAATTAAATCAAAGATTTATTTTAATATCCAAAGATAAACTTTTTGAATTGAAATGATATTTTGAATTGTTCATCAACTTCAAGATGCCTTTTTTATTCATTTTTTTTTATGAATTTTTATTCTGAAGAAGCATTAGCTCGGTACAGATAAGCAATAATAAATAAATAATCAAATCCCCTCTTTTTCCCCTCTGTTGCTAGATCAATCTGCGTCAATCTTGTTTCATAGTTGACATTTTTCAAAATTGGTATCAATTTAGTTGCCCTACGTTGTACTTTTTCAAGCAAAAGTGTCTCTTTTTACCTGTTTGGGTGCTGCATATTCAAGACGGGGTCTTACGTATGTTTCGCAAAACGCATTGAAAGTGGTGATATTCCAAAAAGTACATTTATGGACAATAATTTGTGATTTACATCTTAAATATCTTCAATTCAGCTATTCAATTATTCTTTCATTCAACTCTTTAGTTATTCTGCTATTAAATTTTCAAAATAATGAAGACTTAATCTTTTATTTAATTTCTTGTTATTACAATTAGTTCAAATGAAAATTTTTTTAATTAAATAAATTTTATTAAACAAAAGATTTATAATGAAACGTATGAAAAAGATAAATCATAAAGCGAATTATCATTTGAAGCATTTTTTGATTATTGATACGACGCATACATCCAGTATATTAAACAAAAATTTTTGAAACAAAAAAAATTCCAAGTCAAAGAAATCAATTTGGTTTATTTTGAAATAAGATTTATTTTTACAAAATCTGAGACAAAATAAAAGGGTCCGTGGCGTAGCCCTAGTTTAGAGAGTTCGGTTCAGCAAAAATTTTTATGATTTTTTCTTGAATACTGCTAAATTTTTTTTCAATAAGTAATTGCTCATTGATTTAGAAAAAAAATTATAGAAATATTTAAAATTTTTTATTAATCTTAGTTAGATATTTCAGTGCCAAAAATCCGGATATTCTTAATACACAATAGTTTTTGGTATTTAAATATTTTTTATAATTAAAAAAATCTTTTTTAAATTAGTTTGAATTATTTTTTTTTAAATTTACTTAATTGAAAATTATAATCTTAATTAATAGCATTTCATAAATTAAATATTCAAAAATATGAGCAAATTTTTAGCCATATTTCAAGATATAAACACTCAGTGAAACGTGTTACAAAAAATTACTTTATTTTCTTTTTTATTTGTATTTTTCAAGGTTTAAATGAAAAAAGATACCAAAGTTTGGAAAAAAATAAAACTATTAAGAAATAAAGTTTATGAAAAACAATCATTGAATTTAATAAAGCGAAACGGGGGAAGTTGAACGAGTAATAAAAATTTGAGAATTGAAAAGTTGAATAAGTCAAAAAATTTATTAGTTGAATAATAGAATAGAACACATAGTTTTCAAATATAAAAATATCGAAAAATTATAATTGTATAATTGAATAATACAGAAAGTTGTCCATTAGTCAAAAAGTGAATGTTTTTTTGAAAATTTGCTAATTCAAATGAATTTTTATTAAGAAAATATTATTTTATATTTTTATTGCAAATTTATCAATTGTTGAATAGATAAATTTTTGAAAACAAATAATTAAATTGATGAAAAACTGATAGTTTTTAATTTTTCTCTAATTTCCTCATTTTCGATATAATTAAACTAATAATTTTTCAAAATAAATTTTTATTTTATCTAATTAACAATTAGATTTATAAGCCTAAATCTTTATTTTCAAAGTTAAATAAATTGAAAAGAAAAATCCTAATTAATTTTAAAATAAACACATTTTAGTAAAATATTTTTATAAGTTCGGAATCGATCTCCGAAATAAATATTAATCTAAACCAAAAAATAGCTATTTATTCTTCGTCCTCGGCTTCTTCTTCATGCTCCTGATCATGATTTTCTTCTTCATTGCGCTCTTCTTCCTCGTTTTGTTCCTCATCTTGATGTTCCTCTTCTTGATGTTCTTCGTTTTCTTGAGGTTGTTCTTCTTGGTGAGTTTGCTCTTCCACTTCCTCTTCTTCTATTTTTTGTCTTCTATTTCGACTAATGGGCTCGCTATTGATCTTAGCTTTTGGTTTCTCTGGAACAGAGTTCTTGCTCGGCTTTGGGTTAGCCCAGAGATCACGTCTATCCTTGAAGCTTCTTCGGTCTGTCACTCTCTCATACCGAGAGAACAATGAAATTTTTCCCTTGTTAAAAATATCATTTAATTTACCATCAATTTGTTTAAGGGAAAAAAAAATTAAATTTAAAAAAATTTCATTCAAAGTATTGACGAAGTAGTAGGGAACAGGGAAGTGAAATAATACTTTTTGTTCTGGTTGCAGGAACAAAAATTTGGGTTGCTATAAGCATTCGTTCATAAAATGCTATTTATTCATTTATGTTTTTGTAACTTCCCTATTTTACTTACTGGTGAATGCGGAAAAGTTTCTTGTAGATTAAATCTATAAAATTTTTAAATGTTTGTTTTAAAAAAATTATAAACAAAAATTTTTTATAAAACTACAGAATTTTCTTAATCTTCGTCAATTTAAAACTTTTTCAATTAGACTACACGCAGAACTTACCGGAGCATGCGGGTGCGTATCAACAATCCATGGAAATCTTGCAATTTTAAAGTTTAATAATTATACTCATATTATTTTTTTTATATTTCTGTAGTTTATTATTAATAATTTAATTCAAAAAAAAAAGTTAACTTACACGCTACCACCAAGACCGGTGTGTACAATGTTTGACTTACGGGTCTTTGATTTACCTTTCTCTATTTGTCTGGCTCTCTCGGCCAATTCCATCATCTTGGAAAAAAATTATTTAAAAAATTTTTTTTTTTAAATCAAAGCTAGAAATTACGTCATATTTTTGACGGTCATATTTCTCGTTCAAATCGTAAATTTGCGAGTGCAAACTGATCAAAATTTCGTGAAATTCTTGGGCCTGAAAAAAATTTGAAAAAAATTTTAAAAAAAATTAGAAAAAAAATTTTTTTTCAATTCACTTGTCTAATCAAGTCGTCTTTGTTTTGACCATCGAGTCTAAGGTCTACTAATCTTGACGAGATGACATCGCGTTTTTCTTGCTCCAATTGTTCAGGCGATTTAAGCAGAATTTCTTTGGCCTTGAGGATATTGGACAATTTGGAGCCACCAGTACTGGAAACCATTTCTTCTTCTAGTTTTTTTCTCTCTTGTTCGATTTTAGCTAGTTCTAATTTTTGTTTGCGTTGAAGAGCTTCTTCCTTGCGGCGTCTTTGTTCTTCCTTTGAAATCAAAAATTATCAAAAGCTTTATGCCAAGAGAAAAGTTATTCTTAGATAGAATAAATGATTTGAAAGAAATATCTAGATATTTATAAAGAATATATAGAATTATTTTTGAGAATATATGTTTTACAAACACCAATCAGTGTGTATCTCTATCTATTCCAAGTATTCTTCTACTACTCAACTTAACCTATTATTCCTTTTTCTTTTGCATTACTCTTACAAGTTTATCTTCTCGAATTTCTCCAATTCATAATTAAATCGACCTATAAAGCAACTTTAATCTAAATAAAGCTGCGAATGCTGATAAATTATTATTAGATATGATAAGATTACCTCTCTTTGGCGCCTCTCTTCTTCCATTTCAGCCAAACGTTCTGCTTCCAACCTCTCATTTTGCTCTTTACGCCTGCGCCTCTCCTCGGCTTTGGCACGAAGCAACTCGATTTCATCTTCTTCTCGCTGAATTTCGGCCCGGATCGCAGCTTCTACTTCTGCTTCTGATTTTGCAGTGCTTCTCAATGCCCTTGTCTACAAAATTAATTTATTCAATGGAGGTTAATTTATTAGAAAATTTCTGGCGGAATTGTGTATCTATCCAATTTGAGGTGCAAAAAATATCTGAAACAATCAATGAGCATTTTTTTAAATTGGTAATTAGTATTCTTAAATTGTAATTTTTAAAATATTTTCCAAACATTTTTAAAAAATAAAATTTTCGTTAAAAAATATTTTAGTTAAGATTTTAATCTTTTTTGGAGAATTTTTTTTTCAATTCTAATTTTTTTTAATATTAGTCTAATCAAAGTCTTAAATTGGAAAAAGCTTAAATCTTCGAAAAAAATATAAAAACCAGATAATTTTTTATTTTAAAATTTATCTCACAAATTTTCGAAATATTAATAATTAAATTCTAGCCTTAAAAAATGAAAAAAAAGACTAAAAAGATGATCAATTTTTTATTGTAAATTTTAGTGATCGAATTACTAAATTTTGTATAGAAACATTTTTTTTAACTACTCTTCAGGAAATAAGACAACTTCAGGCTCATTATTTAAGGAGATTTTATCATCCAAACCATGTTACAACATTTTTATTAAAATTTTTTTTTTTTTTAAATACTAGTTTATTTAATTTGGATAGTCTGAAAGATTAGATATTTTTTAGATGATGCTATATTTATTCAAATTACAAATAAATAAAACATTTTTCTAATAATTTTAGAAATAAACTTAAATCTTGCCTTTGTCCTAAAGTAAAATTAGACCTAATTCTAAAAAATTAAAATTTTAGCTTTAACTAATTTGTAAAGCGATTCAGAAGATTAAATTTGTTTAGAATTAAGTATAATTTTTGTTTAAAAATAAAGGTGAATATTAAATGGATGGTAATAACTCCAAAAAAAATGGTCACTTGAAGGTCGTACTTTTAGGAAAGAGTGTACGCTAATCCGGTTTTGTGCGCTAAAATATTTGAAATTTCACACTTTTCTAATTAAAATAAATTTTTATTAATTAAAAAAATTAAAATTTAATAATTAAAAAATATCGATTTGAGGAAAAAATCAACAAATTAGTTTTAATAAAAAAAAATTTAAATTCATAATTCAAAATCGCCTACAAAATATATTTATTAAATAAAATTTACTTTTACATGGTCTTTGTTTTCGTTCTCAGACATATCCGATTGAATAAATAGAAAAATTTATAGATCTATTTTTATTAAAATTTGATTAAAATTATTAAAATGATTTTTTTTTTCTGGTCCAATAGTTTAAATACAATTTTTTTGTTTTGATCTTTTTCAAAGCTTTACATTGATCAAGCTAAGAAAAATTAAAAAAAAACTAAAGCATTTGTTTTCTAGAGAGTTGGCAATATTTATTCGATGTGTTTTAACTTATTTTCGCGCTAGAGTTTTTGAGAGAATAAAAGTTTATGTATTGGTTAAATAATTGATATTTTATCATTGGATCCAAACGGTAAATGATAGATTATTATCATTCCAATTCAAAGGCAAATATATATTTTTGCAATTATAATGTATTGTGCCTGTGTTTATTGAATAAGACATTATTTGTAAAAACAATATTTCAAATTAGAACAACAATTCGAAAAAACAACGCAAATAATCCAATTTGTGATGAAAATATGCTCATGCAGTTCAAGTCAACGTTATCTAACTTTTTGTTTATTCATTAAAATTTGGAATAAATTGGTATTTTGGTGTAGAAAAGCGTTATAGCTATTCAATTTGGAATATATTAATCTTTCAAAATTCTTATTTATCATAAACGAAACTTATTCTTATTCTCTATTAAGAATATATTGGCTTAAATTTTTGTCATTTGTTTATTTAAAAGCAGGCGCATTGTTTCTAAAGCGCAAAACTTTGATCTATTTAAGAAAATCTCATTAACTTAATAAAGAATTTCAAATAACGCTTCAAAAAGCTTTTTTTATTTTTAACTTTTATTTATCTACTAAACTATGACAATATAAACTCAAAAGTTTTGGCTAGGATTATTTCATATATAAGCTCAAAGTTAAGTCCTTTTAAAATTAAATTTAGATACAAAATTATATACCATGAAATCAAAAATAAAAGTACTGAGTTGCCCAATAAAATTTTCAAAGGATATTTTTAATTTTTAACTGTAAATTTTCTTCAAAGAAAATATTTTATTTTCTTCACATCTAATTTAGCCCGGATTTTTTGAGTGACACCCCGATTTTTTGAGTTATCCTAATATTAACAGTATTTTTTATTTTAAAAAATACTTTCAATTATTTATTCAATTTAAGTTTTAGTCCCATAATTGAAGCCCTAATAGAAATAATTAAATTTTTATTTGGTTCATTTTAGTTAAAAATAAATTATCAAAAACCATTTTTTAAATTTTTTGTTTTATTTATATTTAAAGTGTATTTTAAAATGGAAAGTTTGAAGATGATTGAAGACACAAACACCTGCTTTTTTTCTTAAATTTCACACTTTATATTTTGAAATACATTAATATTGCAAAAGTAAAATAAAATTTTTAAATTATATAAAAATTTAGCTGCAACCTAAAATATCTTGAGATATAAAACGTGCTCAATTCAAAGGTTTTTAAATTGAACATATTCATTCAAAAGAAAAAATTATTCCTATCAAAACTTTAGACATTTAAGAGATAAAATTAAAAAAAATATCACCTTTTTATATTTTTTAGACCATGAGACTTAGGATCTTTTTATTTTTAGAAAATTTTTTGAAAAATTATTACAAAAAATACTAAGTACTTTTAAATGGAAGATTTTTAGAAGCATCTAAATCAATTGTAATCAAATATCAGCACTCGATCAAATGAGCTGATCGTTATTTTTGATTATGAACCCAAAAATAATTAAAAAAAGTTAATTAATAATTTTTTTATGAATGTAAAAATTGAGCATACTTTTAAATTTATTCAGACAATCTCAGAATTAAAAAAAAATTTTTGAATATTTTGAAAACCCTGAAATTCTTAATTCTTATTTATTTATTTTAATAAAAAGTATCTTAGACAAAAAATATAGACGATTTGTTATTTATTATTAACAGTAATTAATTAATTGCATTCATTATTTGATTTTCTTTCATGTCTAAGAAAGGAAATAAGTTAAACAATTTTCCAAAATCAATAGAAGGAAGCACTTTTTGTTAATTAGAGTGGTAAAATATTGGAACCGATTTTTCGCTTACATTATCTCAACAAAGTCCAAAAATAGCTCTAAAATGATACAAATAAAAATAAAAGGCTAATCTTTTTTTTGACAATTTTTTACTTTCATTGTGAGATTTGTCATTGTATTGTTGTTTTAATAATTTTGAAAGCCAAAAGTGACATAGGAATTTTTTAAATTTTAAATAAAAAACAAGTAAGCAAAAAGTAAATTGAAAGAGATAGTGGTTTTATTTATTTGTGATTTGTGACTTAAAGATAAATATGGTCCCTTATGTTCTTAAGTATTAAGACCTCTGGAAAAACGTCTTCCTTTTTTAACATTAAGCATTTTAAATCCGGATAAAGCTTATTTTTAATTTATTTCTGAGTCTGTATTGAGCTACAGTCCCTTCAGAATATTGCACAAAATTTTCTTTGAGCTAATTGTACATCAACAATTCCTTTCAATGAACGCCTTAAGAGTCATGTTAAAAGTAAAATTTAGAAAAAAAACTAATAGTAAAATAAGAAAAAAATAAGTGTATTTGAAGGAAGAAGTTTTTTAGAATTTTTATGATTCTTCAAATATATAAATTCTTTGAGCTCAAAATGATGAAAAGAAATTTTCAATCGCTTTTATAAAATTGTTTTTAGGTATTTTTGGTACATTTGCATATTTGAGGTCGAAAATCAAATTCTAAGATGGAATTTTACATTTCCAGAACCTTGCAAAAATTTATTGCTTGACAAGTTAAATTTTTATTTTAAAATTTTTGAGATAATTTTATTCGTTCAAACAAACTGTTTCGAAGCGGTAACGATATTTCAGTCAATTTAATTAAATTAAAAACATAATTGATGTAGTGAAAAAATTATTTAAAAATTAATTCATTTTGATAAAATTTAATTTAAAAAGGCAAATAAAAATTTTTCATGCTCAATTATCATTAATTTAAAAAATTCTATCAAAAGACAAATTTGATTCATGTTTAATTGATTTAATGACAAGGGGAACAATACTCATTTGCATATAGCCTAATATTCTGTTTTATTAATCAAAAATTCGGTCTTTATTTAGAAAGATGGAAAATAATTAATTAAACTGACTGTGATGGCTAAATAGTGCTTTTGAAATAAACATGTGGATTTCTCAGATTTGACTCTTTTGGAGAATAATTATCTCTTATAAATTATTTAATTTGGCATTAAAATTTTTATTTTAACCAACATTTTTAATTATTTCATTTAAAAAAATAATATTTGTCAACTAATTAAATGTCGCCTCAATTGAAGTCAATTAGATAAATAAATTAATGAGGTATTTTAATATTTTTTAATTTTAGAAAAACGCCAGTTTTACGAACAAAATAAACATTTTTAAAATATTTATTAACAAAAAATTTACAGAAAATTAAAATTTTAAATAAATTTCGAACACTTTTCTTTTGAATCATTTTGTTCAAAATGACAACAGAATAATTTTTTAAAATTTTTAACTAGAATATCAATTCGTTTTGAACTCATATCTGACTTGTATTTTTTAAAACTAGCATCATGACCAAAGCCAGTTTTTTTGATGTTAAACTTTCCATTGGACTTAATTTGTAGCAACTTAAGTTCGGCCCTGATGCTTGGTCTCCTCGCGTTCAGCCACACAGTTCCACATGCTTCTGTCAATTGTCTTCTGAATGTCATTTTACGAAAGCTTTTCTTGGCCGACTGCTTAAAACTTCCCTCCCTTTCACCCAAAGGATGACCACTCGATGTCGAACTATTTCCATTGCCAGTTACAAAGCTGGTCGCTTCATTCGCTATCTTTTGGCTACTTTTGCCAGGCAAACCTTGGCTATTGATTATAATGGGGTCTGAATTCTGGTAGGTTAATAATCTACTGAATTGAGGTTTTGTCAAATCGAGGTTTAGAGAAACACGTCTGTGCTTGGATGGTATCATTTCTGATGGCAAATTAGCCAGGCTGAACAATTTTTCAAAAGCACTGTCAAGTCCCATCATATTTTTGCAGCTGATTTCAGAATACATACACGATTTGAAGGCCGAGACAAATTGTTGTGTATCTCCTAAATCAATGCATCGGCTGGATAGCTTATTTTCCAGCAAGTAATCAATTTTATTGCCAAGGATTAGAATTGGTACATTAGAGCATCGCTGGTCTTGTTTTGTTTTTTTGAGCTCTACTATCAATTCGCATAGTTGTTTAATTTGGAAATACGAATCAATATCATCAATGCCAAAAACCAACACGAACAGATCACCTATGAAAATAAATAATTTATTTGAATTTTTTTTATTGATTTTCTAAATTAAAATATTTAATTGTTCTTTTTTTTTTTTAATTATTTGAATCAAATATCTAATTACTAAAATGAATTATGATTTAAAATTAAATTTTTTAAAAGCTATTAAAGAAAATGATTTTTTCTCCTTCTTCAACTTTTGGCTCACTTTTCTTTCAGTATAAAAGAGTTAATTATGGATTAAGTATTTGAAAAAAAAAGTCTGAATTGTTCTTCTATTTAATTAGAAAAGGATTAAGTCACTTAAATAAGCACAACAGAGTGATAGGTAAAAATAATTTATTAATTTTAAATTAAAAAAGTTTTAGTTATTCCTTTTAAAAAAATAATTGATTAAAAAAGACAGAGCAATTTAAAAATGATCTAATTACAATCGAAATTCTCAAAAATTTTTTTTAAATAAAATTTTTAATATTCTTCTAAATTTATTTGATTTAGCCATTGATTTTTTCCTAATTTTTTTAATTCTAATTTTTCTTATTTTATCTTGATCAATTGGATTTTTTAATTTTCATTAAATAAATAATTTTAAATAATTTAAGTATTAATTAAATTTTCAATTTTTAAATAATTCCTGAGATTAAAAACAAAATTATTTACCAGTCATGATGTTGAGCTTTTTCATGGCCGGAAATGGATCGTTGCCGGATGTGTCCAAAATGTCCAATCGATATATTTCACCTTTTATTTTGTATATTTTTCGATGAAAGTCTTCGATTGTCGGAAGATAGCTATCTTTGAAGGGTTTTCCCAAAAACCAGTTGATAATACATGACTTTCCAACCCTGGGTGCACCAAGAATAACCAGTCTAAATGAATTTTTAAATGATACTTCATTGTTTGAAGCATTTACCAACGGATTTCCATTCACTGCTTGACTGTCTAAAGTCATTTTAAAAATCTAAAACAATTGTTTAAGAAAATGTTATTCAATTTAGTGAATATAAATAGAAAAAATCTGCTCAAACTATGCCAATGAGCTGAGTAGGCAACTTATTTAAAAAGATTAGTCTGAATATAATCTCTTTCATAAAATTATTGTATTGATTTTTTAAAGTGATATTTTAGGCGTCTCAACAAATTGGTTTTTCCTTTCTTATAAATACCCATCTGAATTCAGTAACCAAAGAATAGAAAGCATATGACAGATACCGGAAGTGGAGTCTCATCAATTGTTTCATGTTTTTTTAAGGGAAATTAAATTTCAACATTTCATATTTTGATAAAATTAAATCAATTTTTATTTCGTGTTTTTTTTTGAATGAATATTAAAAATGACAATAATTACAGAAAATTGTAATTTAGAAATTTTAATAAACTTATATGCGCGACTCTGATGTGAGTTAACTTACCGATTCAAAATGTTTTCTGCGGAAAATTTTAAAATCCGATTACGAAGAAGGAAAATGAATGCATCACGGTGATGGATTACGTCAGCTTTTTGATTGAGTTTAATATTTTATGATAGATTTAGTAAATAAATAATTAAATCAAAGAAAATTAGTATCAAAAAATGCACCCAGAGCCATACTTAAAAAAAGATCTATCAGAATTAAACTCTTTAGCAATGCGGAAAAATTATAAGTGCCAAATTAAAATAATTAAAATTATTGCAGAAAATATGAAATTTCCGTAGGATTAGAAGAAAACAGGCTTTTGAAATAATCTCATTTTTTTACTCACATTAAACACATGATATGAAAGATTGTTATTAAAAATTAGTTCAATTTAAAATCTGTAAAATCTTCTAGACAAAAACGCTTGAATTATATTTGAAAATACAAAATCCCAATTAAACAAAATGAATAAATTCTGGTATTTAAAAAAAAATTTTACTTCTCTTTATTCCGAATTAAAAAAAACTCTTTTTTTTCCAAGATTTTCTTTAACATTTGAGAAAAAAATCTCACAAAAAGATTGTCTAATCCAATGGTTAAATATGATTTTGAAAAATAAACTCTCATAGAAACAGAGAATTTACTGATTAAAGCTATTGTAGTATGACAAAAGTTCAAATAGTTAATGAAGTATATTCAAATATTAAATTATTTTTTTTTGTTATTAATTCGTTTCGCCTTGATTAATTTGGAAGTAAAAAAGACAGCATATTAATTAAGCCTGACAAGGAAAAATTAAAATTTCTTCCATTAGGTAAAACAAATTATTTATCGACACACTCTAGATTTGTTTAAATAAAATAAAACTTTTATTTAATTTGATGGATATTTCTTTTTTCTTTTTCCATAAAAATAGATTCAACTAATTTGAATTCAATTAAAATCCATAAACGCTTTTTAGAAACTGATATTTAAAATTTATCAATGACGCCTTTAAAAAAATGTGGCGTCTTACGTTCAACGAAAGATATTTGTCACTTTTTATGACAAAAAATATTGTTTCCTACTGTGATAAAAAAATATAAATTTAGACTGAAAATTTGTAACTTAAAATTTTTCAAATTTATCAAATTGGGAAAAATTTAAATTTTTTGATTGCTTTAGACTAAATGAAAAATCTTCGATTTAATTCTTTTTTTTACAGCGACATTTTTAAATGCAAAAACTAAAATATCAAAAATAGATCTATCTTTAAAATACTTAATGGAAGATAAATATAACCCAGCTATTTGGGTTTTATTATTTTCAATGAGAAATCTTTAAAAGAAAAAAATCAATGATGAAACCAAGTTCTAATATTTATTTTCCTTCAAAATTTTTATTTTAATTTTCGTAAAAAACTTCCAAATTTTAACAGAAATATTATTTTCGGCTACTAATTCTAATTTAGTAAATATTGTTTTTTTATCATTTGAAATGATTATTTTTCTCTAGAGCCGCATAAAAAAAATTAAAAAATTGACACAAATAATAAACTTAGATTGTGTCAATTTGATGAAATTAACTTTGCATATTAAAATAAATTTAATAACATTTTTTTAATAATTATTTTTCAATTTAAAATTTCATCTTAGTTAAATAAAATTTTCAATGTAAAAAAAGGCAAACGGAATTTATAACCTTTTAAAAAGCATATATTAAGCTAATCTGGAAAATTGATCTTTTTTTTAAAACAAAAAGTCTAAAATAGAAATACATTAAATCATAAAATTTTGCTAATCTAATAGTGTTCTTGAAAGATATTTAAAATAGCTATTTATGGTAGATTTAAATTTCAAAATAGTTACTAGAAATTTTTTAACAAATGGGAAAATTTAAAACAAACGCTTAAAAGAATTTATACTAATTTTTTTTTATTTCGATCACATTAAGGATACGATCAACATTTATTCCATTAGAGTGTGAATAAAATTGAAACAAATGAACGAAAACCGTGAGACGAATTGCGTATTTTTGCCATGGATTTTTGTTTTTTTTTTTAATTTTTCTTTAAATATTTGTCAGAAATTAATTTTAAATTAGTAGAAAAATCAGTACCTGGGCCACAATAAATATCTCAGTCAAAAATTGAGAGTTGATTTCCGCATTTTATTCTATGATTTGCCGGATCATCTAAATTCTATTATATCAATTTAGATATAATATTTTAGCTTGAATCAATTGAAAATTTTCTTCTTAATGAAACTAATTACTCGATTATTGAATTTAAAATTAAAAAAAAATTAAAAACAATTTCCGAAAATGAGTCAATAATATGCTGTACCTCTTCACCAAAATTGCCTAGAATAAATTTTGTACCAAATATTTTTATATTCTATATTGGAATATTTTGTTTATTTTAATTAAGTGATTTGATACTGATATATAATCTAGTTTTGTAAATTAAGTGTTATGACTTTCTTTAATCTAATAATTTGATTATCAGAAATTTGTAAAAATTCTTGTTCATCAAATGAATGCTTATTAAATATATAATTATTTTTTACTCTAAGAAAATGTAACAAGATTAATAAGAATTTATTTTAAAAAAGACAATTCACAATTATAAAAAATTTTTAAATGAAGTAGGCTGCAACATTTTTGTTCAGGTATAATTACAGCTTAATTATTACACAGTTGGATTTAATTAATGAAAAGTAAAACGAAACCACATAGCTTATTCATATAGCCTTAAAGATTGATCGCATGATAACATACACCCCGTGTTTATTTCATTTTTTATCATGAATTTGTTACGTATTTTCAGGTAATCTTTTTTGGATAACAATAAAAATATCCGACTCTAACTTTTCCACAAATACACGCAAGAACTAGCACTTAAGCTGAATTTCGTTGCTATTTTGTGTATACAGTTTGTTGGTATGAAAATGGAAGCTTCACAATTTTTAGACTCAATGGTCAAATTAAAAATACAATTAATTTTTGACCATAAAAACAAAAAAAATTTTTAAATTGAGTAACATTTTGCAGATCTAAAAAACTTTCTTGATTGAAGGCTACCAAATTATTCGGCCATATTTCCTTGAATAAATTTAAAGTGTATTTCTAAATTTATCAGTTTGAATTTTAAGAATCTCATGTAATTAGAAATTCCAATTGATTAATAAAAAAATGAAAAAAGATTTACTTATTTTCATTTTAAAAATTATCTTCTACATTACATATCATGTAAAATTAATTGGAATTATTCAATCATCTGAATTTTTGTTCTAATTCGGAAATTGAAAAAGTCTTCGAAAGTCGTCATGTTAATGAAAAATAAATTAAGATTTAAAAATTATAGCAAATGCATTTAGGCAGTCTAAATTTGAATTTTCAATATTTAATTGAAGAAATGGGTAGTGGACAGATATATTGTAGGAAAATTTGATATTTTTTTTAACTTCTTAGTTATTTTTGAAATAACTATTCAATCAAAAAAATCAAAGTCTTCCTTTAAATTTTTGAAGCTTAAATAATTAATTAATTAAAATTTAAATAATCTATAAACTTTCAGAAAAACATTATTTAAACTTGAAGAATTTTAGTGATGCAAATAATTTTCGTGACGAATGATTTGACCGGGCTTAGTTATAAAAATTCTCGGTAAAATAAATGCCGCTTATTAATCAAGTAATTAAAAAAAAATTAGATATTTTGTTTAAAATAAAAATTTTATTTATATCTGAATCAAAGACAGTTATTGTAATAAAATTTAGAGATAATCTAAAATTACAAGCAAATAAAAAATATAATATAGCACAGGGTTCTCTGATTTAAGTCTACATCAGCCTTGATGCTTAAGGCTCTGTCTAAACTATTTAAAAAAAATTAAATAAATACGCTAGTCTTGATACATAAGAGTATCAAACCACTGAATTTTTGTATCTATATACGACGGGACGCGAATCATGGTAGATATCACGAAATCAATTACCATTATTAATAATAAAAATTACAAGGCCAATAAGAATATTTTTTTATCAAAAAATGACTAGTCAGAAATGCTAAAAAAACGCAATTTTTGAATTGAAATAAATTTAATTAAATTGCAGTCAAATCGATAATCCAAGGCCGAGATCTGGAGCAAGGATTAGATTATCCGAATAAACTTATCCTTCAAAGTAAATTTTTTTCTATTTAAAAAAAAATTGAGATAAATAAAAACAGTCAATAATTTTACTAGCTCAAATTTTTATTAATAAACAAATCTTTATTTCTTCTACTTGAATTTTTTTATTTGACTTTGACACCAACAGATTAATTGAAAATTATCAGTTTATTTATTATATGATATAAAATACGTTAAAATTCGAATACTATAATTTTCTAAATATTTGATTCAAGTATCTATCTTTAGGCAATTGAGACCTAGAAATCTTTAAAAACTTTTTATAAATATTCACTGAAAATAGCTTTGACGCGTTTTCTTTTAATCTAATAACTTTGAAATTTGAAAATAAAATTTAAAGGCTATATATTATATTTAATTTTGTCTTTTAAACACAATAATCGCTTAAGTAATTTTTAAAGAAATTGACAGGGATTAAAGTTAATGCTAGCTTTTTGATCAAATAGATTTAACTTAAAATAATTTAGCTCATTTTATAAATTCCCAGGGTTTTAATTTAAGTCTTAAAAATTTGAAAGAATTACTTTTTTTTATTTTACTCACTTTGAGTTAAGTTTTTTGGTGGAAAAAATTCTAGAATAAAAATGGAAATTTTGCCCAATTTTTATTTTAAAGGAATTTTTATTTTGAATCCAATATTGCTTCTATGGGGACAAATTCAAATTCATTATATGGATGATTGTTAACACGAATCTAATTAGTCTGTTTTGTTTGATTTGTTCCAAATCAGGTGTCATAAGCTCAAAAATATATTAAATTAAACAATTTATTTGGAATGAGGCTTATTTCCCACAATATTTAGTCATATGCATAGTACTAATCAATAAACAAATAATAGAATAACTAATTATTTTAAAATAAAAATTAATTAATAAAAATAATTTAATTATATAATTTCGATATTGATTATGCATTAAAATAACTTAAAAAAATTAATTTCATTTCTTTTATCTCCTTTTTTAAAATAATTGCCTCAATTGTCTAAAAATCATGGCTTCAAACTTTTTAAAATTTTTTTAAAAGATTACCTTCGGGCAGCTTGGAATGAATTTGAAGTCCTTCCTTTTGACAAAAAAAAAATTTGATATGGAAAATTTAATTTTAAATAAATTTTGAATAAATTGAATACGTTTTTATGATTAAAATAAAAATATTTTACATATTTATTAAGTATACGGAAATTAGTAATTAATGGATGCCCCACAGCTAATTGAAGCAAAATTATCAATTTAAATAATTAGCTAAATCAATTTTTTACTCGGATTTAGTCACAATTTTTTTACTAGTATTGTAAAATATTTTTAGCATGAATCAGAATAAAAGCATTTAATCCGAGAGAGAGAGAGAATAATCGATTAAAATATTAAATGATTAAAATGAAAATAAAACTTACTGAAAATTATTTTATTTTAGAATGGAGAAATTTAAAAAATCGATGATGATTTAAATTTTTCAAATAAGTTGTTCGCTGCTTTGAGGACTAAGCATCAAAAATTTTGTGACCAAAATTCAGGATTTTGATTTTTAAAATACAAGTCAATTTGTCATTTTAAAAATTGGTAATTTAAAATTAATCGCATAAAAGGCTAAGATTTAGAAAAACCTTTTTAATAGAAAAAAGATTATTTTTTTTATATTTACAGATACTGATTTATTTATTAATCATATTTGTTTTTTAATAGAAAAAGGAATATTTTCTCAAATGACAAAACAAAATTTCTGTAGGTAAATTTGGGACTATTTTATGTTTTATTTCAAAAACTAGGAAAAAATTATTGTCAATAATATACAACATAACAATTTTATAAAAGCTTTCAGTAAATAAGGTGTATGTTATTTGATTTTTGAATCATAATTTTTACATAACTGATTTCTGTATAATGCTTATAATCTATTTCTAAACTTAATTTTGAAATTTTTGAACACACCCGATTTATAAGCTAAATAAAATGCAATATTTTAATCGTGAAATAAAAGCGAAAATTTTCACTTTTTATTATCAATAAAAAAAATTTTATGCAAAGCTTTCTTTGATTTTTAAGCTTTTTTTTATTCACTTGCTAATTTGACATATATTGTTTTAATTTTTATTAAATAATTTTTTTGTTGTTGAAAATTCACATAAAATTTTCTCCATGGAAGACGTGGTGTAGAAATACCGATGAAGTCAAGTTAGTTAATTAGAAAAGCTATTTGAAGAAAAAAATAGATGATCCTAAAGGTATTGGATTAATTTTTGCTAAATTTTTTTTAAGAGCCTTCGAAACCTGGTCGTGCTTAATTTGACGTGAAAATTTTCATTACACAACTTTTAGATTCTAGATTAATTTTGAAACTGTAAGCAAATTTTTTATTAAATTATATTTTCAGATCATGTATTCTTAGCTAAATTTAAAGCTAAAATTAGGAAAATCTTTTAATTAGTGAAAAAAAAAAGAAAATTAATTTTCGAAAGTTTATTTAATTTTTTTATAATAAATTAAAAAAAAAAACAAAAAATTAAAATATCCTAAAATTTTCAACAAAAAGAAAAAAAATCCTGTATTTACAATACTTTTTTTTTCATTTTCACCTAGAATAAATTGTCTAAAAATTTAGAAAAATTGAAAATTTTCCTTACACAATTTTTAGACTCTGGATTAGTTTTGAATCTGTAAGCTAATTTGGCAAAATGTAATTTATTGTACATTTTTATATCTTTACATTTTTACATTTTTGAGTGAAGAAAAAAAATCTCAAAATCAAAAAATCTAAAAAAATTTTCATTCAAGAAAAGTAATAATAAATTCGCTGTTAATTAATTGGGATTTTCAAAAAATTATCCTTGGTTTTTACATTTAAATTTTTTTAGAACTCCTTTTTAAGTAATTGCGAATTTATTATTACTTTTCTTGAATGAAAATTTTTTTAGATTTTTTGATTTTGAGATTTTTTTTTCTTCTCTCAAAAATGTAAAAATGTACAATAAATTACATTTTGCCGCTAATTTTTTATTAAATTAAATTTTTTGATCATGTATTTTTAGCTGTAAATTCAAACTAAAATTAGGAAAATCTTTTAATGGTATTGTGAAATTCAAATACAAATTGAACAAAAATTCTTCATTTTTTGATAAATTAAAATTAAAGTTTATGAATGATTCTAAAAAAAATCCTGCAACAAAGTGCAACATATTTTGTTGCGTTTTTTTCACCATAAAACATTTTTCTGATGTTAAAGGGACAAAAAAATAAAAACATCAATAAGATATAAATTGATTATTGATTTGATTAACTAAAAAAAATACATTTTAAGCAAAAAAGGTGCAACAAAGAATGTTGCACTTTGTGGTTGTATTTTTCTAAATATTTTTTATTAACTTTAATTTTAATTTATCAAAAAATAACGAAAAATTCACAACACCCCTTTTAATTAGTGAGAAAAAATAGAAAAATATTTTTCGAAAGTTTGTTTAATTTTTTTAAAATAAATTAAAAAAATAAAATAACAAGATTTTATAGATTTTGCTATTAATTTTGAAACTTTAAGAAAATTTTTTATCATATCCAATTTTTAGCTAAATTCAAAGCGAAATTAGAAAAATCTTTTAATTAGAAAAAAAAAAAGAAAAATAATTTTCGAAAGTTTATTTAATTTTTTTATGATAAATTAAAAAGAAACAAAAAATTAAAAATATCCTAAAATTTTCAACAAAAAGAAAAAAAATCCTGTATTTACAATACTTTTTTTTCATTTTCACCTAGAATAAATTGTCTAAAAATTTAGAAAAATTGAACTAAACAACAAAAATTTTTGATGATGAACCGGTAGCAAGCTGTTTTCTACTCAGGCCGCAGAATAGGTGGTAGATGTAAAGGACACAATTTGAGACATGTTATTCAAAGCGCCTAGTATAATTATTTTAATTTTTCAAATACCAAAAAAATTTAATTAATTTAATATATTTAAGCCAAATTCTATTGTTTAAGAGAGCAGCCCGAATTATTGTTACAATCCAAAGAGGGATTGTAGTTTTCCAAAGTTTGTGCCACATCCAACAGTCCGCACTCAACTGCACATTGAACACAGTCTTTGCCATGGAAACCAACTATTTTGGGATTGCCACCATTTCTCAGCATCAACAGGACCAGCTCAATTTGCTGGGATTTGATGGCCAAGTGCATTGGCGTGTCCATGTCATCGTTCTGAGCATTTACATTGGCGCCATTTTTCAGCAAAATGCACGCTATTTCACTGTGACCATTCTAGGTGTTAAGTAAATAAAAGTGTTCCGATAAGACAATTAAATTGCCTTACCTGAGCAGCGCCGTGAAGGGGGGTGAATCCATACGGACCAGGCTTGTTGACATCGGCACCATTCTTTATCAGCTCGGTGACAGCATTCACTCTGCCGACTACAGTGGCGTTCAAAAGTGGAGTGTAGCCGTAGGCATCTACATCATTGGGGTTGACTCCGTCATTTTTGATCCAGGTACACACTGACACCTCATCTCCGCACTCGGCCTCCTCGGACAGGGTCCGCTTGGTTTTATTGTGGTAGCCGAAGAGCAAACGCTGCAGGGCCTCTCGCGGATTTGTGAATATGCCGTAGCTTCGTTTCTCGGTCTCGTTGTGGCTTGGGCTGTTTTCCTCAATGGAAGATAGCGAGAATGAGTTGTTGTGGCTAATGTCTTGCATTCTAAAGCTGGATAAATTTGCCTGGTTAAGAAAAGTTTTTTATTTTTTATAAAAAATTGCTTTGAAATAATAGAAAATTTCTAAATATGATACGTTTTATCAGAGTCTAGTATTTTTGTTCAGCAAGTTTAAATCATTTGTTGAATTCGTGCAAATTTTTTATATTTGTTCAAAAAAAAAAATCATTTTTCATAATCTAATTACGTTTTTTTCTTTTTCAAATAAAAAATTAAATAAAAAATCAATTTTTTTCAATTTCATAAATTGAAAAATACGATTAGATAAAGAGAGAGAGAGAGAGAGAGAAAAAAGTTAAATTATTGAATAATAGCAAGCGTCTCGAATCCTAGAGTTTTATGACAATCGAGCTTGATGTTTATGACCTTAATTACAGAAAATGTCGCTTAGTCTAATTATAAAGTCGAAAACTTACAAAATTAATTTAAATTTTCATAAATTATTTTAAATTATTTTAATTTTGAATAACAAAAAACGCTTTTAAATGAAAGTTTGGCTATATTTATTAGAAAAAAAATGTTTTTTTATTAGCTTTTAATTAATTAAAAATATATGAAATTTGTTAGAGGTCAAAGCTAGTAATAAAATATTTTGATGAACTAAACTTTTATTTCACATGAATAAAATATCCAACAAAAATAAATTATCTACAAGTAAAATAATAAGCAGCTGACAATTTTTTTTTCTAGTTTGTGTGAGCCTGGACAAATATTGGTCTCCAAGCTTTGGTAAAATGTATTGAAGTGAAAAATTTTTAATAGTAAAATAATTTATTTTGAATGGTCATTTATAAACTTCAAATTTGATCCTAAAAAATGTCACGTTTTTAACTTAAGTTAATTTAACTTGGATTAGAAAAAAATCTCTTAATTTTATGCACTCGATCATGATCTCTCACAGATTAAGAATTTTATTTTTTCTCTAATTCAGTTATGAAAAATCAAGTTTTTTAAAACGTGTTTGGCTCACGACTTAATCACTGGTCACGCACAAATCAATGCAAAGTAATAATTAAAAATTCAAAAAAATAAAGTGGGGTAGATTTACAAAAATAAAAATAAGTCACTGTAAATCCGAATCTTGAAATTTGTTAACAGAACCAAAAAATAAAAGTAATTTTTTTCAACTAATTAAAAAAGCATTCAAATAAATATTTAACAATAGGCTATAGGAAAAATAATAAAAATCACTCGAAACAAAACTCTCTTCAAATTTTGATAAACTTTAAAAATATGTTTTATTCAATTCTTTAAATATTGATTTTATCAGATAGATAAAGACACTCTTAATATTAGCCAAAAATAAAAAACATAATAAATTATAAATAATGAAGATTTTTTTCATGATTAAAAATTTTATCGTGAATTTAATTAAATAAATTTTATTTAAATTTTAAATTGACTACTTAAACATGTTGGTGGATAAAAAAAAGTTAACTAGAAAGGCTATGATTCAACTTTGACAAAAACTTTTGGTTTGGAAAAAATTTTAATCGCTTCATCGATCTGAATTAGTCTCTTTTCCATTTCACTTTTGGTTGTCTGAATCCTAAAAGTGTCATTTCTGATCGGCAAGCTGTTCAACTCGGACAACAATTTTTTATGCGCTTAAAAATTAAATTAAAAATTTTATTTTAAATAATACAATATGAAAAAATTGGGCCTACTTTCTTGAAGTAAATTAAGAGTGCCTACTCTTTCATCATCCGACAGTTTTCTGTGTCCCGGTGGTTGTTCGGGATCAGGCAAATTTTTAACATACTCATCAGTGGATTTTTTTATGTACTCCTTTCGCTGTTCCAAACTAAAAATAAAATTTATAGAAAAATTTTTTTTATTTAATAACCAAATTACTAATTTGGAATTTTTCCTTTTATTTTCTCATTATATTTTTCCATGTCTTTGTTGAGTTTTTCTTGGACATTTTTGAGCATTTCCATGCTTGGAGCCCTTTTCATTCGCGGCTCTTTGGCCAGTTCACGATTTTGTCTGACAAAATCAATGTCGTCTTTTGAGCTTGTTGATCTATTTGTTTTTGTGGAGCCTGCAGTTGACGGTCTGGCCGACTGGGGCCGGCTAATCTGACCCGTTTTTGAATGGGCTCTCAAAAATTCTTTATTGCTATCCCTCGGTGCCAAAGGTTCCTTCTAATTTTGAAAAAAATAAATAAGAAAAGAATTTTAAAATCAAATCTACCTGAAGGTTTTCTTTAACTTTAGACTGCACGTCCTTATACTTCTCGGTTACTTTAATGGGAGCATTTTTTTCGGCCAATTTAAATTCCTTTTGCGCCTCTCTTTCCTTTGCCTTCTTCATTAATTCCCTAATTTTGTGTGTATTCGAAGCAATGTAATTTTTGGGTTTTTCCCTAATTTTAAATGTTCTAGGAGATATGGACCGACCCTGAAGCTCGATTAACATGGCGACACCGGTGCCGTTTTTGTTTGCCAGAAAGTTAGTTTTTCCGACACCCCGAACTCGAGGATTTATGGAATAATCCACAGGTCTTGAGCAAAAAATATATTTAAAAGAATTTTTTTTTAAGAATTTTTTTTACCCTCTCTCAGTGACAGAAAAATCAGACACGATCGGACCAGTTACCTTGGAAGGTCCGACGCCCAGCTCATTGCTCCGTGCAGACATGCCAGAGCCCGTTGTTTCCTTTAAAAACATCGGGTGGGGTGGAATTGGCCCATTAATGCTTGATAAACCTTCGCACATTTTTCAGGTCTAATAAGTCAATTATAAGCTTGTTTAAATTAAATTGATTTTGAATTTTTTTAAAGTTGGTTGAAATATTTTTTGAATTATGACAGTTACCATGGTAACTATGGAAAATTTTGAATGCTTTTTTTAAATAAAGTGTTTTTGTTTAGTTTAAAATTTTAATAATTTTCTTAACTTTTTATTAGATGTAAATTTTAGAATTTTTAAAAAGATAAAATTTAATTTAAGATCAATCGATACAATAAAAAATATGATTGAGTAATATTGTAAAAATAGAATTTTACAGCAAAAATTTATTTTTCTTACTAATCACAAGCTGAAAATAATTAAAAAATATGATGAGCTTATTTTAAAATATGAAGCCACATTTTTTTTTCTCGAAAAATAAAATTCTCCAATTATTACGACTATACATAAAAATAATAATTGGCACTAAATTAAATAGATATCTAATATTTTTAACATACTGGCATCTGTTCTTAAAAATCCAAGCTTTTTTTATAAAAATGAAAAATAATTAAAGAAAAAAAACCTAAATTACTAATTTTATTTTATCTCTTTTAATTCTGTAATTTAATTTAATTTATTTTTTTCATTCGATAGGAAAAATTCTTCGAGACCGATAAAAAAATAACAAAAAGTTTTAAATGTCCAAGTTATTGCGTACTTGAAAAAAAAAGTGTTTTTAAATTTGTCATTTTAGTTAAATTATTGTCAATAAAGAAATAAAATTATTTTTTAAATTTTTTTTTTTAATTTTGGTTCTTTGTCTCAAATTTGAAAACATTTTGTAATTAAAAGGGTCAATAATTTTGAAATTTTGGATTCTACATTGAATTTAGGATTTATTAAATTTTTTAATATTTGGGGCTTTTTATTCAAATTTTGTGGTATTCGAACTAAATTTCTAACTTTTTTGCAATTAGCAATAAAATATTTTCTTTAGACTGAATTTTTAGATTTTTGAAAAAAATTTAAAAAATAAAAAAAGACAGAAAATGTCTAATAAAATTTAAATCATTATATTCTATGGTATATTTTCATCTATCAATAAGTTATTCAAGCAAGTTTTTTTATCTAAATGTACTCTTTTAATGATGAGCCTAGCTGGTTGAGTTCGGTCAAATCATTATTTGTTGTTATCATTATTTCGAGACTTGGCCCATTTCTTATCACAATGAATGATGTGTCTGAAAAACTCTTCATCTAGAGAATTCTAAATTACTTTTCTAAAAACATAATTAATTCATTGAATATCAAATGTTTTAATTTATGGACTGCGACCATTATTGCTTAAACGGGTGGCCCAGAAAGTGATTCAATTTCAGAGTTTCAAACTGACTGTGAAGAATTCATTTTTTTAATTAGTAATTTTTCAATTTTCTGGTAGCCCTAGTAGAAATTTTTCATTGAAAAAAAAAATTTTTTTTAATTTTCAAAAAGTACTAAAAGATTTATGATGTTTGAGCTTGATTTTGAAAGCTTTGATAAAAAATAGTTTAAATATTTTTTTCGTAAAAGTATGAATTAAGTGCTAGCATTCAAATAGAAAAAATTGGTGTTGAAACATTAAAACGCTACATTTTGAAAAAATTTAAAATTATCTGTTAAATTTAATTTTTATATTAAAATTTTTTTAAAATTATTTTTATTTATATATTATTGGTATTCAACTGACTCGATGACTATTTAGATTGGATTTAAAAAATTTTTGAGATGATAGAGGATTCAAAATGAGCACTAAATCTCATAAATAATAAAAATTATTGAAATAAAATCATAAAATTTGAATATTATTATTTATTTATCCGAAAAATAAAGCGAAATATTTTTCTAAAAAAATTTAAATTTTTTAATTCATGCAAATTAAGCGTTTGGGGTCGAAAAAATCATAATTATACACTGCCATAATTTAACAATAATTTATTATAAATTATTTAAATTTTGTAATAATAACAAAAAAGCAATTTTGGGTCAATGATTTAAAGTGTATTATCATTTTTTGCAATTCATTTCGTCTTTTTTATTAAAAAATTATATTTAAAATTTATTGAAAAAATTCAAGTTTAATTTTTTGTTCATTTTAACATTGAATGGCTTTTAATTTAAAATTTAATTTCGAAATTAAAAAATATCTATTAGTTTAAATTTATCATAATGCTATTCAGTTTAAAATTTGCTTAGGTAATGATGAAAAGTTTCACCATTTTTATATTTAAATACTCAAATGATATCAATTTTATTTTTGAACAAAACTAAAATTATAAAAATTCAATCATTTCTTAAATCACGTTTAGAGACGCATCATAATCAAGCATTTTTGTTAAAATGCTTTTTCAAATCTACATAACTTGATTTTAGTTATATAAAGCTTTTATTTTTTAAATGCAAAAGCTATTCATTTCGTAATATTCTAAAAAATTCTACAGAATATTACACAACTTTTGCCATAACGCCACACGCTTCTTGCCACGCCATCACTCTATATAAAGCAAAATTTAATTTAGAATTTTTAAATCAGATCAAATAAAAGAAAAATTTTGACCCGGGAAAAATGGTAGGGCTAAAATAAATTTTTTTAAAAAAATTGAAAATTTAAAATTATTTCCTCATTAAAAGACAATGAGCATGAAACTGAAGTCACTTTTGTATTCCTTCTTCCAGCCAAATAACTCTTATTTGATTCAAAAATCAATGCGTCATGCAGACGCCTCGGCCCGAGGCTCCAGTTCGGACGAGCGAGAGGACTATATGGACAGAAGAAAGCGCAATAATGACTCTGTGCGCCGAAGCCGCGCCAAAAGCCGAGCAATCACCCAAGAATGTGCCACAGTGGTCAAAGAACTAAAGCTTGAACAAATTCAATTGACTAATCAGCTCGAATCACTTCAGTCCGAATTGTCCACTTTGAAATCTCTGTTCCGCATTTCTTACAACTACGACCATTTGTCATTTAAGCCAAGCGATGTACCAACTTCCACTTTGTACAAACTAATAATGAATCAAGGATCAAGTGCGCCAGAAATTCACAACAGCTCTGGATGCTCTAGTCCGGCAATGAGTCCCTTGTCGAGCTCAAACAGTTCTTCGCCAAGGCTCGAACCCGAATTGTACACTAATTCAGATAATTTTTATATAACTCAAATTAAGAATTCACTGAGCAGTGTCCTAGGTTTAAATTCAAAAAGTGAGATTCAATCCGGACCAAATTTGAGAAAATCAGTGATACTCGAACACGATTATTCAAATGTCTCTTCTTAAAAAGAATTGAGTGCCCGAATTGCTTTCTTTTCTGGGTGAAAAACAGCAATTGTTAAATTAGTGTAACTTTTTTTGACTGTTTTTTGTGTTCCGGTGTGACTCTATAGATAAGTGTTTGTCTAGGTCTTTATGAAATTCTAAAAGCGGCTAAGCTACATGGTTGACGATGATCATTTTGTAAAAATGTGTCTAAATTATGAGAATTGTTTTATTCAATTTTTTTTTTTCAAATAAAAAATGAATACGTTTTTAAAAGAACCAAGTTCTTTGCTAAATTTTAGAATTTCTAAAATTACAAGTTAAAAATTACAAATTAACTAAATAAAACATTATCACCAAATTTTTGTTTTTGATTGAATAGCACAATTTTGGAATTTAAACATTTAAAAAATTTCAAATAATTAATTTTAAATTTAAAATGTAATTATTTCAAATATGTCAAATATACCATTTAAAAATATCAACAAAACTTAAAAATCGAAGATGATTCAATTTTTTTTTCAGATTTATAAATTTAAGAACATTTTTAATTTTATCGAAAAGAAATTTTTTGGTTAAAATTGTTTGGAAACTAAAGCAAATTACAAATTTGAAAAAAACTAAGCCTAAAATTTAGTTTCGTTATGAAAAATTTTCAATTCCATATTGAGCAGCTTTTATTCGTAAATTCTGAAGCAATCTTTAATCTTTATTTTTTAATAATAATAAAAAATAAAATTACATTATAAAATTGCTTCATCAATTTAAAATGACTTTGTTGGCGGTGCTGTAAGCTTAGGCTGACTATACTCCCTGGTCATATTGGACCTTTCATACTAGTTATAATTTGTAACTAGTCTTGTTGCTAGAATTAGATTTAAACTAAACTCGGAGTTACTAGGCTGTATTTATAACTAATAATTGATTTTTAACTTGGAGACAATTTAGAAAATAGAATGATATTCAAAGGATATATAAAAGAGAATTTTTAGATTTGAAATGGGTTTTGTGTATGTTTTTAGCTCAAGGTTTGAGTTTAATAAAGTTTCTAAAACCTGTCTATTCTTTCCAATGCCAAAGTCTAAGTCCAGTCCTAAGTTAACCGCTAACAACTTTATATTAATAAAATTTTTTTTTTATTAAAAAAAACTTTTTTCATTTGAAAATTATTTCAAAAACAATAATAAAAATCATAATTTTTTTCACCTGAATATTCTGAAATGCTTGATTTGGAAAGTGAATCCGATAGTGGTTTTATTAAAAGAATAGACACTCAAGTAATTGCTAGATGAAGATAAAGAGCAAGAAAAATGTGCCGAGTATTTTAAAGTTTAAAAAGCCATTTTAAGATATGTATTTAATTTTTTTAACTCGAACAAAAAGAATTTTTTTTTTCATTGAAAAAATCGTTTTTTTCGTTAAAATTTATTTTATATATATTTAAGCATATTTTTTCAAG
>QEOQ01000626.1:1110865-1178969 GCA_010279815.1 Brachionus plicatilis | reverse complement strand
TAAATTAATGAATGTTTTATTTATTTTTTTTGAAAATTATTACTTTTTTTGAAAATATTCAAGTTAAAATTTAAAATTTAAAAGCTTTTAACAGAATTTATTTATTATGATAAATTTTGACAAGCATTTTTGGACATGTTTAAAGTGATTGAATTAACGAAAAATTTAATGAAAATAATTGAAAAAAACGGAAAGAATTTATGTAACTTTTATGCACATGTTGTGTAAAAAGCTATTAAATTGTTGCTATTTTATCATTCAAAATATGAATAGAACAATTCGAATAATGAATATAAAAAAACTTGGAAAATTTACTTGTCTTAAATAAATAAAAAATTTAAACAAAAATGATCAGGTAGTATTTTCGATAAAATTTTATTTTATTTTAATTTTAGAATATTTTTCAAATGAATCTTGACAAAAATAAAAAAGGGATAAAAAAAAATAATTTCAAAAATTTCAAAATCAACAGATCGATTTTAATCGATTGAATTTCACAAGTCATTTGACAAAGACCTATCATTAGTTTAACAATGAATTTTTTGACAACTTATTGAATCGAGCATATACTGCTCTTTTTTGACGGAGGTTTGGGCGGCTTTACCTCTTTAAATTTGACTATCTCGGCCTTTATCACCCTGTGCTCATCTTCCACCTGTATGCGCGACAGTGGTATATTCAAAATTTGAGCTGCTATCTGAAGAAACATTGTGTTCACGGACTCACCCGATTTTGCCGAGACCAAAAAACTCTGCATTGACTTTTCTTTTGCATACCTGACATGTTTTTCATGTTTGACAGCTCTCAAATGTTCCAAATCACCTGCAAATATTCAAATAAAAAAAAAATAAAATTTTAAAAATCCAAAATTCTTACATTTATTAGCAACTAGCGCATAAAATATATTTTTGCTGGGATTATTGCAAAACTTAAGAGCAGTCTGGTACCAGTCGTCCAAATTTTCAAAACTGCTGTAATTGGTTATGTCATAGACAAGCAGGACTGCGTCGGCTCCGTACAGATACTTGTCAAGCATTGGGCCACCCAAGGTTTGACCGCCGATGTCGTGGACAGAAAGAGTGACCTGTGTGTGGTTGGGAAGATTGATGCGCTTCATAAAAAAGTCTATGCCAAGTGTCTGGTTGTATTGGCGTTCGAATTGGTCTTGGGAATAGCGCGTCGATATTGAAGTCTTGCCAGAACTTCCGTCACCAATCAGCACCAATTTCAGATTTTTGCTTTTTACTTCATCTTCTGAATCTGACATTTTTAAAAATTGATCAGCATTTAGTAATTTTGGTATTGTTGGGTGTCTGTGAAATGCTATTCAAAATTAATTTTCTTAATGAAGAGTGCTGAATTTTATCATGATCAAGTTTTGCACACCTTGGCTCACTTATTTGGAGTGAAAAATTAAAATTTTTTATAATTAACATCAAAATATGAACTGATGGAAATATTTCAAATCTTTAGAGGTTGCTATGACAATAAATTTTAAAATAATTAAAAATTTTCTAAATAGTTTATTTTGAATTAAAAAGAAAGATTCAAATCTACTTATGTATTTTAATTTTAATGATTCTAATCTTGAAAGTTCAAAATCATAAAAATAGTTTTTAATAAAAATTTTTTATAAATTTTTGAAATAGCATTTTTTTTTATCCATTCAAATAAGATATACAAAGGATATCTCATTAGGTTGATAAAATGAAAATTAAAAACAAGCATGATAAGCACTAATTTATTTGTTAAAGAATTATAGTTTTATGATAAAAAAATAAGTAATTTTTTTTTGTTTTTATTAAACAGAGACTAAAAAATATTCTCTTTAGATATTTCCTCAAACTAATTATTTAGAATTATAATTTAATTAATTTGAACTGTACTATAAAATTAAATGCTATAAATAAAAGAGTATCTCATTAAGTCAAATAAATGGTCATATAAAAAAAAGAAGATGAATTAGATAAAAATTTATTTTCATCATCATATAATATTTTTCGGAAGATTTTTTTCTTTTAGGATTATTACCATCCAGACCATAGTAAAACAATTTTTTTATTTTTTTTTTAAATGAAAATCTGATTTATATTCTTTAAAAAATTTAATTTTTAGAATTAATTCAAAATTTGAATAACGGTAATTTTTTATTTTTTCAAGAATAAATTTTAATTTTTTTGGCTAGCATAAAAGCGAAGATTGGACTCAATTAATGGAAAAAAAATTAATTTTAAGATTTCTAAAGAGAAATTAAAAACTATTTTAACATGATTTAAATTGAAAAACTCCGAAAGAAAAAAGCTTGATTTAAAAAAAATGCTAAAAAAAAAATCTTTTTAAAATTTAAATAATCAAAAAATAAAATTTAAATAATAACAAAATACCTCAAAAAAATAAGAATTTAAAAAATTAAATTTTTACAAAATTTTATTTAATAGTATATTTTGTTACAAAGACAGATATATTAAATTTACATCTTTTTAACGTTCATTTACAATAATTAATCAAAAAATTTTAATTTTTGCTCGAAAATAAAAACATGCTTAAACATGCATCTCATAAATAAGAACAAAAAAATTCATAAATAAACTCTACATTGAGCTAAAAAATTCAACTATAAATAAAAGAGTATATTTTGTTGGAGTCGGATGAAAAAAGAATGAGCGATTTGAATTTTTTGGTCGATTATTCCAAGCGAGTGAGCAAATGCAAGAAATGTAAGCAAGAACTCGAAAAAGGTGCGGTGCGTCTTGGAAAATTGGTGCCAAATGCATTTGGTGACTCAGACACAGAAATGAAGCAATACTATCATATAGACTGTCTATTCGATTCGTTTAAACGAGCAAGAGCTACAACCAAGGTAATCGAAAGTGCAGATGACATTCAGGGATTTGATAAAATCAATCAAAAAGATAAGGATTTAATAATTGAAAAGATAGACTCAATGGAAAAAGGTAAAAAATCAGCCACTACTAAAACCCCGACTAAAGCAAGTCTGAAGCAGTCGGACGAAGAAGTTAAAACTGACCTGGAAGAAAGTGATGCTGAAAATGACAAAAAAAGAAAGTTAATAGACAAAACGGAAATAAAATCCAAAAAGATTAAAATAGATATCAATAGCGATGACAATAGATTTGAAACATTTCAAAAAATTTGCAACAAAGTTGCCAAAGATAGCAGCCATCTGAAAAAAAGTAGTGTTATCAGAGAATTTTTCAAGAATGGCATCAATGAAGGTAATTTAACAAAAATTTAATTATTTTTTTTCAAAATTTCTATTCCCGGTTTAAAAAAAATAAGATTCTAAAATTTAAATTTTTAAAATTTAAATTCTTATTAATGAATTTATCTTAAGAAAGTTAAATAAAGAAATTAAGCTATTTTAAAAATTTTCGGTGAATAAAAATATTTTAAATATTTTAAAATTATTTATTTAAAAAAAAAAGATGGTTTTACTGGAGACATGTACACATTTTTGAAGCTAATATTGCCAAGTGCCACCAATCGGGTCTTTAATCTGAATAGCAAGCAACTAGTTAAATTATATAGCAAAATTTTTGACTGTGATTTTGATGAAATGAGCGCCCATTTGAACCAAGGTGATGTTTCTGAGACTTGTTGTAGTTTTTTCACCAAGTCAGAAAATATAAAACCGGCAGACAAAAGCACACTGACCATTCATCAAATCGACACTTATCTTGATGAGCTGACCAAGGTAACAAAAGAAAATGATCAGCTGAATCTTTTGGAAAAAATAACCAAAAAATGTACCAAAAATGATTTGAAAACTTTTATTAGATTGATAAAAAAAGATCTTCGAATTGATGCTGGATCCAAAAATATTCTGGACGCGGTCTCGCCAAATGCCTATGCCGCCTTTCAAGTGAGTCGAGACCTAAAAGATGTAGTCGAAAGGGTCAGTGATCTAGTGCAAAACGCAAAGCCTGGTTTAAAAAAAGATCTCAGTATTAGGATAAATTTAATGACGCCAGTAAAACCAATGTTGGCTGAAGCATGCAAATCTGTCGAGTCTGCTTTTGTCAAATGTAAAAATGGAATTTTGGCCGAAATAAAATACGATGGTGAACGACTCCAGCTTCACAAAGATGGATCCAAATTTGATTTTTTCAGCCGAAATCTTAAGGCTGTTCAGCCGCACAAAGTCTCCTATTTAAAAGAATACATACCCAAGGCTTTTCCTAATGCAGACAAGATAATTCTCGATGGAGAAGTTCTGCTTTATGACACAAAAAATAAAAAACCCCTACCATTTGGAACTCTTGGAGCTCATAAAGTAACCAAAATTTGTCTCTTTTATTTTTTGTTTGAAAATTTTTTTAAATTTAGAAAAATGAATTCAAAGATGCAACTGTGTGCTTTTTTGTATTCGATTGTTTCTATTTAAATGGCGAGGACTTGATGAGCAAGTAAAACACCTGAACAAAATTATTTATTTATTTAGTTTAAATAATACAGTGGTGATTTCATAACAGTATTTTACGAAAAATTGCGTAAAATGCCGTAAATTAACCAAGTTTTACCACATTTTACGTAAATTAACGTAAAATCCGAAAAGTAATTAAATTAAAATAATTTTGGTTAAATTTGGTAAAATTCAAAACGGCCAATTCAAAATTTTTAAAAAATTTTCAAAAATTGGTTAAAAAATAGTTATTTTTAAATTGTTGTAAAAAAAACTTTCTTAAATTTTCAATTTTTAGTAAAAAAAAGACATTTTTTCAAAAATTTTGAATTTTACCAAAATCCTGAAAATTTACGTAATTTTTCGTAAAATGCGTTATTTTCTCTTTTCGGATTTTACGTAATTTTTCGTAAAATACTGTTATCAAATCACCACTGAAAATAAAAATAAATAAATAAATCAGAAATTTTTTATTTATTGCTGATTTTTCAGGGCAATGAAAGACAGGAGAAAAATGTTAGAAGAGCATATTAAGGAGATTCCCGGAAGAGTGATGCTATCCGAGCAAACATTGATTAAAGTAAAAATTATTTGAAAATTTTTGAATTTTTTTCTCAAATTTTTTCATTCAAAGAATCCAGATTGTTTGAGAAAACTAATCATGAGAACAATTAATGAAGGCCTTGAAGGTTTAGTCTTAAAGGATTCAAAAGTATTTTGGTTAATTAGTTTAAATTAAATTTTTTAATATTTAATTTAGAGTATTTATGAGCCTGGCAAGCGGCATTGGCTCAAGGTGAAAAAAGATTATCTAGACGAGGGCAGTATGGCAGATACTGCCGATCTTGTGGTGTTAGGTGCCTACTATGGCACAGGTAACAAAGGAGGAATGAAGAGTATATTTCTGATGGGCTGTTTGAATGAAAAGACTCAAAAATGGCACACTGTTACCAAAGTAGCCAATGGTTTTGATGACAAAACTCTTGAAAAACTTCAAAAATCAATTCAAATGACCAAAGCAGACAAGAAAGATTCACCACCTGATTGGATTGTGGTAAATAAATCACTCATACCCGATTTTTATGTCACAGATCCAAAAAAATCTCCAATCTGGGAACTCACTGGGGCAGAATTTTCCAAATCAGATGTTCACACTGCTGACGGAATATCGATCAGATTTCCAAGGGTAACTCGGTTAAGAGATGATAAGAGTTGGAAAGAGGCGACAAGCTTGCAAAGATTGAGAGTAAGATTTAGGATTTTTTTCAATTTTTTTCAATTTTTTTAAAGAAATTATTCGACGCTTCAAAACAAAAATCTGATTTGGCTCTTGAGAAGACTCTAGGCTCAGTCAAGCAATCTGTTTTTGGTGAAAAAGAAGACGATAGAAGCAAAAAGGCTAAAAAAGAAAAAAAAACAAAAAAAGAGGTTAAAAGTGAAAGCGATAGTGAAAGTGATTCGGATATGCCGTCTTTGTTTAAAGACAACATTTTTTTTATTAATTCTGGTGTTGATAAATCAACTGATTTGAAGAGATATATAAGAGCGTACATTTAAAAATAAAAACTTTGAATAAAATTTTAATTAAATTTATTTTTAGTTATGATGGAAAAATTGTGGATGAAAATTTTCTTGACGAAGCAACTCATGTAATTGTAAATAGATTGGATGAAGACCTCCCAAAAAATACGCCAAAAAATGCTCTGAAAGTATCTCAAGAAAAAATGTGGAAATGTATAAAAAATAAAAAAAAATTAAAATAATTTTTTAAATAGTTTTTTTGTTAATTTTATTTTAGATTTTTATCAATTTTTTTATAAAAGATTTTTTATTTTTTTTTGTCATTAAAAAATAAAATTATTTAAATTTTGTTTAATTAAGATTTAAAAAAATAAGCGTATAGTAAGTTTTGTTCAATTTTTACTAGTGTTGTAAATAAATAGCATTTGAATTTAATCATAATAATAATATTATATTAATGAATTTACTTTTAAATAATTAAATAATTTTTAAATTTGAGTTTGAATTTGAAAAAATTTTTTATTTGAGTTTTAATTTAAACCCAGAATAATAATTAAATTTAAATTTAAATTTGAATCATAATTCAATTCAATTTAGAATTTAAAAAAGTCAAATTATTAAGCTTTTATATGAAAATCAAAACGAAAATTTAAATTTATTTTGGTGGTTTTCATAATAAGTGAATTAATTGTAAAACGTAATTAACAAATAAATTCTAAAAATAAAGTTTTTTGCCTTTTTTTTTCTTTTTCCAATTAATATTTTTTTGTTCAAGGTCTTTCTAAAACAATATATAATTATTATTTTTTATTTTATTAAAAACTAATTTATATTTTTAAAAATGAGTCAAACTCAAGATTTTTTACCTTTTACTACTCGATCGATAAACAAAAAGCAATACATTAAAAGATCTCTTTCCAAATAATTCAATTAAAGTTAGAAAATTTTAGTAAATAAAAATGCTGATATCACACTGTTGAATATAGAAATACAAATTCCTCAAGCAATATGCTTGGTCATTTGAAAAAAGAACATGCTATGGAATTGGGATATCAGCATAAAATTTTAGTAGGTTTTAGTTATATCTGAAAATTTAAATTAGTCAAATTGTTTAAATTATTTTAATTGAAACATAATTTAAATAGAATTTAGAATTATTTAAGTTAATCTTGGAATTTAAATATTTTTTGAGTTTAAACTTCAATCCAAATTTTATCTTAAATTTAAATCGAAATGAATCGAATAATTAGTCCAAATCGCCAATTCGATTTACAACACTAATTTTTACTTATCTTAATTAGGAACAACTAAACAAAAATTTAATACTGAAATTATTTATTTTAATAAATATTAAACGATCAGGTTGCTATAAATAAAAATTAAATCCTTGAACCATTTGAATAGATAAAAGATGATTAGTCCGATTCCTCTAGGTTTATTTTATTTCCAAATTTGGCGTACAGTTGAGTTTTAAGGTCAGATAGAACTTTTTTAGTCGATTTTACTTTATCTTCCAAAGAATTGATCTCATCTTCGATTCCTTTCTTGCTTCGTTCCAATTCTTGGTTGGCTTCCTCCACACTCAAATGAGTGAATATTTCTCCATATTGAAAAGGTATCATCTCAGTTTCATCTAAAATTACCAATTCGTCAATAGCTTCATTCAAATTGGTCAATTCTTTATTTTTTTCGACCAAATCATCCTGGAAATCGTGCAATTTGGTGTTGTTTATCGCAAACTTATTTATTTTTGATTGATCTTCATAGCATATGTGCACATCTTCGTCAATTGATTGGGTTTTTTTGCTCATTTTACTCGCCTTAATAAAAAATTTATCGAAAATATTTTTTTTTAAATTTAAATTAATTTTTTTCAAAGAAAACATGTTGTTGCCATAGAGTCAAAGACATTTTTTTTAGGCCATGATTATAATAATTTTGAAAATAGCATAAAATCGTATCGATTTACTATTGAATGGACTAATTAATTTTTTTCAGTTCGTTAAAATTCCATGCTTTAGCAAAAATATTTGATCATAGAAGTATTTTTTTATCATTTAGAAAACAGAATTAACTTAAGAAAAAGTTGAGCAAATTTCAAACAAGCTTTATATTTGTCTTTTATTAAAATAAAAATTATTTTTATATTTTAGAATTACTTAAACAAAGGATATTGGAAAATTGGCTCTTAAAATAGGTGATAATTTAAACCGTATTTTTTTTCAAAATTCTCATGGATATTGATATACTAATCCAGAATAAATAGTCATTTTTCAATACAGAATTACTTTAATTAGTAATTCTTCTTCCAAAAAAATTTGCTTAGGGTTTTACAGTTATTTCATTCAAAAATCAAATAGTACTTTAAAAAAAGAGACATTTTGTCTTTAAGAGCTTATTTGGTAAAAATATTTTAAAATTATTTAATTTTGTAATTGTAACAAATTTCGATCCTGAATAACATAATGAAAAATCTAATACTGCTGGACATCTCTTCCTTGTTTTTGCTAAATTTAAATATTTGTTTTTATTTTTTAAATGTTTTAAAAATGCTTTACTATTTTAAATCAAGAAATTTTTTTCAATTGCATTTGACCGTGGTTGTCTTAGAGTCGTTAGTCAAAAAACTTTGTATAAATTTAATTTTTTTAACTCATTTAGATATGTTTTAAAGAATAATTCAAAAAAAATTTGAATGAAAATTAGAGATTGAATACAAATAAAATTAAAATCTTTGAATCTAAATCGATTTAACTTTTTTAAATCTAAAATGAAAAAATTATCTCAATGTTTACTTAAATTTTTGACTTAGATAAATTCTTAAAATTTTATTCAATATTTTCCAAGAATAATGGTGGTTCTGTCCAGATCGGAATTGATTTTATTTAATTTTTTTTATCAAAAGAAAAATCTAAAGAAGATTAGAATTAATTTATTCATGTCCATAGTTCTTCAGTCTGTTATTTTCAGTCAATCGAGCAAAAATTTTAATGAAGAAAGAAAAAAATTAGATTTAAATTTAAAAATTTTAAATGTCCTTTTACACATAAATTGAGACTTAATCATGATAAGAATAAATCAGACGTATTATAAATGTTAATCCGAAAATCATAAAAATTTAATTTATCATTAAAAAAAATAAGATTTTTAAAAAGTATAAAATTAAAATATTGACAGACTAAAGCTAATTTAAAGCTTTTAATTAAAAATTTTTAATTGACTTAAAATAAAAAATACATATTATGAATCCAAAAGATTATTGATTCCGTAAATACTTGTTCTGAACCATCTAGCGAGAAATTAGCTCAGAATTTTACCCATTAGCTTGCTATAAAATATCAATTATTTATTTAAAGATTTTGAATGATTTATATAGATTTTTTAATGAGCTTTATTTATTGTATGCCTCAAAACCCTCGCGTATTCAAAAGGCAGCTAGAAGAATCTCTTCAAATATTATTGATAGATATCAAATCCCGATCAAAAGCAAAAAAAATTTATTAAAAGTTATTTCAGCTATTTGTATAAATAATAAATTAAATTTTTACCCTTTACTAATTCACTCGTAAAATATCAAAAGAAAAATTAATCACAAAAATTGCTTTTAAAATGTAATCAATTATAAGAAAAAAATTTTGAGAAAAATTTATACTATTTCGATGGTATTCAAATAAATTGATTGATATGAGGTAAAAAAAAACCCGTGGGTATTTGTATAAAATGCCAGTTTATTTCGATTGCTTACATAACTTATAAAAAAATTATAAGCTAGCAATTCTGATATTATTAATCTAGCAAAAACAATCGAGTTTAAAAAATTCATTTTTTATAAATTTTATTCGGAAGTCTCAAAATATGTTTTGTTAAAGGACAAAATTTTTGTCGGTCAAAAATATTCATTTAAAGCTTAATGAGAAATCAATAAAAAAAATATTTTTGGCCAAAACAAAGTGCTTCTAGAGATAAGACTCGAGTCATATTAAGTCTATTTAATAAAATTCTCATCTAAAAAGGAAATTATTTTTTCTTTATGAGTATTTATAAATATAGAAAAAGTAATTAATAAGCACACACAACAACAACAAAAAAGTTCTAATATTTTATTTAAATAAATTAAATATTTGCTAGAGAAACAAAATTTATCAATATTAAGTTGCAAAGTTTTTCTTTTTTGGTTATCTTAAATCAAGAGCAAATTTTACAAATTTCAATTAGGACCATCAAGTGAATTGGTAAACAAGAGTGGGTTTAGAAATGATTTATTCGATATCAAAATCGATGAATCGAATAAAACGTTTGTTTTAAATGAGAAAACTGATTAAGCAGATTTTGATTAAGTCGGGGTTAAGACTTAGAATTGATGTGTTTGAACACTGATTTCAAGTGTTCGAATAAAAAATTATTAATTTTTTGCTTCATATTTTTCTGATTTTCAAACATAGCCTAGTTTAAAATAGAACAATTTTTTGTTGATTTATGACTTTGATTTGGTGTCCGTCAGTGGTAATGTAGCGCATCGCTTTAGGCAAAATTAAATTCACCTGAACTTGTTTGCTTGAATATTTTTAAATTTTTATTTAATGATCAAAAGAGTTTAATCACTTAAAATCATATCAAAAATTTTAAAAAGGGTATAATTAACATTGGACCGGAATGAGAAAAAAAAAGTGATTTTTTTTCGATTTTTAGCAATTCCGAAAGGCATCATTAATTTAATTTTAATAAAAATTTTCCAAAAATTCTCTTTATTAAAATAACTATTCAAACAAAAAGGTTTTGGTTTGTTTTTATTTTCACAATTAGGATTCGGTCACGCCACATACTAAATAAAAATATTTTAATAAAAATATCGCTATGAACCTGCTTGGCTGGACTTGTAGAAAGCACTTTTTATATTTTTTCAATTTGAATCAATAGATGAAAAATGAAATTATTGATTTTTTAATTACGCAAGTATACCGAAATTGAATTAAATTAAATTAAGTAAAATTTCTTTGTGGGTTGTTTTAAGTGAGTCTATGAATTTTTCATTAGCTAGACTATTCTAGAAAACAGATGGACTTGAATTTGCATTTTAGATTTTTTAGATTTGTATCAAAAATTATTTAGACTATTTTTTATTTATTTAAAAAAATATATTCTTTATTATCTTTAAATTACATTAAAAAAAATAGCTGAGTGAGACATATCGGTATTAGGTTCATCAGTTGCATCAAGTTCAGAGTATATTTGGTCCCAGTGAAAAAGAATATAAATCATTGCCCAGACCAATTAACCATAATTTGAGCAATAAATTATCCATTGGACTGCTCAAACAAATTAGATTTAACTTAATTATTTTAAAAATTTTACAATTCAAATAACTATTCGAATTTTTTGTAAAGGTTGAATAGCAAATTATTTGCTTATCCGCTTAATACTTGGTAAATTATCTAAAAACCTTTGGTTTAGTTTATAGAGCATAAAATGTTTATCATTAGAGGCAAAAATTAGTCGAAATTAGCTTGATGTTATAATTAAATTTCGTGTCAAATAATTTAAAAGTCATTTAACACAGGTATTGTAGAGATTTTTCTTTTTTTTTTTAATTTTACAATTAAATTTTTGTCTGGGTCAGCTTCTGGACTTCACATATCAAAAAATGCTTGAAATAAAATTTTAAAATTAGACTTTTCGATAAATAAATAAAAAGCAAAGTATAAATATTTGATCCAAAATGAATCTTAATCGATCAATTTATATTTTGTTGTTAAATTAAAAATAATTAAACCTTGTATTACGTAATTTTTTTTAAAAAAAAACAGAAAACGCAACAGGCTAAGCTGTTCAAGATATCTTAAATAAAAGAATTTGCCATTCGGTTTAAACAGAGTTATTTTTTATTTTTATTAATTTCCTTTTCGATTATGTAATTTATGAATTTTACATAGGGGATTAAGTGATAGCTTGAAATTTATCGATTGTACAAATATTAGATTCATTATTGGTATTAACAATACGAAAAAGTAAAATTTAGTTTTATAAATTTTAAAATTTCAGGAGAAAAAAAAAATGTAATTCTAATCTTTTTACAAAAGAATAAAACCAAATGCCTATTTTGTGTCGAAACTTTGTGAATAAAAATAGTTTGAATATTTTCAATTTTTGGAGGGCTTAAAATTTATATTTTTAAAGCGGCTGTCATGGAGTTTTATTTTTCTTGGAGAAAAAGCCTTTTGACATGAATTTCAAATAGTTAACTTTTATATTTTTATTTTTATATCCAAGAGATTATCGGAAAATTCAAGTTTATTTAGTCTAATCAAAATCGTCATGCGATTAAAAGGCAATTTTTGAAACTTGATATTTGTTAAAACAATAAAGACGAGACTATTTACATAAGTATTGAACTAAATTCAAAGTTGGAATTTTTTTTAACATGTTTTATTTTCAAAAAAAAACAAAATTAATTAAAAATAAAAATCAATTATTGCATCTATGAAATTTTCAATGTGAATTAATTTTTAAAAAATTTTAAACTATATTTAAATTGTATTTGCTGTAATTTTTTATTTTATTAGTTTTTTTTAAAATATTTTCAAATGTCTTAAATTAATTTTAAAGCTGTCTCAAAATCTATCTCAAATATATTTCTAATAAAATCCAAATCGAAATTAAATAATTTTTTTAAAATTTATTCCAATAGTCGCGAAAAATTAGATTTTCAAAAGTCTATAAATCAATAATCAGAAAACAAATTTATGCGAATATTTGTCCTATTTAAAGTTCAGGTTCCATATAATTAATTTAGGTTTTTTTTTTAATCAGCCAGAAATGATTATAAAATATTTAGTTTCATTAATTTGGAAAAAATATCCAAATATTTTAAATTGAAATTCAAAACCATAATTTTTTCTTTTCAAAATTTAATATTTAATTTTATTGTAATAAGAGCAGATTTTGGTTATTGTAAAATAGCTAGTATTGCTATTTGTGTGTGTAATAAAATTAGAAATTAAAAGATTTAAAAGAAGATTGTAAGACCTTTAGTCAATATTTTTGGAGATTTAAAAATATTTTACATAAAATTTTTTATTTATTTCAATTAGGATCAGATTAAAAATTTTATTCTACTAATGAGTGCTAACTACAGTTACATTTATGAGAAAAATGATTTTTTTTTCAAAATTAGTTGAAAATGAACAATTTTAAATGGCTATGAGTAATAAAACTTTTTATACACTTTTGACATAAATAGATGAATTAAACCGTAAAACATAAGGATTATTAATTAAAGCAAAAACACAAAAATACGCATGAATAATATTTTTTGAAAAAGAAATTTGCTTTTTTAAAAAAATTTTACCTTTATATTTTTGGATCAAATTTTAGGTAGCAATATACTATTTAAATTATCCTTTCGCTTCTACCTTTCCTTATATTTTATTTTGGATGCTTAGTTTTTAAAAAAGATATTCAATCTAAAATTTTGGCTTTAAAAAATTTTCATTCTTAAATTAAAAAAAAAAACAAATAAATACTCTTTTTGAATTTAATTTTTAAATATTTTTTTAAAAGAATCTGTTTTTGTGTTATCACATTTTATTTTTTCAATTAGAAAAATATTGTTTTAACATTAAATTTATTGATATTTCTGTTTTATAATTTTTTATTGAGACGAAAATGCAAAATTTTTATTAAATAAATTTTAGCTTTAATAAATTAAAATTTAAAAGAAAAACTTAAAATCTGATCACAGAATTGGTTAGTTGGTCAGATAACCAAAATTTTGTATGTTTATGCCGTTAACTCCATAAAAATAGCAAGACAATTAAAAAAGTGATTTAACCCCAAATCTTTGATTATTTTTAACTATTATCAGAAATAAGAAATTTTTAGAGTTTTGCCATTGATTAAGATTCTTCTGATTTCGCCCATATAAATTTTTGTCATTCAAATTTTTTGGTCTTCTGGTAGCCTGTACGATAACCATCACAAATCAAAAATATCAATCAATCATGACAATCATGACATGTTTGACAATCATGTAATGTTAGTCAAACAATTATGCCTTAATACTTTTTTTATGAAATTAAATGAAAAATTTAAAATTAAGTTAGAAGTTCAAATTGAATTAAATTTATAAAAATAGATTTAAGAAATGACATATATTTTTTGGAAATGAATATTAACAAAGAATATTACAATTTATAATTTGGATACAATTATTTTATTTTAGAGACTTATTATCAATTTCAAAAAAAAAAGGGTTTAATGAATAAAATAAATTAGAATATTAATTTTTGAAATTTTTAGGATTTAAATTTTTTTTTAATTGGGTGAAGAAATTTTAAAGTCATGTGTCAAAAGAAATAGCCAAATTAAAAGCATTGTATAGCGAGCCATAGTTTATTTAAATAAAGAATAAAAAAACTAAAATTAAAAATTAAAATTAAAAGAGAATAAATTGAAAGTTTAACTAAGTCTCTTTGTCATGGTGACTTAAAAAATTCTTGACACAAGAGGGCTGATTACAAAGTCTTGTGGGACATCTTGAAGTGTATTTGTGAATTTCACGAAATCGATTTAGGTGAAAAACTAGCATGATTTAAATTTATCACTTAAGACTAAAATGACAAATATTTAATTGATTAGAATAAATTAAATCAATATTCTTAATTTTTTTCATTTAATTGATTAATTGAACTACATTTAATTTCAAAATTTTTGGCGTTTTTATTCAGGAAATATTTCCTCAAATAGTTTTAAGTGAATGTTTATGAATTGTCACCATTCTAGCATTTCTATTCAAACTGTGACGTAAGTTAGTAAACTTTAGATTTAAAAGAAGCGTCACAGTTTGATTTAAGTGTTGTATTTACTTTTTCATTTGACAAGTTTATCAAAAATTAATATAAATTCTGTGTAGACCTATTCAAATTTATTCTAGAATTTAGCAGAGCGTAAAATTAAATATTTTGATTAAAAAAGATTAGAGTTAATGTCTGATAAAATCTTGACAACTAATCGAGTTAAATATATACTTCATTTTGTCATTAACGCTTTAGGTACTTAGAATTGAGAATTACTTTAGGTATTAATCAAATAGATTAAGTGCTCTTTGAAACCTTTTGAGACATTCTATCTTGACACTTTGTTTGTAAATTAAATCCCAAAAGAACACTATTGTATTTTTTTAAATTATTCAAAACTTTAAATTAATTAAAAAAATTACTAGTTTAGAAAATTTGTCTTCTCGCTATGTTCACTTAATCTTTCATTTTGTTGATAAGTTAAGCAATTTTTAATTTAATAAAAAAAAATATTAATAACATCTATTTACATTTATCCGGTAAGTACTTTACTTTTTATGTCAGTACACAAAACTGATTGATAAAATTTTTCTACTAACTCATAATTTTTCATCAAAATTCTAAGCAATGTGGTTGTCATCATTTTATAGACCTAAATTTTCTATATTTTGTATATTATATTCTTTCTGTCATTTGGCATATTTTTTATGGAACTTTATTTAAAGAATAAAGCTGCAGATTTTCTTTGATTCTGGAATTATTATTCACTCTTGTACAAATCTGGAGCAAGTTAAATCAAAATTTCACAATATTTAAGTTAAAAAAGTAAAAGTTGCCTTAAAAAAAATTTTTATATTTATTTTAGTAAATATTAAGTAAACTAAAATTTAGCTACATAATTAATAATTTAGTTATTTTAATTTTATAAATCGCTAAGACGATAAGAAGAACTTTTCCATTCTGAGTGACCTTAAATCTAGCTCAAATATTTTAAATAAAAATATAAATTTCCACCATTAGGTAGACCTAACTATATTAATATTTAGATATTTCTCAGTCTTAATACATAGATTTTTTGGGACTTCATTTTAAGAATTGTTCAGAGATTTTAAAGATTATTTAAATTTCGATTAATTTTTTTGTGGTATTCGAAACATTTAATGGAAGAGTATTACTAAAATTTATAAGATTAAGCGTAATTATCAGTAAATGAGAAGATAATATTAAAATTTGTTTAAAAATTTTAAAATATCATGTCTGGACTTAAAAAATATAAAAAATTATAAGTCTAGTAATTATAATTTATTCATAGAAAAAACTTATTTTTCTTATATTTCTTTTTAAATGTTCGAAACATGAATTTTTAAACAGGGCTTTTATCATTATATTCTTTTAAGGTGAATTAAGAAAAAAAAACGAAGAAAAATTTAGGCTTAAAAGACAAAAGCATTCAAGACATAATTAAATTCATGACTTGAAATTTTTTAATTTTTGAAAAAAGTCAAAGTCCTGAGTAGCACTTGTGATTTATATACAAGTTTTTCCAAAATATAAAAAACAATCATAGATAAAATTCGGCATTTTAAATTTAGTAACAAAAAAAGAAGAAAAATTTTAAAATCAAAATAATTTTTTACTTTGAGTGTAAAAATGCTCCTGCAAAATGTATCAGCTGGTACAAACTTAGTACCACCCAAATTTTAACTATGCAATAACCATTTATTTTTATTTTAATGATTTTCTAGCTCATTTAGCTTTGCAGAGTTTTTACACGGACTGAATTTGGGTAGTACTAAGTTTATATCAGCTGATATATTTTGCAGGACCATTTTTTAAAACTCATAATATAAAATTTATTTTATTTTAAAAAAATTTTTCTAAAAAACACTAATCTTAACTTCACTAAAAAATGTTCAAATCATGTTTTAATAAAAAAAATAAAATTATGGTTAAATTACTGAAAAAATTATAAATTCCAACCATCAAGTCAAATAATACATTTTACCCCAAAGCATTTTGCATAGATTTTGTACCTGATTGCCATGCCTAAGCAATAATCGACTAATTTTTTCAGTCGATTATTAAAACAAATATTTTTTTCTAGATGACCATAATATTTATAACCTATCTCGAAATGAAAAGGTAGGAATTAGCAAAAAATATTATTTTTTAATTAAAAAGGTTTTAAAATTTTAGATTCAAAAGCATTAGTTAATAAAATCATTTTATTTTAGTTGTGCTAAACTGAGTTTTTATATATTCAATTTATGGTATTTTTTAATTAAATAAGAATTTGAAACTTTACATAAAAAGATGTTGTCCAATATTTTATTTACTTTTTTAGTTGATTCACCTTTTTAAAAGTCGATTTATGAATTTTTTCAATCAATTAGAATTGATTACCAACACTAATATAATGTTACATTTACAAGACAAATTTTTATACTGAAAAATCTTAATTAAATTTTCAAAATTTTGTGATTAATAAAAAAAAATGTTTAATGAAAAAATTTATTTAAGAACGCCTGCCTTCTTGGCATCCCACTTCCCCACAGCCCATTCCATTAAATCATCCACAATTAACAAAATTTATACCCGTAAATATTAACCTTTTTTTTTTAAAGTAAAAGTCAAAAAATATTTCATTGTCCGTTCAATTTGAGCAAGAAAAAAAAATATAATTTTAATGTACATACACTCACAAAAACATTATTCACTTGAAAAAAATAATCTAATCCAATTAATCTCCAATTAATAAATTAATTAATTTTGTTTGTTGTTGACTTTTTTTTGCAGATAAAAAATGGGAAATCAAAAGTCGTCAATTGATTGTACAACAAGCGTGACCAAAAATGACAAGAGCAAAAAAGCCAAAAAATCCCACTCACTGAACACCCTGCTCAATGGCAACTTTCTGGTCCGCTCCAACTCTAGCCAAAGACTAAGACTGCGCTTTGCCAAAAAGTCCAAAAAAGCCAGCACTCTCAAAGGCACCGAATACACAAGTCTGAACGACTACAACGCCAAAATGCAAAAATCCAGCTCGTTCCACGACAACTACATTTCCATATACGATGACTACATGGCGGACAAAAAGGCCAAGTGCCACACACTGCAACACGGCGCCAACGACGCCAACCTCTACTCCAAAATAAATGTGAACAGCGCCAGCCAAAAAAGCGCCTTCCAACTCGGCCACAACCTGCAGCCATTTAGCAGACTAATTTTGAAGCTAGGCGCGTTCACACGCCGCACCAAAAAGTGTCCTTTGAAGCGCTTCGACCCGAACGAAGAGTTCTACTTCAGCCAGCCCATACAACACAAGCTGGCCTCTCACGTGTTCAACGACCAGTCCAATTTGTACACTGACATGTCCGAGAGCATATGCTCCGAGCTGTCCAGGATAAAAATTGAGACCGAGGACAACTACCAGTCGCTGCACGACCAGTACGACTACATTTCGACGCACTCAGGCGCCGCTTCACTCGAGCCGCCGCCTCTGCCCCCTGCGTCCACTCAGCCGTGCCGGGACCAGGCCATCAATCACATTTTCACCAGCATCCTTCCCTCCGGCCTCAACAACCGCCTCTACTTCTCGTGCTCGAGCCAAACTGAGGCGAGAACACGCGACATCAACAATTCGCTCCAGCTCTCCACCTCTTCTTCGTGCACCTCGATTCGGTCGAGCGTTTCCCAACGAGAATTTTATGGAGAAAAAATGTGATCAAAACAGTGTGGGGATTTTGGAAATTTGACGATTTTTTCTTTTTTTTTTTTTTTGATTTCTTTTCCGGTATGAGTCTGAAAGCTTGCGGGTTTTGAGCGTCTAATTTTAAAGTTGATTTTTTGTACAGATTTTTTCTATCCTTAAATAGAACTTTTTTTTTTTTGTTTCTTGTAATTTAAGTAAATTTTATTTAAAAAAAATTTTATTTTTGTAATATTGTGTGTGTGTGTGTTCAATGTAATTGAAATTTTTTTTTTCTTCTTTTTTTTATCTGCGTACCAAAAGTGTAAAAAATGTATTCTGTAATAAACAAAAATTAATTTTAATTTTAAATTCTAAAATATTTTTCTGTTGATACTTCAATTTTAAGAGTCATGTTCAATTTGTGATCAGATGTTCACTTAATATGTGATCTATGGGAAAATTTGAAATATTCTTTTTAAAAACCCTGGTCTACAAAATATGGCTTCGTTGGACCCTTTTAAACCATATCAGAAAGTGGAAACACCGTATAAACCTTATTTTATTAAATTTTTAAGATAAATTTTAGTAGTGTTGGCAGACGGCCAATTTGCTGTCAAAATCTGACGCCCATCTTTCCGACCATTAAAATACGACCGGTCCAAAATACGGCCGGTCATAAAATTGGCCATGGACCGCCATTTGGACCGGCCGGCGGCCAAAATTGGCGATCCAAAAAGCAGCTGGTCCAAATGGCGGCTATTCCAAATGGCTGCCGGTCCAAAATACGGCCAGAATAAAAATTTTTATCTATCTCGTATTTACAGTGGTTCTTGCTAAAATGAAATGGTCCGTTCCCGAAAAGGAATGAAATGGAGACGCATTCCATAAAAAACCATTCCCGTTCCGTTCCATTTCCATTCCATTCTATTCCATTCCAACCGTTCCATTCCATTCCAACCGTTCCATCCGTTCCAACCGTTCCATTCCATTCCAATCGTTCCATTCCAACCGTTCCAACCGTTCCATCCATTCCATTTCATTTTAGCAAGAACCACTGTATTATTTATGTATTAATATATAAATAATATTTATATATTTTTTTATTAATAGTTATTTTTTATAATTTTTTGTTAAATTTATCTTAAATTTTTGAAATTAACGTAGTATTCTAAAATAAAAATTTAGCAAGAACCACTGTAAAGAAATTTTATTAACATACAAATATTTAAAAAATTTATTTTATACAAAATGCTCTTTAAAAAAATTCATCTTAAAAAAATAAGAAAAAAAAAACACTTATTTTTTTCTGAAAATTAAAAAAATTTATTTGAAAAAATTTGGATTCTGGCCGTATTTTGGACCGGTCGCTTTTTGGCTGCCGTGCGGTCGAAAAAGCGACCGGTCCAAAATACGGCCGGTCATAAAAGCGGCCATGGACCGCTTTTTGGGCCGGCCACCTGGCCGCCTGGTCAGTGCCCAACATTAATTTTCAGTTAATAGAAAAATTTTAATTTTGCCTCTATCGTTTGACCACATGCACTTCTTTCATCAATGGAATTTTTCTTTATTCATAAGCCTTGATTAAATCATTTAGTAAAAAAAATCGATAAATAATATTGTAAGTTTAGGTTCATTAAAGATCGCATGCCTGTATGTGGTTTATTTAAAAACTTAGCTTATTGGTAACAACAAATGATATTAAATGATGGAGGTCTTCCCAATAATTATCAGCATACGAAAATGTGAATAAAGCAGTAGCAGAATTTTTTTTTCTAAAGTACAGCGCAAATTTAAACTAACTTGTACGCATTATGTTCTTCGACTCTTCCTCTTTCTTTCCTCAACTTTTCCTCGACTCTTTCTTTTCTTCAACTCTTCCTAAAAGAAAAGTGGGGATAGGAAAAGTTGAGGAAAGGAAATGTACAAGTTAGTTTTAAATTGTGCTGATATTTGAGTTTAATTTTCCCCTGAAACCAGTAAGCATAAGTCCAAGTTATGTTTCCCGAATAGGATCCTTCTTTTCACTAATTCATTCTCCTTCAACAAATTTATGTCATCAAAATTGGATAATTTTTTTTACCAGTTCCATGATTTAGCAATTTTTTTTAAAACGCCGATTGTTACATTGGCATCTTTCGAGTTTTGTTTTAAAAATACTTTAGATTGGTCCACTTTTCTGTGCCTACTTACTTTTATTTTGTATTTATTTGTATTGTATGATATAAATTTGTTATAATATAATATAAAAGCCTATTAAAATAGACAAATTGTAAGTACAGGTGCAACATTTTTAAGTATTGAAAATATCAGTAAATAAAGAAGAAATAGTAAGATAGAAATTACACAATGGAGTCGGATATTCACATATCTTGATTCAAAGCCCGCTATATATTTATCAATCAGATTGACAACCAATGGAACAGAATGACGCAGTCCTCCCGCTACATATCTTTGAATCAATTCAAAAAGTCGATTCGAGACAGTTAAAAGTAGCATTGTGAAGTTTCGTTCAAAAAGTTCAGTTCAAAATCTTAAATTCGTATATATTTTGAATGGAATGAAGTGATAAAATAAAAATTTAGCACATGATGTAACAAAAAATGTAACAGGACTTGCTCAAAAAAAAACAAAAAAAATAATTCAATTATTGATTTTCCAAAAAAACTGAAAGAATGTTAAGTTGGTTTTGAAATAAAAATTTCGAAATTTAAAATTAAACCTTTACAAAAATTTTAAAATATTGCAAATAAAACTTCTTTTTTCACTAAGACAAATAAATGATCTTAAATTTGATTGATTTTAAAAGTCGATGATTAATTAAAAGAAAATTTTCATAATTTATTTTCAAGGCTACTTGGTGTAACAACTTTTGTTACACATTGTTACATATTTTACAGGAGCAAATTTTTTTCATTCATCGAAAAATTTCAATTAAGAACTTTTTTCTTGTACTTTTTGAACTATTTGAACAAAACTTCACAATGCTGTTAAAAGTTTGAGTTTATTAAGGGCATCTTGAGGAAAATTATTAAAAGGAGTATCATATTTTTGTTTAAGTATAGAACGAACTGCTGGGTTTTGTAAGACTTGAATTTTTTTAATTTTTGTCTCTGAAAATGAATTCAGACACGGAAAAGAGTAATCAATTATAGATCCGATTAAAGATTTATATAGATTTCCTAGTGTGTAATAGTTAAGACCCCATTTTTTGTTTGACAGCTTAACTGTGAACTACAACGCTATTTATTTTCATCAACCATTGGTATTGTAAATTTTGGTACAAAAATCAAAAACAAAATGTTAAAACTGCCAAAGATTGAGTTCTGAAGGACCAAAACATGTTCTGTAAAATGTAGCAACTGATACATTCTTTGTACCACCACTTAAATTTGAATTGAACTTTTAATAAAATATTGTGTCCCAAAGAGTTTTGCATATTTATTGCAGAGTTTTGCAGAATCAGTATATTGATGGTACAAAGGATGTATCAGCTGCCACAATTTACAGAACATGTTTTGGTCCTTCAGAACTTAAGCTTTGGCATTTTCAATATTTTGTTTTTGATTTTTGTACCAAAATTCACAATGTCTCAACCATTAGGATAAAGGTTAATTTTGAATAAAATTTTATATTTAAGATTTCCTTTTGACTCTCAATTTTAATTTCATAAATCTATAATTTTAAGTCAATATTTTCCTTATTTTAGTGAAAACAATGAAGGAAGACTTTTCAACAGATTTTTTCATCTTCCACTTGAAGAGCCATTTTTCTAATTCGTCTAAGTATTTCTTTATCTTATTTTCTATTTATTTATTTTATTTATTTGTTTTCTAAACCGAGCTAAAGCTGGTTATTTCTAAAGCATACACCCATCGAGATTGCAAAAAAACAACGCCGGGTGTAAATCACCAAAAATTTTATAAAAGTGAAATTTTTTTCTGATACATTTATTCCTAATTATCTGAATTTAACTATACACCCATTTTCATCTAAAAGAAATTTATCATTGCCTTTATATTTCGAATGAAAAAAAAACAACCCTAAACAACCCTATGAAAAAAATAATTATCATATTCAGACTTTGGCTTCGACTTTTAAGCAGCTCTTTAATAGATTGAATTCGTTTTGAATTAAATGAATTATTATGACAAAATTTTTTTAAAAAGTTGTTTTTAAAGAATTTAATTTTAAATCTGCTTTTTTTTTGCAGAACAAATTTTAGACCTAAATGTATAAATTTATTTAAATTTAAAATTTTTGTTTTTGTCCTTTGTTCCAAAATTCACAATGTCTAAAATTTAACCAAATCTTAATAATAAAGTAAGAAATTGATAAAATATTAATAAAGAAAATGAAAAGAAGGTATGTTGGAAAACTTAGATATTCAAGAGAAAAAATGAAGTTTGTTTTTAATTTTACTTTAAAAACTAATTCAGATAGGACAAATCTGATTTTATTTTCAGATTCCTCGGGATCGATAACCTTTAATTAATATTTTATATTGTGGTAAAAAAATGAAAAAAGGCAAAAAAATCAGGGTGTTTTGTCGAAGAGCCAAAAAAGTTGTTTTTTCGATTTTTAATGGCAAAATCAAATTATTTAATTTATAAAAACTTTATTTTCTAGTAGATATTTTTATGCTCTATTCAAAAATATAATCAGTTTTGGGGTGTATCTGGAAAGATATGAGGGTGTTTTTGGGTGTTTTGGGTTGTTTTTTTTTCATTCGAAATATAAAGGTAATGATAATTTTTTTTAGATAAAAATGAGTGCATAGTTAAATTCAGATAATTAGGAATAAATGTATCAGAAAAAAATTTCACTTTTATAAAAATTTTGGTGATTTACACCCGGTGTTGTTTTTTCGTAATCTTGATGGGTGTATGTTTTAGACATAACCCTAAAGCTCCTTCAGATTAAAAAAAAATGAACAAAATAAGTAAAAGTATAATTAAAATAAAATAAAATAGATTAAAATAGAGGAAAATTAGAATTACCTTTATTGAAATAAAAAGTTATAGATACATATTTTTAAATGTTTGATTGTTTGATTGTTCTGGAAAAAAGAAGAAATAGTTAGGTAGCAATTACACAGTATGGAAAAAAGGAACATAGGAAAAATTTAAACTTAGCTCAAATAAGTTTTGTAAAAGGTAAAGGATCAAACATTTCGAATAAGTGGAAAGAGTTAGTCAATTTACTAATTGGTCGGTAGTTAGCTGAGTCTTGTGTTAAAATGACTTATTAGGTATTATAGAAATGTTAGCAGATTTCCATGCATTCGGGATTTTATTTTCTGTTAGACTTAATGTCTTTTAGAATATTTTGAGGTAAATTTTTCAACATGAGGTTATGAATTTGGTCAGATCTCGAAAAACCGCTCTAAGGGTCTTTAGCGGCATATTCCAAGAGAAGTGTTGCTTTTTTCATAAGTTCTCCTTTTCGGTATTGAAATAATTAAGATAAACCAAGAAGGGCTATTCTAACAAAATTAAATTCATTGAGTCTTTTGAATTTCGAGGCCATCTAATAATTTTTCCATTCATGACTTTTTTGGCCATAGTTCTAAAACGGTGAAAATTCTTCTTCTATTGACTTTCATGCATGAATTCTATTGTCTGTTTTTTTTAAAACGATCAAAGAAGATCTAGAATTGCTCTTGGAAGCTCCTTTACTATTTCTGAAATTTATAGTTTAAAGTCTACAACGCATCCACTTCAAATTTATTGACCTCCGCTTAATTTTAATACACTTATTATAGAATTCAAATTTATAACTTTTATATCCATACATTCAAACTGAAATAATTTTATTTTTACACTTAAATAAATTTAAAATTTAAAAACAGTAAATTTTTTTGTCTTTAAATGTAAATTTACATTAAAATTAATTAAAATATTTAAACCTAAAATATTTTAACCAATTCTTGATGGTCTAAACTGCTAAATTTTATAAAATCACAATATTTTGAAAAACATCCTTTGGTTCAGTAAATCGTCAAAGTTTCTGGTTGATTTGAAGTCTGTAAATTTCAAAAAATATTTTTTCTGCTCTTCTTATAATTATGACATTGTAAGCTTATTAATAGTTTATCATATGAGCGTCAAATCTTTCTCAACATTGAAGTTTTTTGGATTCTAAATAATTTAAATTTTAATAAATTTTTAAATTTTCAAAATTAGAATATTTGATGTGATGGTTTGTGGTATATATTTCTGAAACAAGTGTTTATTGAAGGGTCAATCAATTCGCTAATTGTGCCTAATTAACGTTTGTTTGAAACAGAAATTCTTAAAGGACTTATGTTTTGTAATTAATATCTCAAAATGTAATTTTTAAGTATGTATTTGTGATAACATATTTCAAATTTTTGTGACGCATTTGGAATTAAAATTTTTTAATTATTGAAAAAATATTTCAAAATATTTGAAATACCAATAAAGAGGACAGCCAAAATTTTTATATAAATAAGCCAGTGTTAAATTAACCATATTTAAATTTTTTAAGTATTCTTTGAATTTTCAATTTTTAATTTTTTATTTTAATCCACGCTTAAAAAAATAAAGAAATTTCATTTTATGTTTTACTCGTTATACAACCAAATTAATAAATAAAAAGCAGTTTGATTTGCTAAGCGTAACATATGTCCCCCTCCTAAATGAGGACCCACATTCCGAGCCCCAATTACAATTGAACAAAAAAGAAAAAATGATAAATTAAAACAAAATAATTTTAGGTTTTAAAGTTGCATTTGAAGTTTAAGCTTCATCGAAGAGGTATACTAAACTTCTTAAATTAAAAATTTACAATTGAACAAAAAAGAAAAAATGATAAATTAAAACAAAATAATTTTAGGTTTTAAAGTTGCATTTGAAGTTTAAGCTTCATCGAAGAGGTATACTAAACTTCTTAAATTAAAAATTTAATTTTGAATTGTTATTTAGTGAAAAATCGCTCTTATTTTAAAGATAATTTAAAATCATACCCTCGCTTTATAATCCTTAACAATAATGAGAAAGATATGAGCTTAAGATTTAGATTCGGTGTTTAGATTTATAGCTCATATCTTTTAACTATCCAAGTTTAGTCTTCGTTAAGATAGAAATCATTTTTTTAAAATTTTAAACATTTTTCTACTAGCTCTACTACTATTAAATGTTTGAAAAAATATTTTTTAGATACAATTAAATCTATTTAAAGTTGGCTCATTTCTGGATATTTAAAAAAAATCTTTTTTTTTTATTATCTGCTTTTTTTTGTAATTAAAAAAATGTTCGACTAAAAAGAAAGGATTTATTTTTAAATTAACTAATAGAATAAAAAGAAATAATAAAATTTTATTTATCCTAAAAAAAGTGACTAAATTTTTTTGCATCGTCAAAGCTTTTATTGAAATAAATAAAAAAAGTTAATTACCAAGATAAACGAAACTTTAAGAGCAAATCTTTTTCCTCTTATTTTTTTGAACAATAATTTATTAGTCCTAAATGGTATAATTCAAGTTTTTTTTTTCAATTTTTTTCGATTTAAGATTTTATTTTTTTGGTACAGTTTTTGTTCTAAAATTAACATATGCACTTTTAATAAATTTACCTTTTAAACATAAGGATGCATTATTTTTAAAAGTATTTTTATAAAGGGTTTTAATATTTAAGATGATTTTGGCAAATTAAAAATTTTTATCAAATTTCATTTTCAATCAAATAATTTTGAATGTGCAATTAAATTTCAATGCATTTTTAGAAATAATAATCTTTTTTAAAAAAAAGTTTTGTAATTTTACAAATATGTAAAATCTACGATGAAATTTATTTTGATATTTAGAAAGTTTTGATCATATTTGAAAAATGAAATTTGATCAAAATCAATACTTTGTTCTCATTTTTTAATGCTCGATTTCAATTAATCTCTAATCTAAAGAAAAAAATGAATAAAAAAATTGAAATAACTTAATTTTTATTATTTATTTTCTTTAATTTTTTTACTATATTTAAATAGTGTTTATTTAAGTCATATTATCTTTCTTTGAAAAATGCTACGGTGAAAAGCAAAAGAAAATATACTTTCCCAAAAAGTTCTTATAAGTTGTTTTATTCAAGCTTAATATTTAAAAGTTGTATTATAGGAATTAAGTAATTTTGGCTAATTTATTAATTATTTTCTTCTAAAGATAACATAAGAAAAAATTACAATAATCAAAATACGTAAGTATTATAGACCTGAAGTTTTTTTCCAAAGGGTAATATAAAGCTTCCGCTATCAGATATTTTTTTAGAGCTCAAATTAGAAGGAAAAAAATTAGCTAAAAAAATGGACAGATTAAAAAGTAAACTCTTTTCGTTCAAAAAATCAAGTCTTAAAGAACTATGATTTTTAAATTTAAATTTTTTTTTTTAAATATTTATTTTTTCTGGAAAAAATTTTTGAAATTTTTCAAAAAATTCTTGATAATTTGTACCCGATTAAAATTAAAATTATACCGAATTTTTAAACTTTAAAGTGAATTATTTTGACTCTATATCAATATTGAGACGAATTTTTTAAGTGCTATTTGCAGTCTTACATTGCACTCGTATTTAAATAAAAAAATATCTTTATATATCAAAATTCATTCTTAAAATAAACTGTTCTCTAGTTTTCAAATATTTCTTGATTTTTGTTCTGCAATTTTAAAATTTCTATTGATTTTACCAAGTTTTAATAGTTAATATTTTATTTATACTCAAATTTGCTTGGTTTAAGAAATTACTCAAAAAAATTTTTAAAATAATTTTTATGTAAAAAATAATTGAAAATTTGTTTAAAAAAAATTGCTGTAATTTAGATTTTAAATTAAAAAAAATTAATTTAAAAAATTTAAATTTTTTTACTATCCTTAAAATTCAAATACTTCAAATACACTAAAATATGCAAATGGTTATTTATGGTGCGTTATTGTCTTAAAAACTTGTTTTGTTTGATGAAATACTTAAGTTATGCATATGGTGTATGAAATATAGTGCTGTTTAGTCAATAAAACATATGATAAAATCGAATTTAGATTCTCATTAAAAAAATTGGCCTTGAAAATCAAAAAAATCTTAAAATAAGATAAATTTTGTTTCTTTTTTATAGTTAAATTTAACTTTTGGATGATTTTATTTTGGTGCTCTAATTTCAATTAATTAAGCAAAACTATATTTATTTGTTATTTTAAAAAATTCAAAAAGTTTATTTTATAATTTAATTTAAAAAAAATATTTTCGTCAGTGATTTTTATGCATTAATTTTTAATTATAATGTAACATAAAGTTCCTTTTTCCTGAGAAAATAAAAGAGCAAATAAAATTAATTATTCATTTTAACACCAATCTAATAGAAGCCAAATTCTAAATTCAGCTCTTTCTTGAAAAAAAAAAGAATAATTAGGTATTTGAAGATATTCCTCAATCAAAACACCTATTTATTTCTTCAATTCAAGTTTTTGGTGTGAATGTGAATACTTAAAAAAAATCTTAAATTGACTAAATTTTTATTTGATTTTTAGAATAAAAAATTCTGCTTAGGGCTTTTGAAATTCTATTTCAAAATAAAGGGGACGCTAAGTTTCAATATTCTGATATTTGGAATCAAAATACCAAAACCAAATATCAAGTTATAAGAACAAAAAGTATAAAATATAAATTTATGTTATAATTTAACCTATTGACACAAATAAGATCTAGTAACCTAGCTAAGTTTTAGACAAAATTAATAAAAGCTATCTTAAAATTTTTGGGCATACAATAATTAACCTTTTGGTTTGTAAATTTTAGAGCCCGTATAAGCTTTTTTCAATTATCTATGATCAAATTGTGCTTTTTTTTAATCTTCGAAATTTTTATATATAAAAAAAATCTATGTTAAGTTTTTTTTTAATCAAAAACCATCGTGAACTAGTATCTTGAATAAAATATCTTAACAGATAAAAAAGGTAAGATTTTATTTCAAAGAAAAAAAATTTCGGTTTAAAATAAATAATTTGAATAAATATTTTTTGGCTTAGTCTTAAGTGTACAGATTAGGTTTCGTCGTGACCTGAATATTGTAAATATAATAACCCAAAACCAAGCTTTTTTACCAATACTTTTCCACTTTAAAAAATTGTGAATTGTATTTAATCCGTTCGGGTCAGGTCGAACGACGGCAACCAGGAATCCTTTGATTTTTGTGGACACGAACGTTTATGGTTCAAAATTTGACATTTTGTCTTCACGTAAAATATTAAAAAGTCCATGTTATTTTTAAAATCAAATTATTTTCAAATAAATTTTACTTTAAAAAAAATACATGTCATCGATTTTGTTTATTTTCAGCCAACTCAAAATAATTTAAATTTCGCCTAAATCTAGTAGAAAAATTAGGTAAGATTTTTTTTGATCAGATAAACAAACCAAACAAGAGAAGAAAACTCGCAATAGATAAAAGATCTAAGTAGTTCTTTGGGTAGAAAGCATTTTATCAATTTATATTTACCAAATCGATTTTACAAAAAGATAATTCAGCTGGTTTTCAAATTAAAAATGTTATATCTTAACTTGTTGATTGGAAAAACTAGAAAAACAAACACCAATTTATTACCTTTAAAAAAATTAAGTTTGGAATGTTAAAAAAATTTTAAAAAATTTCTAAAATGAATAGAAATAAAAAAAATCTATTTTTTTATTATTAGCTTTGGAAAACGTGATTTTTTCCATACTGTAAAAAGACCCGACAGGGGTTTTTTGAAAAACCATTTCTAAGAATTTTAGCTCAGAAATATTTAATATAAAAAATAAAAAAAATTCAAATTATCGTGAATGTTTATTCAATCTTTGGCTCATTGTTGTAAATCAACTCCATTTGCACACATCAAAAGAAACAAGTATTCTTTAAGGTAAAAAAGAGTCTTGAAACGCGATCGAGCATTTATTTTTAATTTTTCGAATTTAAATCAACGAAATTAATTTTTTTCAAATTCAATTTTGTTAAATAAATAAATTTTATTTTTATTTTTTCTTTCCAATGTTAAATGCTCTGCTCGAAAATTGGCAGGTTTTTTAAAATATAATTTAGTCATTGACCTGGAAATATTTTCAGAAAATCTCACAAAAACAAAAAAATTTCTAATTTGTATTTAATTTTAGAAATAATGAGCTTTAAACAGCCAACTCAATCGGATATAAATTAAGTATACTTTTGCATTCTAAAATATTTATTGATCAATTTACCTAAATTGAATCGGCAGTCTGATCTGCGCAAATTTAGCAGATTTGCCAAAAGCAACACTAAACTTCCAAGTTTTTTTATTGGTTTTAATTGAAAGAAATCAAATAAGTTTGCTTTAATGGAATTTAAAAAAAGTACTAGGTAAGATGGCTTGCTTTTTTTGGAGGAAAAAAAGCAAAAAACTTATGATTATGTTGTTATAGTTTCGTTGTTAAAAGCGTGCAAAAAATTTAACAGCAATAATTAAAAATGTAAAATTAATTTTAAAATAACATTAGGCAAAATTATTCGAAATTATTTTTATTATTTCTAGTAATTTATTTTACATTTTCTATACTAAACAAGAACTTTCTTGCAATGCATTTTTCAACACTATAGCAAGCTTGATAGAGAGTTTTTTTTATTTTTCCAAAATTTGGCGTTACCTTACATCTAGTATCCGTATTTTTAGGAAAAAAAGCAAACCATTCTCGGTCAGGTGATAACATTTGTGCATTTTTAGATCTTACTACACTCGAGTCTTATCTCTAATAAGCCTAAACAATTGCTTAGAACTAGCATAATTTTGTGAGTAGGACAACAAAAATTTTCAAAAAAAAAAAAAAATTTAAAAATGATAAGTGAAAATGATTCAAGACAAGGTAAATTATCAAAAAATATTTTTCTTAAAAATTTAATTTTCTTAAACAAAGTTTTGAATATACAGCTTATGACCTAAACAACGCGGCGGCCGTGCCCCAGCAAAGCTCCCAGCAAAGCCAGAAACCAGCGCAAAATCCCCAAGCGGCATCATCCCAGGCCAGCTCATCGCAAACCAATCCAGCCGCTTCCATCTCGAGTCAATTTTTTAACTTGCAAAACTTTGCCAGCCAACAAATGGACATCAACCAGTATTTGGAGAACCAAATGTCCCAGCTCACCCAGATCATCTACATTCTCAAGCAGATGCAAGTGAATCAGATCGAGCCGCTCAAGACCTCGAACAGCCAGCACCAGGCCATCATAGACCAGCTGCAGTCGCACCAGAGCCAATTTCAGCAATTTGTCAAGCAGCAGTCCCAAATAAACCAGCAGCACAGCTTGAAGCTTCAGCAGCAAGAGCAGCAACTGGGCCAACTGCAAAGTTTGGTGCAGCAGCTTCAAAGCCAGGCGAGCATTCAGCAGCAAAGTATTAGCGCGCCTCAAGCCCAGCCCCAGTACATCCCTCAGGCCCAAGCGCAGCCTCAAGTCGCCCAAATTCAGCAGCAGCCTGCACCTCAAGCCATTCAAAATGCGCCCCAGCAGGTCCAGCAGCAGCAACAGCCTCCAGCTCCGATTTCTGCACCTCCGACTCAGCCAGCGACATCATCTCACCAAAACCTTCAGCCCGCGCCAACCCAGTCTCACTACGCTCATCTTGATCCTCATCTTAACTTTTCCATGAGCCAAAACCCGCTCCAGTACCTAAACCAAGCTCAATTAATGTCGCTACTCAGCAATCATGTACAGTTAAATACCAAGCATATTCCAGTGCACCCAAGCAATCAGTTGGTAAACAATTTAGTATATTCTGGTCCAGCTCATGACGACGGTGAGGGTTTGCATGTGAACTATGGCAATTTTTCCCAATTGAATGCGCAGTCAATCGAAGCGCTGGGACAGCTGATTCAGCAGCGCTTGAGCCTGGGCCAGAGCCAGAGCCAGTCCAGACCTATACCTTCTAGTTCGCCAAATCAGCAAGATGGAATGCACAATGGTAATTTAGGTGAACAGACCTTGCAGCAACAAATCGAAAATGTGCTTACGGGTTCTCAACCGGTGCAGCCCAGACCCATTTCACTTGCTTCCAGTGTTTTGGCGCCAAATGGTCAATCGAACGCCAACGGACAAGCTCAGACCGCCAACTCGCAGGCTTGTTCCCAAATAATGACCCATTCAAACAATACACCGAGAATTTTGAATCTGCAGTCCCAGATTGTGTCAGACCAAGTGCTTATGTCGAATGCGAATGCGGCAAATATGGCCACTGGCGCCTCTATGCAAAACCAAAATCAGCAGCAAACCAGCATGGCAACTAACAATCAAAATCAATAGAATATTTAATCAATGATAAAATGATTAGTTGTGACAAAAAAATTTTTTTTCTATTTTTTCATTTGGCAAAAATAGTAGGAGATAAAAAAAAATTTTTTTTTTTTTTTTTTTATTTTTTTTTTGTGTGAAATTTTGCGGTTTTCTAACAAGCTTATTAGTATTTTTTTTTGGTCTACTAATTCGGTAATTATTTATTTAATTGATTTATTGAAATTATTGTCAGTGAATAAATTTAATAAAATTAAAGTATTTTTGTTGTTGATTTATTTCCAAAATTTGAAGATTTTAAAATTTGACTTAAATAGTTAACCATTTTTTTAAAGCCATTTGGCGTAAGAATAACTTATCTCGATATGAAATAGATATGAGACCTACGCATTCATTGTTATTTGACTCGAATCAAATACTTTTTTAAAAAGATATTTAAAATTTAATTCAATTTATAGCCACAAAATTCCAAAAATAAAATAATTTGATAACAGTTTTTTCTTAATTTAGACATGTTTGAATTTAAATTTAATTGTTCTTATCTTTTAAAGAGAATTTATAATTTTTCAATGCTGTTTAGTTCTTTTGTTTTTTAATTATATGTTCAAATTGAAAAAATTTGATAAACTTGTTTTTAAAAATTTTATTTGAGAATTGCTCACATGTTTTAACAAAAAGTGACAGTCATTAAACTATTTTTAGTTATTAATAAACTTGCTGACTTGATTTTGCCTGACAATTGAGAATATCAATTTAATCATGAATTCTAATAACGCACCTATTTTTTTGGATATGAAAAAAATTGACAAAAAAAAGATTTATAATGGATGATTAGCGTGGTTTAGTACTTTGGTCAAAAATTTTAAAATCATGAGCAAAAATATAAAAATAGAATTTTTCATATAGTTATCCCTTTGATTCCCAGAAGCATACCAGCAGAGATCTTGAAAAACTCAATATTGATTTTAATGGGTCTAAGCAAGAGTTTCTGTAATCATTTATTGATTTAAAAAATTCTGTAATATTTTATGAGTATTATTGAAAATATTTATAAGTAGACTTGTTCTAATTAATTTTTATTATAGTTTTTATAATTCGACTCAGGCGTTACAAATGGGCTGATATTTTGACTGGATGCTATATCATTTCATAGAAAAAATTAACATTGAAAACTTTCGATGAAAAGTTATCATTTTTATTCGAAATATATTATTTATTTATTTATTTAGGTCTATGACAGAGGCCGATTCTCCGACCGTTTGATCAGCTCCACTTAAAAATAGTGTCGCTGAATGATGTTCTAAAAATAAATTTAATTATTGATTATTAAAGTTATAAAAATTTTTAAAAAAAATTATTAATAATCTAATAAAAATTCTAAATTAATTAAAATTTAATTTGGCCAAAAAATGTCCAAATTTTGGTAAATTTTGGTAAATTTTCACTCAAAAAAAATTTCAGAGTTTCTATTGCTTTTTTTTGACAAAAAAGAAATTTACGTAAATTTTGACTTTTTTTCTTGTAAAATATAGTAAAAAATGGTAAAATTTTTGAAAATTAATTTTATTTAATGAAAAAATGCTTTTCAAAGACATTGTTTGACCTAGCAGTTTGACCAATCTCCATTTTTTTATCACGATTTTTATTACCTTTATTATTATTACTTTATTCTTATTATCTTTTTTGAAAAAAAATACCTTTTTTAAATGATTAATGTATGCTTGGTATTTAAGTAAGTTTTCTTTGAAACTCTAAAATTGAAGAATTTTCATTGATGTTTTTTTAATTTTATGATTTTTAATTAGTTGTTAATAAGTGATCTTCTAAATGATTGAAAAGATCGCTTAAAAAAATTATCTTCTCTATATTTTTTTGAGCCCAATTTTTAATTAAATTAATATAAAATTTTTTATTGCATCTTATCTTAAAAAAAAATTTTTTTTATTATAAAAAACAATTTATTTATTTTTAAAGAGTAAGTTAAAACTAATGAGGGTTGTGAAGTTCGTATCAATTCGATCATTTCAATTCTGTTCTTTGCCAATAAATTTAGAATTGAATAAAATAAACTGGTTCTACAAAATGTTACAATCTGTTACAAATTTGTTACACATCAAGATAAAGTCTGCAAAATAGCGTGCAAACTTATGCATTTTTTAATTAATTTAGAATGATTCAAATAAGGTTTTGAACAGTTAATGCAGACTTAGGTCCTCAACCAACTTGTTAAGGCTGTAACATTTTGCAGACCAAGTTTTATTTCATTCCATTCAAAAGTTATTGGCAAAGAACCGAATTGAAATGACCGAATTAAAAGGCATTGTGAATTTTGGTACAAAATAGCTAGAACAAAATAAAAAATATACCAAAGCTTAAGTTCTGAAGGACCAAAACATGTTCTGTAAATCAGAGAAACTGATACATCCTTTGTACCACCAATATACTGATTCTGCAAAGCTCTGCAATAAATCTCCAAAATGCAGAAAATTGTGAATTTGACTCAAAAAAATCCGACTTGACTTTAAGTGCTGGTACAGAGGATGTATCAGTTGTTACAATTTACAGAACATGTTTTGGTTCTTCAGAACTTAAGCTTTGGTATATTTTTATATTTTGTTTTTGTTATTTTGTACCAAAATTCACAATGCCAAATAGAAACGAACTCCAAAACCACAAACTAAAGTCTAATATATTTTTTTTATTAATGGAAATTTAAGATAATTTTGGTGAATAAAATTCTGATACCACTTTTTTAAATTAAAAAAACACTATTTTAATAAAATCATTTAAATTGATGGAAACATATCTTAATTAATGCAATCATCTAATTTAGTAGAAACTAATTTAAAATAATTAAAAATGCGTCGCAATTAAAATTTCATAAAACAAAAAATAGTATAAAAAGTAAGAATAGGGTTACAGAAAGAATAATTTTATATAAAACTTAAAAAGAGTTATTTAGTTTAGCAAAAAAATTAAAAATTCCATTATATTAAGATGCCACTAAAAATTTAGAAGATAATTTGTACTCAATTTGCAACATGCCAATGGTAAAAGAAGATATTTTTGTTCTAGATACAACTCAAAAAAAAAATATCCTTTATCATTCCATTACAGTAGGATGTATTTTTTTTTGAATATTTTTTAGAAAAACTTGATGTTTTACTAATTTATTTATTTATGTGTTTGCCTGTAGCATAAAAATTACTTGAAATAAATGGAGTTTTAATTGATCGTTAATTGACAGGGATAAAAGCCTGTTGATTAACCATAAAATCGAATTAATCAAACGTAATACGTGATAAAAAAAATTAATAAAATCATTTAATTTATTTATTATTTGTTTATTTTTGTATCTAAAAAAATTAAAACAAGCATTATTTTGTTAGATCCAGGTTTAGTGTAATTAACAGAATTTACATTAATAGTTTTGTTTATTTTTTTTTGGTAAAAAAATTATCAGACCAGAAGAACTGATGATCTTAATTTATCATGAAAACAAAAAATCAGAACAGTTCACATTCACCGTTGGAAAAAATAATGATTTATGAATAATTGAAAAAAAAACTAATAAAAAAAAATTTATTAATAAAATTGATTAAGAAATTGAAATGAAACTAGTTGAATAAATAGAATAAAGGAAATTATTTTTTTTTTGATTTAGTATTCGTTTTTGGTTTGCTTTTTGTAGAATTCTTGCTTTTGGAATTGATATTTAAAAAATTTTTTTTATTACTTTCGGGTGAATTGCTAGAATTGGTCTTTTTTGAATCAAATTCATAAAAATTGTCCAAATCTTCAAAGTCTACTTCATCATTTATTAAACTCAGAGCTTCATCTTTTTTACTTGTATTCAAAAATTCATAAACTAATTTAGCACTTTTAGAATTTTCAAGAACATCACTCAACTCTTGCTCGGACATTTGGCACAATGAAAATAAATCCTTTACTTTAGTGATAACTCTATGTACATTTTTGGAGTCAATGCCAGGAATTTTGAGCAAAAGATCTCTTAAAACCGGATTAAACTTCAAATCATCATCTTCAATAACCTGATCGGTCTTGATCGACATGGCGGTCTCAGCATCTGGTTGAGGACAGTTGGACTTAAGCTCTTCGAATATTTCAGCTGTCTCACTAGGACTTGAACACCAAAGAATTCTTAATTTTGGAAAGTGTATTGTCAAAAGACTTAGCTTTGAGCTGGTATGCTGCGGACTGATTTCATTACTAGCTAATGCTTGATAACTCTAAAAAAATTTTAAATCTTTCACCGTAAATTTAAAAGTACCATGCCATCATAATTTTTTGTTTGTCATTTTGCATTTAAAAAAGCAATCAAAATAAATAAAAAAATAACAACATACCATTTTCGGCGGAGTTGTGAAGTTCATTTCTATTCAGAAAAACTTGAATATCTTTTTTACGAATAAGAAATAACATTTATAAGTAAAAAACTAAAAAAATTTATTCAATTTTTTCTGAATTGAAAAGATCGGATTGAAACGAAAATATCCAAAATAACAATTTTCAGAAATTTTTTAAATTCAGAATCTATTTCAATAATTAACCAAACTCTATTTGTAAAAATTTTTCGTTTAATTTTTTTATTTAAAAGACATATTTTTAATTTTAAATTGGAATAGCTTTTTTTTTATTCTTTGATTATGAACAATAAATTTGATAAAAATTTATTTATTTGAATATTATAAAAAGCTATAAAATAAAAAAATATTTTTATTGGCATCTTGAAGTTGATGATCAATTCAAAAAGTTTGTTTTTCTTTTAATAAATCTTTGGTTTAATTTAAATAATTTTAGTGTAAAATGATTAATATGTCATGTAGATTTAAAAAATAAAAAATAAATTGAAAAAAAAATTTCTCAATCCATTGATAAAATTGATTTTTATTTTTTTGAATAATTTTTTGTCAAGTTTATTTTCATTTTATTACTTATTTGAAATTTATTATTTGAATTTCTTTTTTAAATTTTATATCGATTGTTAGATACAGATAATTTTGAAACAAAAAAATTCAAATTAACTTTAAAAAATATAAGTTAATACATTGAAATATAAAAATCGATTTATACAATAGATTGAGAAAATTTTTTTTCAATTTATTTTTTAAATCTTCATAACATGTTAATCATGTTACATTAAAATTATTTAAATTAAACCAAAGATTTATTATAATATCTAAAGATAAACCTTTTGAATTGATCATCAACTTCAAGATACCTTTTTTTTGACAAAAAGTGTAATAAAGTACTTCGTGAATTTTTGTAACAAAGGAAAAGAGCAAAATTTTTTTTGTTTAGGTCTAAGGCTGATACAAACTTTATATTACCTAAAGTTAGCTTGTGCAATAACTTTGAATTTTTCAGCTGTTACGTTTTGCACAATAATTATTAGACCTAAACAAAAAAATTTATTAAAATTTTTGCTTTTTACCGTTGTTACAAAAATTCACAAAGTACTTTATTATACTTTTTTGGCAAAATAACATATTTAATTATTTTATTGCTTTATAAATGAATAAAAAGTTATCAAATTTATCGTTGATTAAAAAAAAACAAATTAATCCGACATTTGTAAAAGTCAAAATATTTAACAATTTTTAAGTCAAGTTTTTACTTAATTTTTTCTCAAAATTTAAATAAAAGACTTTTTTTAAAAGTTACAAAACTCCAAAATACCAATAGTTTTCTTAAAAAATAAAGTAAACAAAACCTTTTCACTTCACTCAGATTTCACCAAAATTTAAGTAAAAAATTTTTTTTCATTTACCTAGAATAAAATTTTTTTAAGTAAAACTCTAGTATTGAGCATAAATTAGATAGCTTAGTAAAATTTAAATTTAAATTTTCAACAAAAAAAAATTGTTTATAAATACATTTAATTGAAATGGTTTTTTAGGATCAAACTCAATGAGAAGTACCGGGATTTTGTAAGAACGAGACATTGCATTCACTTGGTTGTATAGACGGCCATTGGCAAGGGATTCAATCAAATCATTTATACTCTTTCGTTCAACACTAATGCTGGGCGTTAGGACATAATCTCCAACTTCAAGTGTACATGGCTCAATATGGAAGCCTCTTTTGTGCAAAATAGAAGGAAGCTCGCACCGAAACTCCCTCATGTCAACAATAATTTTAGGTGGCTCAGACTCTTGGGGCACTGGCGGTAGCCCACCTTTTCTGCTATTAAACTGCTCCATTATAGTATCTTTTTCCTTGTCAGTTTCTTTGGGCAGTTCAAGTTTTCCATCTTGTTCCTCTGTCACAATCATATTAGCCTTTTCTCTGATCAAAATTTCGAAGGACTCCTTTTCTGTCCGAATCGAAGTCAAGTAGCGTTGCTCTTCGCTTGAATTGGTGTACATCATGAAATAGACCCGCATGGGATTCTTGTACCTGAGACATTGTATCACTTCTATTTGCCGAACGAACCATAGCTGACTGTCATAGAGGATTATATATTTTGGCTTTGTCTCATATAATAATTTTATTAGAGAAATTTTTTGTCTAGTTCCGCCTTCCAAGGCACTAAGGAACAAATTTGTGTTTTTTTTAACCAAGTTTTGTTCAGAACTTTGAGCTGGCTGGTCTTCATCGTTGGACGAAGAACCATCGCTCGACTCACTTTCACTTGATGATTTGGATTCTTTTGTTGAAGTCTTTTTGACCATTTGAGTGAGAGTGACAATTTCTTTTTCCTTGTTTTTTCTGTCCAATTTTTTTACCATTTTTGAAATTTTTGTGTCAACTTGTCTCTCATTGAGATCGATGCTACCAAATGGTTTAAGTATCATTTTAACTATGAATTCGTCGTCTTTTTCGTCCGACTTTTGCTCTTCAGCTATATCAAATTTTTCGAATTGTTTGGTAGCTTTTTTGGAACCAGCTTCCATATTTCTGGTCAAACGATTTTTTCTCAAGAACTAAATTTTTTCAAAATTTTATTTAGAAAAAAAATATTTTTAAATACATGTTTTATTTGTGAACATGTTCGGTCATCGTTGGCCACAATTAGAATATTTATTTCTTCTTCGGAATTTTCTTCCGTACCTAATTCTTCTAAAACTTCCTTCAGCACTTTTAATTTCGGACTTTCGGCGATTATCCTTGATGCCATATCTTCAAATGAACGAAAATTGATAATGGACTAAAAAATAGGCTTTATCAAAGTACAGACCTTTGTTTTCTTTTGACCATTTGAATTTTTTTTTGGGATCAGGCTTTGGATAATTGCGCATCTCACTGCCGTATACTCTGAGCTTGGCTTTGGTAAATAACTCATTTGCTGCATCCAGAAACATCCATCCGCTACTTCGGCCGATATCTTTTTCGTGCGATTTTAGGCAGTTTAACATTTTGAAAAAAGTTATTGAATCATATTGAGTCAAATAGCTTAATAATATTTTTTAAATAAAAGAATTTTAAAGATAATACTCGAAAATTGTAGAAAAAAACCATTATATCTCCCTCTTGGTTTTAAGTGAAAAATCTAAGTCAAATAAGTTATATTCTTGAATTTACGTATTTTTTTGTTTTTATAATTCTTTTAAAAATAAATTGAGTCATGAATTAATGACGTCAAAAAGGAATGCAAAATAATCAATGGTCAATTTATTATGAAAATTATTTGAAGGTTAAAAAATTATAAATTGTGAAAAATTTGTGAAAAATTGAAAGAAGGTGAAAAATTTTAAATTTATAATTTTTTCACTTAAAAATTAAAATAATGTCATGATTAATAAAAAAAAAAATTTTAAGAAATATTTTTTCGATTTCTATCATAATTTAACCTTTACTAAACTTTAAATATTAAAAACATTATTAATATATATTTTTTTTTTATTTTGTATTTTTTAATGTGCTTTTTTTCGATTTATATTTTCTTTTTTCCAGTCGGTGTTATAATTTAAATTTTTAAAATTTAATAATTTTTAAAGTAAAAAAAAATTTCTTGCTTCAGATTTAATTTTTTTTAAATTAAAACTTATTATGTGTAACAAAGAAATTTATTTTTAAAATGACTCTATTTTATATTATACTGATTGTGATGATTAAATCAAACATTATTACAAAAACAATGAGAAAAATAAATTTTTTAAATTCTACAAAATAATGACTAATTTTAACATTAAAATAAAATAGAAATCTAAAAATATATTTATTTGATTCAAAAAAAAATTATTATTAGCCTTTAATAATCATTTTTTCTATTGACAACCATTATTGAATCAAAAAATGTAATTGATAGTTAAACCAAAACGCAGATTACTTGATTATAAAATTTAAAAAAATAATAAGTTCTATGAAATTCTTTAAAAAATCATTCTATTAGTAATAATAATAATAAAATGAAAGCTATAATGTGCTTGCACATTGGATTGAATTATCAATTAACAAAAACTCCAAAAGTAAGATTTTTTTTGCCAATTTTTAATTTAGCTTGTAAAAAAAAAAGTAATCATTCTTTCGTTGGCAACGAATGTAGTTTCGAAGCGATGCTAGATAAATGAATTAAATTCATTTATGGTCTAAGTACTTTTGAAATGCATCACTCAATGCTACAACTACTATATTGGCATTTGAGTATTAGAAAAAAAAAATCATCTGATTCTTTTTATATTCCATTAAAGTTTATTTTCTAAAAATACTGCTTTATTTTGCTTACTTATTTATTTAAGAATTTTTATCAATTTTTACAAAAGCTGGAATATGTATTTGCATCTATTTAATTGGTTTATTAAATTGATTAGATATTTAATAATTTTCGGAAAAAAAAAGAAAAGAATAATTAAAAAAATTACTATAAAAGAAGTCTAAGAGTCCTGATATCTGATATCAATTGTTTAGGTTTCGATCCGAGCTGGTTCCATACTGGTTCTAGCTGCGCTTTTACAATTTGATCAAATGGACGAGAAACAACCATTTCCATTGTCAAAAAATCATGATCTATCTAAAATTTATTTAAGATTAATTTAACTAATTATTTAAGTTTTAATATTAAAAGAAAAAAAATAAATAAAATTGATTACATAAGAGCAGCATCCTTTAAATTCTTGTAAAAGAACATTAAGAATATCCATTAGGGCCATCTGAATCCGGCATGAATTATCACTAAGACCTACATGTATTTCAATTACTTCGGGCTATAAATACCATTTAATAGTGGATTGATTTTTTTTAATTTTAATTACTTTATACTTGGTGAGCTCTGCCTCTATATCCACATGAAATCTTGGATATATGAACAACTTTTTGACAAATAAATTTTTCATGACACGTTCTACCTTGCTAAAACCCTTGGTAAAAAAGATCGGATTATCCGAAAATGCTTTGATGAAGCCTTTCTAGAATTAAAAAATTACTAAACTAAGAAAAAATACTTAAAAAAATACTAAGACATAAAAATACTTTATTTTTTTGACGGAACATCCTCAAGATAAATGTCTCTTGACACGAGTCAATTATCTTGTGGGCATTGTACACCAAAATTCCTGTTATATATTCAATTGGTATTCGTTCAGTGAGCATGTCGACTACCAATATTCGACTTGTTACAAAAAAGCAGCCTCCTTTTAGATATGCCTGGGCTCTCTCGTTTTGGCTATGAGTTTCTGTGGTTATTTTGGTCACATACTCAAAAGATTGGGGATCACTCTCTTTGATTTTACTAGTAAAATATTGCTCCTCGGCTTCATGTGCATTTACCACAATCACCAAATTTGTGGCGTCACAGTAAAGTTTAATGAAATTCAAGAATATTCTTTCAATTCCCAGACCTTCGGCCATCACTAAAATACCATCGTTGTGAAACATGTCCAAGTAAACATTGTTCTCATACTCTAGCAAGGCATCCATTTTGTTACAAAAAATTTAATTTATTGAAAGTATTTTAATTGTAATTTTTAAAATAAAATTATAAGTCATGTGATAAAAAAAATTAATTAAGCATATACTTTGGTAAATAATATTCTCGCTCTTATATGCTGTTTTAAATAACACCATGGATTTTTTATTGGATTTAGCTTGTAAAGATTTTTAAGCAAAAAAAATTTTATTTCCAAATTTTTTGACTAAATTTTCAACATGGAAAATAAAATCACTGATGAAAATAAAGATTCTTGATCTTTATACTTAATATCAGGTTCAAAATTAACCTCCATCTCTTCATTAGTTTCCATCTCAACTATCTGGCTAAATACCCCAAGGTTATGGATAAATTTAGATTTTGGTGCCATAATAATAATTTTTAGTGAGATTGAGTCTTAAATTTAGTTAAAATATTTAGTCTTTTTTCAATATAAAAATTGATGCATCCTTTCTTTAAAATAAAAATATACACTAGAGTGTAGAAAATTTTATTCTCTTTCAGAATTTATATAATCTTATCATTGAATACTTGGGTTTGAAAGAGCTACAACTTTTTAAAGGGTTAGTTATTTTTAGACCCCTAAGTATAAAAATTAATTTTTTTGAGCCTCCCAAAAAAATGAAATTAAGGGTTTCAAAGGGCGTAGTTTACGAATTTCAAGTCAAAATTTAGAAATTCAGATAGCACTTAAATTTTGAATTTCTGGACCTGTAAATATAATCATTTAATACAAGAATTAAATATTTTGTCATTAAATTATAAGTAGATTAATGTTCTACAAAAAAGATAGGAAAAAATAAAAATATAATATCAAGTATTTTTTCATTATAGTAATTGCTATACTTTTTTACAAGATTTATTTTGTAAACTACCAGTTCAAGCTAAAAGTATTAGTTTAAATTTCAAAATAAAATGGGATCACATTTAAAAAGCAAAGAAAGTTTTGGTGCAACAATTATTGTTTTTTTTATCTTTTTTAAAATATATTTTTAAGTTTAAAAAATTATTTCTTTGTTTTCTTTGTTAAACCAGTTAGCTTTTTTGGTATTCAATTAATCCTAGCCTTTATTTAATTTTACAGTATAATTTTAAGTTTAGTTTTGGATGTCCAAGATTTATTATAAATTATTTAAATAAAAAAACATTTAATTGACATTTTTTAGTTTTAAAGACAAACAAATAAATATCTCACATTTTTAATTCTTGCACTGTGTCAACGTTTTTAATGATTAATCAATTTAAAAATTATTTATTTATTTTAAATTATTTATTAAAACATGCATTAAAAAAAATTTAAAACATGGAAATTTGAAACACTGACCACAGCAGTAAAGAAAATTATTAACCTCATTTGTTTCTGAATAGTTTAAAATCCACATAAATGGTACAATTTTTGAACGACTAATTATTTAATAAAAAACTAAACAATTCGGAAAAATAGTACTAAAGAAGAAAATTTTTTAATTAAAATCAAAAATCAAAAAAATCATCAATTTGTCATTGTTTTAGAATGCCTAGTAGAACACATATCTTTTTTTCTCTAATTTACCATAAAATCTATCTTAGAATAAAAATTTATTTAAAAAAAAATTTTAAATTTTTTTAAAAATTCAAATTACCATTTTTCTCGTGCCTGCACTGATCACAATACTGGCAATAGCTGGCGGCACACGAGTACTTATCACAAGCATCACATATTAGCATGGACATGATTTCGTCTTCGGCCATTAGCTTTTCTACGTCCTGTAACCTGCGCTTGGTCCTTGTGGGCTTTTTGGCGGCTCTCTTGATCAAAGCTGACACAAGCGAATCACGCTCCGTTGATGAACTGAGATCAAATTTATTTAGTTTATCAGGATTCTCGGACTCGCAAGCTACCAGAACTAGTGCCACCATTGCTACTAAAAAAAATGTTAGATAGCTTCTCATTTTATGATTACTGCTGCTGGTTGCTCTCTAAAATATTCGATTCAAATATTTTGAATATCTACAATCAGATCTTCTATTTAAATTCAAAAATTAATTGCTCTGAGACATAAAAAATTATGTAAGATATGATTTGAGATGGCCGATGGAATGCCAAAAATGAAAGATTAATTACTTTTCCCAGTCGGATTATGAACAATATTTTAATTATAGTTGAAGAAAAAAAAAATATTTTTAAAAATTCAATTCAATTTATACCGCGTACCTATCAAATAAATGAGACACAAAAAACGGAATTTGTGATTATCATCAAATTAGAAATGCAAATATTTGCTTAGGAGCCAATCTATCCTCAACTCAATCACAGCTTAGTTCTAAATCCCAGCTACAACAAAATTAAAAACCAATTTTAATCAAATTAAAATTTCTAAATAAAGCCCACAAATTCAAATCAAAGTCACATTTTAACAATATTAATTTTACTCAGTATTTGCTTAAGCCTCTTTGTTTTTGATTCGAGTTTCCTCTTTATCGAATCTTTGTTTTAAACAATTTCTTTTTCTAATCTGTTTCCTCTTCTTATTTAAATGATATAATGTCCGCTTTGACTCGTTGCATAACAGTTTTACTTAAATAAGTTAAATCACAAATACGGAATTAAGAAATTTGCGAGGATTAGACCTTTGTTGGAAACTTTGAACTTGGAGATGGTAGAAGAACTATACATGAAACATAAGATATTCTTCTTGAAGAAGTTAAAGAAAAGCTCGATGTGCTGGAATACCTTGACATTCCTACGAGGTAACTAAAAAGAGTTTGATCAGAAAAGCACCTTGTTTTGTAAACAAATTAATAGTGTGGAGAAAATTACATTTCTTTCATTATTTCTTTCATTTAATGTTAAATTTTGTATTTTATTTAACTCTCTACTTTCTATTTTAAAGAATTATTTTTCTGCCCATGGTGCTTTAAATCTATTAGAATAAATAAATATACAGATTGACAAAAAATTAAATTTTTTTGAATATCATAAATTCATAAATTTACTTATTCTGCATTAAATAATTAAATTCTTATTCTAAAATTTTAGAATAAAATTGTTCTCAAAATACTTTAACAAATTGAAATTTTATAAAAAACTTAAGCAATATGGTATCAGCAGTCATTAAATTTTAGTGCCGAAAAAAACACCCAGTCGAGATTATGATTGTTCACAATTTTTAAAAGGTACAAAAACCAAAATATCAAAACACTAATTTCTTATTAAAAAATTCATTCAATTATAGACTTCATATTCATTTATAATATTAAATATTTTAAAGTTATACTTTATTTTTTACTCAATAATTTAATAATTACAGAACGTAAAAATATAGTAAATTTAGTATATGATTATTTTAAAACGATTTTCAATTTACCGAGTGAATCTGAGAGAATTATTTATTTTTCTAAAAGAACTAGCTTTCCGAAAATGGATACTTTTAACTAGGTTGAACTACCAAAATTATGGAAGAAAGCAAATGTATCTCCTATACATAAAAGTGAATCAAAAACGATGATTACAAATTAAGGGCTTCTATTACTAACTTCAATAGTCGGAAAAGTAATGGAAAGAAAATAAAAGGACGAAATAAATAACTATTTACTAAGAAACAAATTAATTTCGAATTAATGGTTGTTTTACCAGAATTGTTTAAAAGTCACAAGTCTTAAGTCAAGTCAAAGTCCGGACTTTTTTTTTCAAAAATCTGAGTCAGAGGCTTTTATTTGTTATTTCTAAAGTCCGGGCTTGGACTTTAATTTTAGTGATTTTGACTTTAACTAGGCCGCCAAAATAACTACCTGGAACGGTCAAAAATTCATGTGGCCAGACTTTAAAAAATGAATAAAAGTCTTTGACTAGGGCTTAAATTTGGGACTTTAAACAACTCTGTTTTATACCTAACAGATAGTCCATTACAAATCTATTAAAGTTCATTGATAAAGCAACTTATGAAAATTAAAAAGGCAAATATGTGGGCATTGTGTAAACTGACTTTTCAAAAGATTTTGATAAAGTTCCTCATAGGAAATTGAAAACAAAACTTGAATCATATGGGAAAGTGGTCAACTTCTAAGATAGATTGAGTCCTTTCTGATTGGAAGGGTAAAAAGAGTTGTTTTAGGTGATAACGCGGCCAATTGAGAGGTATTTACAAGCGGAGTACCCCATTGATCAAGAACGGATCCATGGGATAAAAAGACTGGTTCGAGAAATAAATATCGGAGGCTCATTGAGATAGAATTTCTTGACAAACCTCTATGTAAAATCATGGAACAGTTTATCAGAGAATGCTGAGAATAGTGGGAAAACAATATATAGTTTTAAAGCAGTCATTGACATGATGTTCAGAAGCAAAGACTGAAATAGCCTTAGTTTTAAAAGGCAAAACGCTTTGAGCGTTAGCGAAATGATAGTGAAGACAGAAATATCTATACTGCAGATATTGATATTCTTAATTAAACTTTATTTTCTTAAGTTGAACTTCTTATTTTTTTTCATATCAGAACGGACTAAAAATGAATATTAAAAAATAATTAAAATTAAATTATTTTTAAAAAAATTTTAAATTAAATTTAAAATTAATATATGTATATTAATAACAATAAATATAAATTAATATTTTTTTTATGATTCATACAATGAGATTTGATTTATTTGAAAATTTTGAAGGCAAATTTTTTAAAAACCTTGTCTTTTTGCTATTATTAAGCATCTTTTAAAATTTTTAATTTTTTTCAAATCTTCGACTAAACTAAAGATAGTTTTGTTTTTTTTTTATATTAAATTGATTTTTGACCAGAAATTTATGATAAACTGAAAAAGGACTCAAACTGATTGAAATCTAAATTGACTCTAAGCTTAAATGAAATTTCATTAGCTGAATATTAACATATGAATTTTATTTTACTTTAATGTTTTTTTTTTGGAAAATTTTGTTGATTTAATTATATAAGAAATGTTTGCGTCTGGGCTGACATGTCTCCTTCCTTAAGCATCTACAATCAGTCTCAAAAAGTGTTTTAATTTGAATCTTAAATATTAAGTTAAAAACTAGAATCAGTTCTAATCAAGATAAAAAATTGAAAATTTAGATTAAAAAAAAAAATGATAAAGCGAAATCTAATAATTTTAAATGTAAAAAAAGACAATATTAATTATTTACACTAAATAATTGTTTTTAGATCATTTTAAAACTTAATTTATTTTGTTTTTTTTTGTTTCAAACTAAAATTTTTCCTCAATTTATCTTAAAAATTTATAAAGAAAAATTAATCATTCATTCTGGGATTTTAGACTACTTACGCCTCTTTGAATCTTTAAAAAAAAAATAGATGCATCGTAAGGCTTAGTTGATTTTGTTTAATCTTCAATTTAAACCATTACATTTCCTTCCTCGAAAGCAAAGGTTTCATTTGAATCATTATTAAGAACTCAAGTCAGTATCCAAGCAAGCAATACTCCAAGAAATTGTTTTGCGTCAGCCTATAGCAAGAAGTTTCGATTTTTATGAGATGCTTTTTTTAATAAATTAATTCTAACCTGTCGTAAAATTAGAAATTTAAGTGGAATTATTACGTAATGTAATAACAATCATTTAGTCGTACCTTTACAAATTTTGTATTGAAATTGTTAGATTTCATCTACGATCTTTGCAGACAAATTATAACCCAATATCCATATATTAAAATTAATGATTACTCTTTATCTTTAATAATTTTTTAATTAATAATTTCTATTTAATAATATTTTTTTACCTGATTTTTTAAATTGAAAATATGAATTAACCAAGTAATTTGTTTATAAAATTGACATGCAATACAAGACATAGATTTTGAATTCAAAATAAAGGAACATGAATTTTTCAAAAATTCGTATCATGGTGCAAAATATTAATCTAAAAATTTTCAAAATTAAATTTAAAAAGAAATTTTAGCAACAAACAATTTCAATTTTATTTAAATTATTTTTTCTCTAGTTTGAAATAAGCAGTAACACGATTTTTTTTAATAAGTATTTCTATTAAATTTTTCAACTAAGTCTTTTTCTGGCCTTGAAAAACTAATAAATCAGCATTCAGTTAACTTTTGACTTGAAAAATCAGCCGTAGACAAAATGATCACTTTGTTATGAAATATTATGCAATTGAATATCAAATTCTTGAATTTTAAATAAAAATTTAAGCATTTTTCGGTATCTAATTCAATTTTTATTTAGAACAAAAACAGTTTTTAATTAAAAATATTTTGAAAAAATTAGAACGCATAAGGTTAAAATTTAATCCTGCAAATAATTGAATAAATAACTGTACTTTTTTCTTTTAAATAAATAATAAAAATTTAAAATTTTCTAAATTTCTGTATCAAAAAAACTTTTTAAAAATTGAACATTTTGAAGTTAAATTTCAAAAAATTATTTGATCATTTTAATACATTTAACTAATTTTTTTACTGTTAAAAAATCAAAATGTGGCCATCTTTAATTTTTTCTTCATAAAACTTCTAATAAGCACAAAAAAATAAGTCAAAATAACCAAATATTTGACTCAGATTAATGAAATTCTTCAAATTTTTATTTTTTATACTCTTATATTTTTTTAAAATGAATTTTTTAAAAAATTATTTGTCTGGTAAAAATATATATAACTCTAACACAATTGATTAACGCTTCACTTATTAGTAGTAGTAGTGTTATCTGCAGCTTAGGGGTTATCTAAGCATAGCTCTAAAGAGCTGTAGCAGTCGCTTCTTTTTGTTTCGCCATCAGACTATCAAGCTTCGCTTTAAAACTATTTAGGCTCTTTGCATTTACTACATCTTCTGGGAGTTTATTCCATTCATTTACAACTCTATTTGTAAAAAAGTTAAATCTCGGAAGACAGTTTTTTATTCTTTCACGAGTAAGACAAAAGCTATTTCTCCTCAACTCGTATCTTTGGCTACCAGGTTTTGTATTAAGACTGAAGTTGATTCCTTCATTAAATTTAATTTGTTCATTATTGTTTACCAATTTGAACATTATTAATAAATATTAATTTTTAATAAAAATTTTATTCGATTTAAAAAAATATAAAAAATTAAAAAAAATTAAATTAAAAAATTTGAGTGCTTGACTCGGTGTTTTCACAATTTCTAGATTATTTTTATTTTCTTGAGTATTTTTTTCATTAATTTATCTTTTAAATTTAATTTAAGAGCTTGAACATAGACACAAAAATACTCGTTGTTAATTTATAAATTGCTTATCTTGAAAAATAAAAACGAAATAGAGTAGCGCAAACATCAAAATCATATGTGGAAGTGCTTTGAAAGCGAGATTATTACCCGGATTCTGTTTTTATAACCAAAGCGATCTAAATTTTAATTCAAAATTAACAAACTGGTCTTTCTTTTAATTTCTTTTAATACAAAGATTGATTCAAATATAATATTTAAAAATTTCAAAATTTTAATTTATTTAAAAATTTTAGTTTCAATTTACATTTGAGGCGAATTCAAAATTGATTTTTGATGATTTTTGAATTCACCTGAACTATGGGTTTGCCTTAATAAATTTATAAAATATTTTTGAAACTAAATATAATTCAATTTACTTGAAGCACCGTTTACAGTAAAGATCATCATCACAGTCAGAACATTTAATAGTAGCATCATCATTGCAAAGACAGCACCATTCATCCTCATCAATTTCATCTTTTTTCAAAGAAAATTCAGCTTCTTCAAGCATATTGTTTACTAATTTATCATAAGGGTCTGTATTTATGTTCGATGATGAGCGAACAGTTTGGTCTGTGGGCTTCTCGTTGTTTAAATTTAAGCCATTTTTGAGATTTTTCAATCGTACTTCTAATTTTTCCAATTCTCTCTTTTCAAATTCATCATAATTTTGATCAATTTTAGTCTTTTTTAATAAAATTAAATAAATTTAATTTTTTTTTTTTTAAATAAACCTCTTCAGTCAATTTTGCAATAAGATCTTCTGGCGTATTCACAACTTGTTTGCTTGGCAAATTAGAAAATTTTTTGTAAGTTTCATCTCTACCTTGAAGTTGATTGAGTCTGGTCTCTAGTTCACCACACTCAGGAACAGATCCTTAAAATCTTCAATAATTTAATTTGATTAAAGGAAACGAAATTTACGTTTCGGATCAGATTTGAGTTTGTTCAAGCGGGATTCTATATCTTTGTCCGGATTTTGGTGCACAACTTTTGTTTTGTTTTCTTCGACCATTTTGACGAAATTCTTAGGAGGCGAATAGTCTTGAACTTTTGAATTTTGTTCACCTTTCAATGAATCATGGCATTTCTGACACACACTCAAAACCTTGTCTCCTTTATTTGGAACTTTTATCCTAAAGTCCAAACATTTTGAGCAAAAGCTAAACCCACAATTGGGACAACCTAGCTTAATTAAAATTTCTTCAATTCTTCCAAAGCTTAAATTAATAATTATTTACTTCTTTTTTGAAAAATCGAAATTTTTCAGCGCATCGATAACATGACATTTTTTCTAAATTAATAATTTTAAAAAAAAAATTAATAAAACTTTTAAATCCCAACCTTTAGCATAATTTATTGTTAATCACGTGATCTAATAAATTATTCACGATTGCGCCAAGTACCTGGCTTATTAAAAGACAAAAAGAAAGAAAATTAAAAGAAAAAATTCCTCAATTTCCAAAATATTTTTTACACAGATGAATCCCGAAGTGGAAAATCAGATCAGAAACAATGTAAATTGGACCAATTTGCCAAACACCATTAGACAAGTAAACAAGAAAAAAAATAAAGTAATTTATTTAAAAAAATTGGTATAGCTGATTGGAAATTCCCAAAAAGAATACGAAAAGTGCATAGTGAGTTATTGCATCAAAAATCAGGTCCGGTTCAAGGAAAGCCTTGGTAAAAAAAAAAAAAAAAATTAAAAAAAAAAAAATTTTCCATCTTTATAATTTTCTAGCTAAACAAATTCGTAGAGATGAAAAAAAATACTATGAAGACTTGTTGAATTACAGCAAAGAGAACTTGATGTTGTATCCTTACCATCTGAGTGACATATATGTGAGAGGCCTCCGTATTACACCCTTCAATTACTATTTGGACATGATGGCACAACTGATGGCATCAGAGAAAAGCTATGACACACTTCCAAATTTTACTGCATTTGACTGTGTGCGTCTGCTGGGAATCGGCAGAAACCAATACATAGATACAATGAACAAGTACAGGTCATCTAGTCGTTTGCGGACCATCGGGTTCACCAGGCGAAAGCCCATAAAGTCTCTACTGCCTTCTCAGCCTTGTGACATTCTTATCGAACCATGGTGGAGGCTCAACCCTGGCTGCATTACTGACGACGATGTCAAGCTGCTAAGCTCAGATGAAAAAAAATGCTTGGACACAATCATTGATTATGAAAAGCCGATAGAGGCCGGCAAACTAAACCATGAATGTGTGCACCTATTGTACCGCAAGGGTCTTGTCTATTTGGACGTGTGTTTGGAGAGCAGTGAGTGTGTGGAGGTGCCACCATTGGAAAGCTTTGTGATGAACAGAATTACTGGTGACTACTTTGAGACTCTTTTGTACAAGCTGTTTGTTTCAATTGATGATCGAACTTGTCTTGGTGAATTGGCCACTCTTTTGGAAATCGACCTGGACTTGGTGCTCAATGCGGTTTCGCTCTATTGCCGCCTCTCAATTGCCAAGAAAAAGAAACAAATGGATGAGTCAACTTTTGATCCAAGCTGGAAAGATTACAGATCAAAGATCAGAAAAGAAGTGAAGTCTGAGGAAAGTCTGCTGCAATGGAACTCGAAAAAGAGTGAAAATTTTTTCGATGATGAGGAGCTCAGATCAACCACTCTTAGCATCAACTTGTCCGAGAGTCTTTCCCTAAAAACTCCAAGTCCAAGAGCAGAGAGCTCATTTTTGATGCCATCTCCTTCTGCGGACAAGACCGAATGTGGCAAAAAAATTGGCTTTCTGTTCGATTCAACGCTGACAGCGTTTTTGATGATGGGCAATTTATCATCGGGCCTAAAAAATCATGCAGTGACAATGTTTGAAGTGGGAAAGCTGACCGATCAATCGCTGGACAATTTTATATCCGAGTTGGAAAAAATCTCCAGCGAAATTAGTGAGGGCGAAGCGCAGCGCTATTTTGACCATGCTCTGATTTTCAAGTCAACCATTCAGTTTTTGCGCCACAATGCTGATTTGAGGCTTTTTTCGGATTTTAAAGAATGTGAAAATGGGAAAAAAATTGCTGTCGAAGATGAGCCCTTGGGACTAGATTTGCTAAGATGTGAAAGTCTGGCCAGTCTTGATGAAGATTCAAGGCAAAGAATTTTGGCTAAAAATTATTCCATTCTTTTTTCGATGGCTCCGTACAGCAGTTCAGGCGAGGCGCATAGCTCTCCGCCGCTCTGTGCCGACAGTCCATTCCATTTCGGACCAGCAGTGCCCGAAATGAACAGTTTTTGGTTTAAACTTTATTTGTATAAATTAATTGGAGATGGTCCAGTGAGTTTGTTTTTGCCAAAGGGCTATCGGCTTAAAAATGTGCCGCAAATGTTTAAAAATTTTGAAAAATTTCTCATTTACACTTGGGGCCATGATTCCATTGTGGCAAGCTATTCCAATCTGTTGCTAGTCTTGAACGATCTACTGCTCCATGGTCCTATTTTGGTCCAGTGCTACTCGGAATTCGACGAAGGTGCTCAAACACTGCACATTGCTTTCAATGACACTACACATCCATTGTTCGAGCATCCGTCTGTCAAAAAATTGCATCAAATTTTAGGCTTAAAACACTTTTGTGGATACATAACCATGATTAACCCCAATGGCTACGATGATAAAAAATTCCAAGAATGGCTGTTTTTGGATCTGAGATACGGCATTCCATTGTTTGATAACAAGCTAAACTTGAACATATTGAGTCTATTCAAAGAAAATAATCTCGGAAGCTTGACCAATTTGAATTCAATGCTGGACATAAGTCGGAGAGTGTCGACAGAACTAGTTGATTTCATTCAAAATAATCAAACAATTGGAATCAAGGAAGATAAAGATGTGATCGCCAAGTCAAATGATTATGTTATTAATTGTTTGAATGGTAAAGCACTTAAAAGCAAAAAGTTATACCAGTCTGTTGTTTTGTTTCCAACACAGTGTATTTTATTCGACCAAGATATTAAGATTTTATAATTTTGATTTTAATTAAATTTTTTTTATCATTAAATAAATGTTTGCTTTGTTTGGATTGTTTACTTGAGGTCTTTGATAAATAATTATGTTCCACAAGGATCAGTCTTAGGTACAATTCTTTTTTCAAAAATCTTGGCAATTTTTTGTTTCCATTTCCTCTTCTCTATTTTATCCTTTCTTCTTACCTGGACTAGAGAATACCAATGCGGAATGCAAAGAAATAAAAAAGAAGAGAAACAGACGAAGAAATGAAAATCAATTTACAAGTAAGTTTTATTTTGTATTTAGATGATGATACAAATTATATAAATTTTACCTTATTATTTAAGACTTGGGTAATAGTTATATTTAAGCAAAAATTGCATTTGACTTTTTTTTAGTTATTGTTTATTTTATTAAATTGAATTTAAAATTTTTATTCTATTCTTGTCTAACTGAAAATTTATAAATTTAAAAAAAAATAAAAATATTACATTAACTTTTACTTACTCTCAAATTTGTCTCTAATGAAATTTTTCCCTTTTAACAATTAAAATTTTTTAAATTCAAAGTTAGAAAAAAATTTCAAAATATCAATAAGATCAATTGCTTTATTTCATTGTAAACCCTTGTCAAAATTATAAGTAAATATCGTACTAAAAACCAAAAGTCCAGCACTTGTGCTGCATTAAGAAATTAAAATTTGAATTTAAAAATTACATTTTTTAAAATCGATTTTCCAGTTATTAGTGTAGGATTTAAATCAAAAAATTTTTTAATCACAAATCATAATTTTTTATGCGGACTGAATAGATAAGTTTTTAAAAAGTTAACAGAATCAGTTTTCTTTTTTTTCAACTTTACGATTTAAGCTTTCTTTAACTTCTTATTAAAATCCCATGAGAGTCTGGTGTAAAACTGGTATAGGGCAATAAGTAAAAAAATATTTTCAATTTTTTTTAGAAACACGAGTTAATATAAAAATTATTTATTTTATTTAGCTGGCTTAAAATATTCTGATTTCTGAAATTATAGAAAAAATGAAAAATAAAATAGCAATTTTTGTTATGTGCTAAAAAGTTATCATATTATTAGCCCAAGAGTCATGAGGGTACATTATTCAAAAATTTGGAAAAAAAATTGAAAAATAAATTGAATTAAATGGCTAAAAATATTAGAAAAATTTTAAACCAACTTTGGATAAATAAAGTTCTCTATATTTTACAGTTTCTTATTAGATTTTATCATCTTCAGACAATTTTTTTTAAATGCATTTTTAATTTTTTACAGTGTAAAATAATGAATATTTATTGTTAGATAAAAAAATTATTTTAACATAACTAAACAGTGCTGATCAGAAAGTAAAAATCTTAAATTTGGACTTATTAATTAAGTTAAAAAAAATACCAGTAAAATTCATTTAAATTTTGTTGTATTAGATAAATTAATTATAAATAATGTTTTGGCTCATTATTTAGCGTGTCTACATAAAATTATAATAAAAGTTTAAGAAACAAAAAGTTTTGGTTCATTTTGGAACATTCGGTTTTTTTCTTTAATTTTATGTTTTTTTCTTTTATTTTTTAAAAACACCCTTTAATGAACATTTTTAATACTAGTTCTAAAAACTAGGTGTGTCGTTTGCATTTTTTTTTTAAAAATTAATTTTGCTAACTTCTAAAATTTAAGTTTGATTGAAAATCTAAAACTTGTCCAAATTCCATGAATTAAAAAATCAAAAAACTGCTTCATCATTTCATTACAAAAATGAATTCAAAAATATTTTTATAATTTAATTTTTTGAATTTTTTGAATTTAATTTAACGCGTTTTTATAATAATAGAATTTAAATAGTATGACTTGGTTGGACTAGAATAGCTTTTTCTAGCGCTATCCACGGCAATAAATCAGGATTAAGCTTGGGAAAAATATTTTAATCAATTTTTTTTTTTTATGGATTTTTTGGAAAAAAAATTATAATATTTTCAAAAATTAAATTAATCAAAGCAAACCATAAATCAGTTATTTCTCATGGATCTGGCATCCCATAATTATGTTCATCATTTTTAAATATATTAAAAAAGCTCATTCTAGAACTGCCTCACAATGACTCATCAGTTCTTGTTGAATTCATGGAGTTAATGCGCGTTTTCTTCTAACTCAAATTTTGAAAATAGACTCCAAGACAACCAAGCTTGCGGGCTGCTAATAGAGCGCCATTTAAACAAAAACAATTCTCAGAAATAATTTATTTTAAAAACAAATTTTTAATGGTCAGCTATCTTTACAAGATAAAGCTGAAATAATTAATTATGATTGTAAAAAAAAAGAGTATTTAAACAAGAATATTTATTAAATTTCTCAACTATTTAATCAAATAAAAATATAGATTTAGAAAACATTACAAGGCATTTTTTTTTCTCTTTGCGCAAAGGTATTACAAAATTATTTTGTTTTTGTTCTAGGGCTGGAAGTAGAATTTTTTTTTTGCGCTACACCAAAGTATTATTTGAGTATTTTTCGCACAGCACTCTTCAAATTCATGATAAAATATTAAAATTTAAAAATTTCCAACCAATAGTTCACATAGAATCGATTTTTGTATAATTATTATAATCATAGAATATTAAAAAGCGTCTTTTGAGATTTTTTTATAAAAACGGAACACTTAATAAAAATTTTCCAAATTTTCACTTTTAGAAAACAAACTCAAAATGTTCAAAATAGTGTTCTTTGACGTGAAGCCCTATGACAAGCAATATTTGGAGCCTCTAGTAGCCGGCCTGAAGGAGCCAGTGGAGGCCACCTTCCTGGAGTCCAAGCTGAACAAGGACACAGTTGCTTTGGCAAAGGACGCCGACATCATCTCCCTATTTGTTCACGACAAGGTCGACAAGGAAATGTTCGATCACCTCAAATGCAAAATGATTGCTTGCCGCTCAGCTGGCTTTGACTATGTGGATCTGGCTGAATGTGCTGCACGCAACATCAAAGTGGCCACAGTGCCCTCGTACTCGCCCAGCTCAATTGCTGAATTTGCTGTCGGCCTGTCCATAAACTTGGCCAGAAATTTGAGAATGGCCTTTGAGCGGTCCAAAAACGCTGACTTGTCTCTTACCAGCAAACTGCTCGGCTTTGAAATGAAAGGAAAGACAGTTGGTGTTTTTGGCACTGGCCGTATTGGAAAATTGGTGTGCGAAATTTTCCGCGGATTCAAAATGAATGTAATTGCCTTTGATGTTTACGAGGACAAAGAGTGGGCTGCCAAAAACCAAGTCGAGTATGTCAAGACCAAGGATGAGGTGTACTCGAGATCGGACATCATCAGCTTGCACGCGCCATTGACCAAAGAAAACGTGCACATGATTGATTCGGAGGCCGTTGGCAAAATGAAAGAGGGGGTCCTGATAGTGAACACTGGACGAGGCGGACTCATTGACACCAAGGCTTTGATCGCGGGAATAAAGTCGAGAAAAATTGGCGGAGCTGCTCTGGATGTGTATGAAAAAGAAAACCTGTCGTTTGACCATGACTGGTTCTCCATTGAGGAAGGCATCATGCCCGATGAAGACTTGAGTGTTCTTCTCGGCTACCCAAATGTGCTCGTCACTGCCCATCAGGCCTATTTTACCAGAGAAGCTCTCAAAGAAATCGCCAATGTGTCCATTAGTAATATTAGTGAGTATTTGCAGAAGGCTAAAGAACAACCTGATCACAGTTTCACTCTCAAGAACGCTCCAAGGGTGTAGATTTCCTTCAGCAAATTTTATTTTTTTTTTTGGTTTTTTTCTGCTCAAATTGCTAAAAATTCTAAAAAAGTTTTAAAAACTTTTAGATTCAATTAGATTATTATTTAATTAGTGTATTTCTTTAATTCTTAGTATTTCATGTGAAAATAAAAAATTAGAATAAATTGCTCTTTTTTTTTTTTTTATTTAAATTGAGAAAAAAACCTCTTGACCTCATAAATTTTTTCTTAAATATTTATTTTGATTGAAAAAATGTCTTAGACAAAAAGAAAATAAATTTGAATAGGAAATAATTGAAATTTTTAAAGTGTTTCAAACAGTAATGGACACTAAATTTGAGATTTTCATGAGAATTGATGCACAATTCACTTAAAAAAATCGATTCTTTTTGGCGATTTATTCTTTTTGTGTCTAAATTTCTGCATCACTAAAAAAACAGATCCAAAAATTATTTTTTATTATTAATAATATTTTTTCATTCTGCAAAAAGATTAAGATTATTTTTTTTATCTACATCTTTAATTTGCTACCATTATCATTCAATTAGATCAAAATTTAGTGGCTCTTTTTCTAAAGATTTTTTCTATAAAAAAAAACAAGAAACTAAAAGGACCATAATTTTTTTTATATTTAAGTTTCTTGCAATTTGTAAGAAGATTTAGAAAGGTTATTCTTTAGGGCTGTTAATTTCGGCAGTAAAATAATTATTTTCAACAAAAAGTAATTATATACAACAGAAAAAAGATTGAGTCAAAAAGAAAACATAAAAAGAAATATGAAAAAACAATTTTTGAAAAAGACAATACAAACATAAAATTATGTATTTTTTGTTTTTTAGAGACAAAAAATCATAAAAGTGCGATATCTAATTTTTTTGAGAGAAGAAACATTTAAGCTGCACTAATTTTACATGCTTTTTTTCCTAGTAAAGGCTATTTGTTAGCATATATGTTATCAATGGCCTGTTGTATACAGTAGAAATTCGATTATATATGTAATTTGGTTATATGTAAATTCGATTATATATAATTTCAAAAATCGCCACTGACACTCTTTTTGTCTTATGTTTCTAGAAATTTTTAAATTTGTCCCGTTCACGATCTAATTCTTGGAAAGTGCTAATTTTCCTTAATTGATAGATAAAACCACTCTTTTTACTAATTCCGCTACTATACAATAATAATGATTATACTTTCTTATTTTTTGACACCTGGTTTTTCTTGTTTTTCTTGTTTTTCTTATTTCCTGGAACAAAGAACGTCTTTTGTATCTTCTGGTATAAAAAAAATGAAAAACTTAGAAAATAAAAGCAACACCAAAGCAAACAACCTCGCGTATCAAATACGACTGCATCAATGGCTTGTGATGATTTGATCAATTTTTGCTTAGATCATGATATTGATACAACACCATTTACTTCTTTAAAAAAATTTGCTTTAAAAAACAAAGAACTAAGTGTAAAACAAAGTTCGCTTAGTCGATTTTTTAAACCTAAGTCACCCGCTAAGACTTCTGGTCCTCAAACAAGCAACCCTCAAAATATTTCTTCAATTTCCATTGTAAAACGTAGCCTAAATTTTTAGAAATTTTTACTTTTATACTTTTTTATTCTATTTCAAACTTTTTTTTTAAATAAAATCTTATGTAAAAACCCTCTTTTTTAATTGTCCAAAACTTTTTCATCAGACAAAATTTGTGTCTACAGGTCTATTCGATTATATGTAAAATTCGATTATTTATAAGACCAAAAAGTTTTTATGTAAAAAAAATTACATATAATCGAATTTCTACTGTACTTGATGATATTGATTATCTTGGATTAAAGGTTAAATATTTTCAAAAAAGAAAGGCTGGTAAATGGTATGATGGATGGTATTTTTGAACTTATCTCTTTGTGGACTTTTGTTTTTTCTCTTTTTTTGATCAATGTAGGATTGATTAAAATAAAATAAATTTTTAATATTGATTAAAATAAATTATTTCTACCTCGTCCCCAATTTAATCCAAATTGATACATGATTGAGGAAGCTAAATACTTTTAGCAAAATAATTTAGAAAGTAGTAGTAGTAATAGTAGTTCTGGCTGCGACACTTAACATGTAGAGTGTCTGAGCCCATCATCACCGTGGCCGTGGAAAGCCTATTTGATTGAACTTATCTGAAGCCATTTTAAAATTAGCGGTTGACTTAGATTTCACCGCATTTTCTGGAAACTTATTCCAATGCGGAACTGCTCTGTTTGAGAAAAATACATGTCAGCCGCTTACTGCAGCTGCAAAATCGTTTCTAATTTGAGCTGGGAAACTTTCTCTCTGGATTTTTATGCTATTTCCTCTTAAGGTAGGATCTTTGTTTTCTGATCTATTCACCAGATTCTTGACCACATCTATCTTTTCTATTCCATTCACTAATTTGTTCATTTCAATCAAGTGCCCACTCACTCTTCTTTCACTCAGCTTTGTCAGTCCTAATGTAGTCAACCTAATTTCATACGATATGTTTCTCAGAGACAAAGGTATTTTTGTTGCCCTCTCTTGCACCTTTTCTATCGCATTCACATTCCTTTTCATTTTTTGTGTATATTTATGCTTTTCATTTAGTCTGCTGAAATGCATTACTTTACATTAATCAGCACAGTCTCATGGGCCAAACCTCTATCCATTGACATACTGCATCCAACTTTTTCTGTAACATCGCTCTCTCATAAACTTTATCTACTATGCCGAGTATTTTTGAGTCATCTTCATACAATTCCATTCTATTTAAAACGTATTTTTAACCATGATCTTTTAAATAATTTTAGATATTAAGCTGGCATAATTCAATAGGATCGATTTTTTTTATTTAAAAAACAATTTTTAATAAAATTTTTCAAATCTTAGATTTTTTTTTAATTTGATAATTTTTTTTTCTTTAATTTAAATAGGTCAATGGTAGTCGTAATGTTCATTTACACTAGACATGTACATAAGACAAGAGCGATGGCACATAAAAATTCTAATGTAAAAGGAACAGCGTTAAGATGACGCTTCAGAAAGCAAGAGCGATTTTTAAAAAATTTTCTCGAAAATTCATGTATCATAAACCACTAAAACTTAAATCGTTTACTTATTTAAAATCTTCAGGTATCTGAGCAATCTTTGCTTTCGCTTTAAGCATGTAAATTATTTTGTAAACATCTCTTATATTTTAGAAACATTCATTTAATTTTATTTAAACAAATTAATAAACTAAAACTACACATTAATTATGAAGATTGTTATTTGGACTAAAAAACTATAATATCTTAACAAATGCACAATTTACTTGAATTTTCTTGGAAATTTTTCAAACAACATATGGTTTATTTTTGAATTTTAAAATTATAATTAAAAAAATTAGAAGAAAATTGAATTGCCTTTAGCACTAGAAGAACCTGCAAAATTTTTTTTAAATATTTTTTTTGCATTAATTAAGAGTCAATAATTTAAAAATTTTAAATTTTATTTTTAAGTTAAAAAAAAACGCTATTATTGATATTATTGATTAAAATATTTATTTTTATAGGTGTTAAAATTTTCCAAATCTCGTAAAAATGACTGGACCGGTCTTAATAGTATTAAATAGCTATTTTACAAGAGAAGCTATCGCAAATTTAACTAAAAAAATTATTTTTTAATAATTCTTAATTTTTAAATTAAATTTACCTTTTTCAATCAGTAATTTAATTAATAAATACTGTTTTTTCCATTAATTATGTTGATTTCTAAAATCTAAATTCACTTTTGCCGAAATCACCACAAAGTGAGATTTTATTTATTTATTAATAATGAAAAATCATCAATATTAATTGATATTGACAATTTAGAGGTCAACTTAAAAAGAAACTCGATCTAGTTTTCTATATCTACTTATTAGTCTTGAATTAATAAATTAAATAAAAAATATTTGATTACTTTAATACTTAATTTCTTAATATTTTAATTCAAAATTTGCCATCCCATAAATGTACCTCTTTAAAACGGATTGAGCTTATCTGTTTAAATCTTTTGAAGAATTTAATCTACTAAATGTCACAATTTAAAAAACTAAAGTTTTCGACTAAAAAAATTTTATTATGTTTGATTATTCAAATATTCAAGATCAAATATTAATCTAAGAATTAAATTGTCATCTCGTTAAAAATGGTACATTTCATTCAAAATCTAATAAAATCGGCACACACACAGCTCATTTAAAATAATCTTTAATTTAATTTTTAATTTTTAATTTTAAACCAAATGATAATGCGAGATTGAATGCCAAGCAAAATAGCTTTGAGTTAAACCTATCTTGATAGTTTGTTTATTTTAGACTAAATTAAGCGTTGTTTTCATTTAATCAAAATAAAAACACTTTTGTTCGGAATAAAAGATCAAAATTTTTTTTCAATTCAAATAATTAAATTTAATTTTTGAGAAAATTCGTTTAGTAGAAACTTTTCAAATGTTTTTTTTTTTTTTTTAATATTAATTTAGTTGTCAAGTGCAGCATTTTTAGAGTAAAAAAAGAACAAAAAATATTTCTATATCTAGTATTTTTAGAGTTGTATCTATCTGAAAAAATAAATATTAATTTAGATAAATATCAGCAACTGCTGTCTGTGTCAATATTCCAGATATGTATTCTCTTTAGAACAAAAATCCTCAAAAGCCAAAGTATTCCAAAAGATATATCTTCTGAAAATTGAATATTTATCTAGCATTAAAAAATTCCAAATATTCGCCGACTTAATTATTTCGAAACTTCTTTTCTTTGCTTTCAGCAGAAACCAATTTTTTTAATGGATCATTTCGAGCATGTGTGGATCTCTTTATTACTCAAAAATCAATTAGAAAAAAATTCTTTTGAAGCTATTCTTTTTTTAAATAAAAATAATTCACTAAGTTCCCTGAGCATAGAATAATTTTTTTCTTAAATTTGGTTCATTTATGACCAAGCTGGTTTACTATTAAACGTTTCTATATTACGTAACTATGCCTTCAAGAAAATCGAAAACTTTCTAAAATTTAATTTTGGAATTAAAAAAAAATTTAATTTATTTTCTTTAAGACGAATGTTTGAGTCAAAACTTCAAGAATTCATTCAATACCCGAGCAAGCCATACTTTACACTATTAGCAGTTCCATTTTTGTTCTATGCTGCCAAAAAATACTACCAAAAATGGTCAAACACCAAGTCAAATTTTTATCTGATCAATGACTTATGTCTGATCAAGTCAATACTCTGCATCTATCAGACTAGGAGATCATGCCTTGAGTCCGAGCTAAAACAGCCATATCTACTTATTGACACCAATTTAAAGTATAAGCTGAGCGACAGTGAGTATGAAAACAGCATAATCGAGCACTTTTTGTCCCGGTACGCCCAGAGTAGCCGCGGTTTTCTGATCGATGTTATTATTCGCAAAAAATTCAAAGAGTTGATCCACAAAAAGAAAAAAATGTCCCTTAATGTTATAACTTTGGAGCCTAGGGACATAAATTTGCTGGTGTTCAAAATCCTGACCGGATTTTTGCTTCATCTGTTTGGCCGCAATAGCAAAAAATCCAGACTAAAATTTAAAAATTTTAAACCAATTTTCAAACATTTGATGTCAATAAACAAACTCTACTCACTGGACTTGTTTGCGGAACAAAATGAAGTCTCAATTGAGTACAAGAAAAATTTTGTTCGATTTGTGAAAGCTTTGAAAAGTCAATTTGAGCTCAAGATTGACGATTTTGATCAAGATCCGATTAAAAATTTTAATTTTGATTATGTCAAATTTTTACTCATTAAAAAACTTTATTTAGATTTGACTCAAATTTCGTCTGCTTTGATGACTTTTCTAAACGATTTGACTCTAAGCGATAAAAGTGAATTGATAAATGAAATAAGAGAGAGTAATGGAAAATTGGCTTGGAATGGCGAGCTGTGGAAGTATCCAATCTTGGACAAGAGTGCCAAAAATTATCTAATTTCGTGTCTGAACATGGACTTGTTTTTGGTTAAAAAAAATTTTGCTCACAAAGCCCTTAACTCAGGCAAAGAGTTTAATTTTATGGAAAATTCTTTTATCGGCATAAACATTGGTTCAGTAAAAAAACAGCATGGTATTATAGACAGGTCTATTTATGACTTTTATTATAATAGATTTAATCTTAACAATCCGAATAACACTTCGCTTCTTATAACCAAGTCGCTCATCTTTAATTTGGTCAAAAATTTAAAATTTTTTCAAAATGGAGACCAAATTTTTGAACAAAAAATGTATTTCTTTAATTTTTATCACTGATCTCATCATGGCCGAGTTGAAAGAAAAAAAATCCTTCAAAAATTTTAAATAAATTTTTAGTATTTTCTTTTTATTTTTAAAGTAGAAAATTATGATTTTTTCGTCAACTTGTCAAAAGAAGAATTCCAATTTTTTTTTAAATAAATTAATTCGTTTCATTCAACCTCAAATTCTGTCAAGCTAAAATTTTGGATCATGACCGAACGAAATAGAAAATATTATAAACTTTTTTTTATTTGTTGACAATTAATAAACAGCTAATAAATAATTATAATAAAATAAATCTGGTATCTATTTTGGATTAAAAGCGATGGAATCCTGATCGCATTGAATATTAAAATATGAAAACAAGACTTAATCGAATGAATCATTTGATAAAGAATGACCAAAGCCATCATATAAACAAATTATTCCATACAAAAAAATATTCTCAATATTTTATAGAGAAAAGAGACTTCTTCTGTCCAAATGGTTAAGTAAATTTAAATACTTTGGTATTTATTAATATTTATCTATGATTTTTTTTTTTTTTCTTTATTAATAAAAAATTTATCACAAGCTAAAAAATAGTTATTAAAGTATTTACCAAGATTATCGAAAACAAATATTAGCAGTCTTTTTAATTTGATTTAGGATTAAAGAACGTTTTTATTTAAAAGTTTTAAATTCTCTATTTGTTTTCGCGCATAAAATTTTAATCACTTTTCTATTTTATTTTTTGTTTTTCAATTAATTTTTTTAGCAAGGTGCTTTAAATTTTTTTCATAAGATTCAACAATGTAAGATGCAATTAATTTTGCCGAAATAATTATAAAACTTCCTTACAAGCGACGATCAAATTAATTTTTTTGCTTAAGATCATAATAATTTTCGTATAAATTAACCTTTTAGACAAAATTAATAATGCTCATTTTTTTTTTGCTAGATTAAAAATAGATTTTTTTTTATAAATTTTAGTTTGAAAAAAAAAATTGGAAAAAACTTGATGATGCAAATACTTGAACAATTTTAATTGAAATTCTATATCTGTTTAAAATAAAATTATGTACGAATATCACAGTGGAAATTTTTCAATTTTTTAAATTTGCATTTTTGTTTTAAAATTTCAAAATTAGCCGAGTTACCTAGCTACATCATTAATTATTTAAAAGGTAAATGAAATAAATGATTTTTGTTAGATATAAATGACAAAAGAGCTTCAATGAATAATTGTTTTTGAGTATTCTAGGATTTTAATGTAACTACAATTTTCCCGTAAATGGAAAAATCGCTGAGGACATCTGAGTTAAATTTTATGAACCAAAACACTCAGTTTAACTCACGAACTATTCTGGAATATTACAGAAAATTTTTGTGCCGATATAACAATGGTTTAGTAAATCGTGAACAATTTAGATTAATATGTGAAAATTTAATAATCGGAAAAGATGATGCGGAAGAAAAAATGTCGATGATAAATCTGTTGTTCGATTTGTGTGACAAAGACGAGAGTGGGTACATTGATTTCAAAGAGTATTTGGTACTTTTCTGGAGCAGAATAATCGGTCCAGAGGACCAAAAGCTCGGTCTTATTTTCGAACTATATGATCTGAACAATTCAGGCTACATAGACTTCCACGAAATGCATTCAATAGTCAAAGTTTTGTTTAAACTCAAGTATTCAAGCTATGGACCCTCGGATTACTCTCTTTTTACCAACCAGGAATTTATTAGTTCAAATCTACCAATTTCGTATTACATAGCCATGGACATAATGAAGACGTTTGACTTGGACAGAAATGGTAAATTGACAAAACAGGAATTTATAGAGGGATGTTTGAATCATCAAAATTTTAGGATTTTTTTATCTCCACTAAAAATAAACTCATAGCTTTTTTTTATTAAAAAATCTTTTTTTCTAAATAAATCCGCACAAACATTATTTTAAAGAAACTTGTTTTTTATTATTTTTTACTCATCTGAAATAATAAATAAAATTGATTAGGTTCTCAAATTAAATTTTATTTTAAATAAATATACTATTACGTAAGCAAAAGTATTTAGTATTTGTAATTAAGCATCTTAATCTTGTTATCAACTTCCTCGTAGAATTATTAAAATCAGCGCTTAGAAAAATTTGTATTTTATTAAAACTCATTAAAATAATCTCTTTTAGAGGCTTTATTTTTGTTTATAAGCTTTTAAATCCATTTTGTAATGTTTAATCAAAATTATTTATTTTCTATTATAAAAATAAATCAAATAATTTTTTAATTTTTATCTACAAAATTATGTTGATTTTAATTAGAGACTTTGATTATTGAGATTGGGATTTAGTTAATTAAAAACATGGGTGATAATAACAAATGCAAAGACAACAAAATTTTTAAAAATGATAAATGAACATTTTTAAGTAAACTGAAGTTACAAAATTTAAATCAATAAATTTATCATTCGTTGTTAGAAAATCTTTTTTACTTATGCTGTTAATCATCCATTTCAATGTGAGATAATTTTAAAATTTCTAAGTGCACAATACATTCCATGTAGTTTTTGATATAATTTTTGTTATTATTCATTATTATTTTATTATGTATTTATATATAATGTCGAACAAATAAATGTTCTCTTTTTTTTGGAATAAAAAATTAAATCATCACAACATATTAAAATAAAATCTTAAAATTTTTTTTCAAATCAATCAAACTAAAAATTAGATTAAATATTTTATTTTTTCTCTTTTTTGTCCATGAAAAAAATTATTTCTGGGTAAAAAAAGTGCAAAAAGGATGTTACACAATCTTTTTTAATTTTTAATCATTCAAGAAAAAAGAAAATATTTTTGTTTAAATAGCACTGAATTAAACAACGCCAATTTATTTAATTTAGAAAAATTTTCAAGATTTTAATAATTGCTTTTCTATTAATTTTTCTTTCAATTATCACTCTAATAGTCAATTTTGTTCTCAAAATTATAAAGTTAAATTAAAAGATGTCTGTTAATTTATTTTATTTGTTAATAACACATTTTTTGGTTAAATTATTTGTTCATGAAACTAATAATAATATCAATAAAATCTTCTTTAAAAACAATATTTCTGATTTAATTTTTTTGATACAAAGAACACACGAAATATAAGCTTGATAAAAATCTTTCCTCTAATATCCTTGAGAAAGTTTTCATGTCGGTGTGATTATAATTTTTGTCCCCAGAACATAATATGGTGCGCCTTGCTGCATATATATGCTTTAATCGATATTTAGCGTTATGGGGTTTATGATGAGCTTAGTATATAATTATTTTTTAAGTTTTCTTTAAAATAATTTTACTTTTTTATCTTTTTATTTTTTTATTTAATGATTTATTAATTTGACTTATTTTGTTTTATTTTTTAATGATGCATGAGTAATTATTAATTTCAACTTTTTAGGTTGTAATTTTTCGATCAATTTCTCCTCTTTTAAATAATCCATTAATTTCATTTAATATAAAGATAAAGATTATGGCATCACATCTGTTTATTTTACAAGAAAGAGATTTATCTTGGCTAATATTTTAATTTAAAAATTATTTAATGTAAAAGACTGCAGACTAATTGTTGGTGTATCTTCTGATTGATGTAAACTGATTGATAGATTTAAGGGGAAAAAAATTTAAAAAAATCACATTTTTTATGATCGATATTAGTAAAACACTCATTTATTTCTCTAAAAACACATTATCAATATTAGATTGCAAGAAATATAAATAACAAGATTGTATAAATGGTTTTCTTTTTTTTTTTAAATGATTATTTGGTGAAATAAAACAGTCAATGAACGCAAAAAAAATGGATAACATTTTTTTAAAATTAGTTTCATAAGAGCTAAAAAAAGGACTTTTGTGAAGCCTGAGGCTTGCCCACATATTTATAAACAGGAAAGAGTTTTAGTGTTTTTTTTTTTTTAATTTAAGACTAAATTTTCTATCCAAGGATTTGTTTAATTTAATGTATTTAAAAATGTAATAGCAATGTTTATCAAATAAATAATTAAGAAAAATCGATAAGTTGTTTAGAAAATCGTAGTTTATTTGAACACGAAAAGTTCTAAGAGATTTAAACTTATTTCTTAATCAGCCTCTATTAAAAATACACCAATTAAGGTTAAATAAAATCAAGTTTTTTCCATATCGATTGATAAACCTAATTTTATTTTCAGTTTTCAAAATTTTAAAAGCTTTTATGAGCTTATTTATTTGAATTTAAATTTAAATCAATTATTTTGAATAAAATGGAATTTAATTAATGGATTTTTTGAGAAAATCACAATTGCCAAATTAGCAAGCACTGGAATAAATGCTTAGACTATTTTGAGCGTAGGTTAATCTTCCAAAAGATTGTTTTTAATAATAAACATTTCAACATATCTTTTGTTCTTTAAAACAATTTTGGCATTTATTATTAATTTCTAGAGTTGGAAAAATCAAATTTATTTTTCTTGAAATTTAAATTTTGTAACTAATTTATTAGGGAATATAAAATCAAGTTTTTAGTTGAAAATTAAAATATTCACATGCAAAAATCGACAATTATGTCAGACTAAAATTTTAATTTGCAGCTGAAAAAAAAATCGAAATTTTATTACTAAGATGGAGTATTTTTTTTTTGAGAAATAATCAAGACATGACTCAGTTTTTTTAATGGAAGTTTATAACAGATCCAAAATCAATAAATTTAATCTTTTTATAGATAATTTTTTTTTTTCAAATTTTTTGTCAATTCCGACTAATTATACAAAATAAATATTCACTTCTTCTCTAGCTCATCAGTGCTTACATAATTCAATATCTTGTTTGCAATGCTCTTATTGTATGAATTTGCTGAATAAGAACAAATGGATCAAATACTTGGCTTAAATTGCTATTGATACAAAATCTTTACTTAGAAAAATTAAACATAAATTCAATCTGTTTCAATGATTATTTTGTTTAGTTTTTCTTTTTTTTCACACGTATTTAAAATTGTTAATGATTAATTCATTGAAATTTAAATATCATATTATTATGGGGAATTAAGCAAAGACAATATTAAAAGATTTTTTTCTAATTCAATCAAACGAATCTTTTTCAATTATTTTAGAATTTTTTGTTCATTTTAATTTAATATAATTTCGGGTGCAATTTTATATGACGCTATTAGAAATTACAATAAAATAATTTTTTTTTGTCATTTTCAATTTAATTAATGAGAAAAAATTCGCCTTCTAATAATTAGACTTAATTTTGGACTTAAATGATATGTTTTTTGAAAATTTTAACATTTGGAAAAATTTTTGAC
>QEOQ01000626.1:1096537-1110690 GCA_010279815.1 Brachionus plicatilis | reverse complement strand
CTATTATTAATTATAATCAAAAATAATTTATAGAAAAAAAATAAAATCTAAAAGAAAATTTAATTTTAAGAAAAATTAAAAAATTTTATTCCTTTTTTTTTAACCTTTTTAGCCATCTAGTTTTTTTCTCTGGTGTCTTTATTTTGTCCATATAACAATAATATTCTTCTAAGTCAATAATTCCCAAATTTGGTATTTAACTGAGTCTCTTTAGGTTGTCTTTGGAGTACAATTTATATTTTCTGGGATGACCGGCAGCTAATTTTTTAGTAAATGACTCCATGACAAATAAAATTATTTAAATAGAACTCATGATTTTAAAAACGTTTGATTGACGTAATTTTATAAGCTTTTTTTTATCTATATTTATATTTTCATTTTTTAATAGAATATTAATAATTTTTTAAAATATTTCTTCTAATTATAAATGTTTTAGAAAGAATTAAAAAAGGCACCAAGATAATAATCTTTTTCCTAAAATTTTTTTATAAATTTAAATTAAATAAGAATGGAAGCAATAAAATTGCTTGTCATTTTAAGTTCAAAAATTAAAGATGTTGAATAAAATTTAAAAAATTTCAATATTTAATTCATCAAAAATTTCAAAGCAGTTTTTTGAAATTGATTATTTTTCTATTAAATTAATTTACTTTTCATTAAATAGATTAAAACACATTTTATTTATCAAAAAAATTAGTGAAAAATTAACTTTAAACGCCATTTAAATGCGCGATTATCTAGTTGCGGAAATTTTTCTATCAATGTTGAAATTTAGATAATTGCAATTATTCCGCACAATTTGCAGTCAGAAATCTGTATCAGAGAGAAAATAGGTACTTTTTGGTCGAGTAGGAATTCACCACCCGGCTCTCTGATTCAGTTGAAATGTGACCCACTTGCAATTTGCCTCTATTTGTTCTAAATAAGCAAGCCAAAATTCATAAGATAATTAATAGCAAAAAATTGGGTTTATCGACTTGTTTTAATATCAAATTATGATTAACCAAGTGAAAATTATCTTAAAAATTTTGTTGAAACTTGCAATTAGCGTCTAGTCCGTTCAGATCGAACCATAAAAAATCAATTAAATTTGATCTAGATTGGTAAACTAATTTGTGCAGATGATTATTCCATAATAACTTTAGGGCCGCTCTTACTATTCAGAAGAAGTTCGACAAAAATCGATAGTTTGTATTAGTATGTTGAATTTTTAATAACAAAAATCGATTTATTTAAATTATATGGTAACATGATCTGAACTTAAGGTAAATGCCAAGACAAATTAGCACTGGATGATGTGTGATGGAATTTTTATTTAAATTAGCAGACCTTGGTTTTAACATTTTAAAAAGCTCAAAAGAAAAGATCAAAGCAATTGCTAAGAGATAATTTAATTTTTTTTTCCTATGTGTTTTTGATGATAATGGGCAAAATATTTTTATTTTTGGCAAACACGGCTTTTTACCAAAGTTTCAATTTCTATCAATTAGACCAAATTAAAAATTGACTAAAACAATTAAAAAATAGAATATTTTTCTTTTCTTTCAGTATTAAATGAAGCATTTCCAATCATCTCAAACTTATATTTGTAGTCTGATCATGTCACCACAAAATGCTAAATTTTTTGTAAAAAAAATCGATTTATTTAAATTATGTGGTGAATGAACATGTGAACTTAAGGTAAATGACAAGATAAATTAGCAGAGCTTGATTTTTAAATTTTAAAAAAGTTAGACCAAGATTGAATCTCAAATTTTTCCTGTGTGTTTAACGATAATGCCCCAAAATGTATTTCTTGTTGGAACGTACACGGCTTTTTACCAAAGTCTAAATTTCTATTAATTTGATAGAGCTGTGATGGAATTTTTTGTTTATTCAAATTTTTTAACTTATTTGTTTGTCAAGGATTAAAAAATTTGATATTTTCCAAGCTCAAGATTAATATTTTCAATGTTTGCCGCAAATTCGATAAATGCTTTCTACTCACGAACTCAAATTTTTGCTAAAATTGTTATTAATTTAGGTTGAATTTAGCATTAATTTAATTTAGAATTTTTTTTTCAAATAAAAATTTTATTTGAAAAGAAAAATGTTTTTTTTTTAATTCTAAATTTTTATTTTTTTTTGATTTGAGGGTCGCTTTTGAATTCATTTTCAAGCTGATTCTAGACTAAGATTTTTTCTTCAAAGAGAAATACATTTACGCGGTTTAAATATAAATTTTATTTATGAAAAAAAAAAAAACAAAAAATTTTATGCGTGAAAAGATGCCCTCTTTTTTGAACATAATTTTAATTTGCCAAAATAAATTTTGTTCACCTATTGTTATTAAAAATCTTGTAAGATGACAAATTATGTCAAACTCAAACTATACTCTATTTCCAAATAAATAATTTAATAAATATTTTTTTAAGATAATGTCTAGAATAGTGCAAAATTCAATTTTTTTTATTCCCTCTCGTAAAATTTTATTTTAAGTTTAAAAAGAGGCAAGAAAAACTTGTGTATTTTATTTTTGATGTTAATATTTTAAAATAAAGAATTTTTACGAAGATAATTAGATAAATGTATTTTTTGATCATAATCGGAAGCACACTCAAACTTTATTGTTATTTATAGATTTTATCAATATTTATTAAAAGACCATATGTCAAAAAGTAATTAAGTATTCCAAAGTAAACAAATTTTTCATTTTTAAAAACTTTAAGTTGATTTAAAGTTAAAAAAAAAGTAAAATGAATTGTCATTAATTTTATTTAAAAAAATTAAATTTTTTGACCCGTCTTTAAAAAAAATTTATTTTAGATAAGAAAAAATGACTGATCCCCAACTATTTATTAAAAAAAAATAAAAGCCACTGATTCAAGTCACACATTGTTGAGTCTGGGTCACTTTGTGATTCTTGTCAAGATAAATATCTCTCTCACAAATTTAGAATATTTTCTAAATCTAGTTTTTAAAAAAAGAGCAAAATATTTTTCAAGTTGAGATTATGATTTTAAATATCACCAGCTTAAACGGTGTTAATAAACAAGTGCTATCGATAGTTGATTAAAGTGAAGAGCGGGTGAGAATAAGAGAGAGAGAGAGAGAAGAGTGAGAGTAGGAGAGAAGAGTGAGCGCTTTTGAAAGCAATAGTTTTAATATAATTTTTCCATTTTATTCTTCTATATTTGTCATAATTATCATGAAAATTTCAAATTTTTTTCTTTTATATTAAAATTCAGCATATATAGTAGCACAAATACACGAATCAAGCTATGAATGATATATCGTCTAAACTGATTAGCGGTAACCTATCATCGACCATTTCAACAGCGAGATCAACATTAAGCAAAAATATTTTCCTCATTAATCAAATGCAAAACACATCTAATAACTGGAATTTTCATACGAATCTAGAAATGGATTCTATTTTAGATAACAGACTAACGCAGCATTCGATAAGTCGCTCTTGTTCCAATGCTGCACACACTCAAGCCAGCAAAAACAAGATACCCAAGTCCAAATCATCCTTTACCATAAAGACAAGTAAGCAACCATTTTGCCATTTAGGCTTTTTTTTCTTTAACATAAAGGCATCGCTCGAGTAAGCATTGAGCGTTCTCCAAATGACACTGACAACAATGCCTCTTTTTTACCTTTTCTTTTTGATAAAATTACTCATTAGCTAAATGATTAAAAAATAATTTTTAACTGATAACATTTTTAAATGCTCATTTCTTAATCAAAGCTCTAAAGGAGACGCCGTGACTCAGGTATTGTCTCTTTTTTTTTGGAGTGGTTGCACTAAATGATTCATCAATTTCTAAAGATCGAAATTTTATTTTTCAATAAAAAATTTTAACAAATTTTAACAAAATAAAATAGAATCACTGATCATGACATTTTTTTATTTTTTTTGAATAAAGCTTTTTTTCTAGCCCTTTATTTCAATTGGAATCATCAAGAGAAATTTAAGATGATAATTAAAAAAAATTAAATTGATATCATTTTTAAATATTGACTGAAAACTCTAAATGTAGAGCTGCTTTTCATTTTTCATCATTTTTAAAGTGGTTTCAATTGATGATTTATCAATTTTTAAGAGATACAAAATTTTTCAAAATTAAATTATTAAGTTAAATTTTTTTTTCAAGCCTAAAAAAAACAAAAAGCATCAGTGTTTAAATCATTTAAATTTTTATAGTTTTACTTGTTTTCTAATCCTTCCGTTTAATTCAAATCATCCATAGAAATTTAAAATTATATTTTTAAAATTTTAAACCGATAACATTTCTAAATGCTTACTCTAAAACAAAAACTCGCTGTTTTTCATTGTTTGTCTTGATAAAGATTCTTTTGTTTTTTTTTCAAATTATTTCAAAAATTGATTTATCAATTTTTAAAGATAGAAATTTTATTGAAATAAATTATTTAAAAATTTTTTTTTTCAATTCTAAAATATAAAGTTTAACTTTAAATGAAGTAAAAACATTGTTCGGGATATTATTAAATCGAACCTTTTTTTCTAATCCTTCCGTACAATTGAAATCATCCAAAGATATTTAAGATAGCATTTGAAAAATTTTTAACTGATATCTTCTTAAAATTCTTCCTTTTAAACAAAACCCTAAACAAAGAAAGAGTTGTGTTTCATTGTTTGTCTTCGGGTAGATTATTTTGTCTATTTAAGTGATTTCAGTTGATGATTTATCAATTTTTTACTAGATAGAAATTTTACTTAAATCAAATCATTTCGTTTAAAATAGTTTAAAATAATTCACAAAAAAATTAAGGAAGGATCATTGTTTAAATAATTTAAATTTAAAATTTTATTTTTTTGTTTTCCTGTCCTTCCTTTTAATTGAAATAGAAAAGAGAAATTAAAGGAGTTAAAAAAATTGAATTAATTGATTTAATTAATTTAGGAAACACACAACTTAAAAATATCAAAAAATTTTTGTTGTCATCTATTTAAAAAATAAATACTTAATCAATTAAACAAGATTTTTTTGAAGAAATAGCTTCTTCTAAGTGCCTTTTGTTATTTAATAGAATTTAAATTTCATTCGGTCCTTAGATGCGACTCTACCATGCCAATTAAAAGGTTTCCGAGTTCTAAAGTTCTGTTATTGTGGCATTTTGTTTATTTGAAAGCGAATTGAATAATTGGGCTTATAATAAATTTTTTTGTGCTAGTAGGAAAGCTCTTAAGGGAGCCATAAATTATGAAGAATAGCAAAAAAATTCTAAGGTAAATTTTACAAAGAGTTGTGATGGCAATGTTTTTTTGTGTTTTTGGGAAAACTTTGAAACTACGCAAACTTATAATTACCTTAGGCAATCAAGGCCGAAGCAAAATACTTGCTTCAGTTTAAACTTTTTTCTAGTCGTTGTTTCTACGCTTGACATTTGGACATCTACTTGGATTTGGATGAGCTGAATTAAGAGCTTAGAAATTAGCTAAACAAATGGATAAGTTTGCATTTTTCTAGTGGTTTATTTATCTAATTAAATTAAGTCTTGCTCAAACCAAAACTTTGTCCTCAAACTCGAGCGTGAATTGTAGCTTATGCTGAAACAATGAAAATTTAGAGTTTCCTTTTTTGTTTATTTTTTATTGATACAATTTGAATTTGGGTTAAATTTAAATTATTTTATTGAGGACATAACCCACTTTGAACTATTCTCATAAAACAAAAAGGAATTTTTATTTCCATAAAATAAAACATTTATTCAAATCTCATCCGTGAATATTTTTTTGTTATTTTTGTGCAAATAAAAGTCCAAAAATCATTCAAGTTCTACTGTTAAAGTCTAACAATTGAGAATTTCAAGCATTTACACTTGAGGCTAATTTAAATAAGTTGTCATAAGAAAACAAAACAACAAGTGGATAATTTACTTAAAGATTTCTAGAGATAGAAATCTAGATGATATTGCTTTTGACAAAAGTTATCTTCATCTCAATTTATTTTGATTAACTTTCATTAAAATTTCTATTTTAGTACATTAGAGAGTTGGATTTTGTTTACTTTGACAAAATTGTTTAACAACTCGTGATTATATCACTCTAAATGGAAAATTCCATTTTAAAATTTGAATAAAAATCTAGTCTAAAACTTTTTTTTTGTTTGTTATTTTTTTAGACGAAATGTCGAACAGTTTAGTAGAAAGCCGAAATACAGCAATCTCAAATACCAAGACAACCCATGAACATTCGAACTCAAATTCGCACAGCTCCAAATTGAGGGTAAGCTATTTTAAAATCACTAATTAACAAAGATGAGCGTGTTTAACCTTTTAAAACAAGCACCTAGACACCGCCATTGCTTTGCCAAAATTTGATCAAATTTACTCTCAATTTTTGGCTAGAAATAAGCATTTTATTACGTCAAGAATTAAATTGTTAAAAGCTAAAATACTCAGCTAGTATTTGAATTTAAATTTTAAGCTAGCTCTTTAATAGTTCCGCATTTTAATTTATTTATGGTTTAAAATCATGTTCAAAGCTGGTACTCGAGGCAATTTGAAGTAGAATCAGATAAGATGTTAATTAAAAATTCACATGAACCCAATGAATAAAATTAAAAATGTTATTTTTAAATTAGAGAATAAAAATTAAAATAAAATGATAAAGCGAAAAAATTTTCTAGTCTTATATATTAAATGACAAAATTTGGCCCCAAGTTAATTTTTAGAAGTGAAGTCAAGTTGGAAGAATACAATTAGTTTTACTCAAATACTTGATTGACTTTGTATGTCTCTTTTTATTTTTTATTAATTAAAATTTTGATTTCAAAAATGTTGACTTTTATTTTCAGTTGCTGAGCTACCTGTTTCTGACCTGAATACAATCTGTTCCACTATTTACAAGGTAAACTTTGAATTAGATTATAAATTTAAATGAACAACGCAATGAAAATCAGATTGCCAAGGAATATTTTTGATTATTTTTTTTTTAGTTCGACCATATAGAAATATTATTTAATTTAAAAAAAAAATGACGATTCTTTTCTAGGGAAACATTAATTAGTCAACGTTTTTTAGGTTTCTTATTCCTCAACAATCCAGCGTTATATAAGCAACAAGATAGATGGTCTGGAAGCTAAAAAATAGCCTAGACTCTATTTCATAATGGTGTACTACATTTCTTTAGTTAATTAAAAACCATCTTTAGAAAAATAATAATTTTTATATTTTTCTTAAGACGTCAAAGATAAGAAAATATCTTTGATGTCGAAAAAACGAGAAAAATATGTATACAGACAACTCAAGATAAGTTTGATTTGATTTTTTCATTAATTTTTTCTGAATTTTTTAAGTTAATAATATTATCAAAAAAGTATGTTCTTACTTTAATTTTTATTTTATCAGTAATTATGTAAAGATTTTATTTGCAAATAGGAAAGTAATGTTTAAAAATTATTTAGAAGCCCTCGTAACTATATCAATTAAATCAATGAAAAAAAATCATATCATTTTTTAAAAAAATACATTATTTAATTGATTTTAATGATCAAAATTAATTTTAGATTCTAGAATGGAAATAAGTAAATAAATTCAAGAAGATCGTATTAAGAAATTTAACTATTAATTTTCATTTTTCTTCAATTTTTAAATATTATTATTATATTATTATAAAAATTATGATAGTTTTCGGCTATTGAATGGTGAACCAATTTCAACATATAGTTAAAAAAAAAACTAAAAATAAATCAAATATCAGATTTTTATTTCATCAATATGAAAAATTAGAAAAGAATTGTTTATTAATGTCGAATAATTCAATATATTGATTGATCTAAATTATTTTTATTTATTTTAATAATTTTTCTTGCTAAACCTTAAATAATTCAAAATAGAGATTATGGTCTAAATCAATTTTATTATTCATTCGGCATTGTGATCTTTAGTTTAAAAAAATGAGTACAAAAATAAACAGTTATAAGTTTTTTTTGAAAAATATATTTCAGTGTTTTTTCGTAGAATCTGAATCAATATTTTAATTGAAAAAAAGTTTATTTATTCTAAATAATTTTTTTCATTAAATTTTAAATCAAAAGCATTTTTAGAGTTTTTTTTTCAACGCAAAATCATTTTAATTGAAAGTAATTTCGGAATGTAGTGATTATGAGTCTGAATTATCAATAAATAAAAATAATGATATTTAAAAAGAAAAAATAACTTTAAACCAGATTTTTATTCATATTTGAATAAAAATTATTACATTGTATTATAATTTTTTTATCTCCAAAGCTAATTTACAAAAAAAATCTCTCTTTGATTACCATTTAAGTCAGTGATCATAGAATTACCAGAATTTACGCTTTTTTTCGAATTATTTACAAAAATCTAGTTTATACAATACCAAATAAATATTTCTAATTATTTTCGGTAAAAATAATTTAATTTAATTTTAACAAATTTTCCGAAAAATCGTATCCAAAAAAACTTTTTTTTTTTTTACTGAATTTTTTCAATTAATAAAATCTATTTTTGACACAAAAAAAAACAAAAATATTTTTGAGAGAAAATTTTGATCAAAGCTAAAAGTTTAGTAAAAATAAAAAAAAATTAAAATTTTTAAGCTTCCTTCATTTAAAAAACTTCGTAATAAACTATCGATTCGCAAAAGCCACAGTACGACATCGAATTTATCCGAAATAGCATCAAAACCGGCACCAAAAATACCAAATTCGAACAGTTCGAATAGCATAAACCCAGGCGTCCAAAATTCCAAATCAAACAGTCTTAAAAATTTGCTAATAAAATCCAACTATGACCATCAAGCCGAAAAGATACTTAGACTAAACCTGAACAGTCTTACCGACATCCAAAACTCGGTGGTTCACGAAATTGACGTTATCCACGAAGAACAGTACCCCAATCCGAGCATAGACGAAATAGCAGACACCTTCACCAGTCTGAACACTAATAACCTGGTCGTGCAGCCATCATCATCCTCCTCCACTTCGTCCCTTGCCAACAAAAACAGTCTCAAAATAAACAGCAACTCAACTGTGAACAGGAATGATTTAACTCCAAAAAGCAGCACTGATTCGTCCTCGCCGTACCAAAACGCCAACTCAAAGACTCACTCAACCTCATCGTCTACCAACACCCCGAACAAACAAAACCCCATTGCTGAATTCTGGCATTCGTTGTCCTCTTCGTTCTCGGTGTCATCATCTTCGTCCTCGTCGAACAACAACCCTAGTGCAGATAAGGTGAAACTTAGGCACAAAAAATCCAAGGGACAGACAGAGTTGGCCAACAAGCGAATTTCTTTGCCAGCTAATTACGCATCCAACATACAAATGCTACAACAGCAAGCGGAAACCGAGCTCAATCAGGACAAAAATGAGAAAATAGTTAACAAAAATTTTTTGAACACAAAAAATATTGGTTTTACCAGTAACTACGCCATTTCGAGTACTCTTTCGACCAACATGATCAAGCTGCCCAGTCGAAATATGAGCATGATGAATAAGAACCCGACTCTGAATTACAACCAGCATCATCTGCAATCTTTTCAGTCGCTATCATCTATGAATCATTCGGACATGGCTAGAAATTTATTTCTCCTCAAGCCGATAAATAGAAATAGCCGGAGAGCTTCGATGTCCGAGCTTGGTTATGGAAAAATCGAATCCTACAATAAACTGGAAAAACTAGGAGAGGTAAATTATTTTGTTTATTTGGTTTATTTTTTTGAAAGTTATATTTTAAAATCGGTTCACTTTGAAATTCAAAACAAACCAAAAAAAATGCTTATATTTTACTCAATACCTAATTATGTTTTATCAAGTCCCAAAAAACAATTATAAAAAAATAATAGTAAGATTTATTAAAGAAAATTTAAGAAAAAAATAAAAATTAAACAAATTTAATTCTTTTTAGCCAATCGAGCTGATCTTTTAACAGAAACATCTTTTTTTTACCTTTTTTGTCCTTTGTTTTTACTACCTTGAGCATCAAAAAATTCATTCTGTTCGGTATTTTTTATAAAAAATTTAATTTAATTGCCTTAAAAAAAAAAAATTTTAGTCAAATTTATCACTTGATTTAAATTTTTGTGACTTATAAACAAGTCTGCTTTATCAAGAGGTGCAACATTAAGTGATAATTAATTCTAATAGAATTATTTTTTGGTTTCATTAAAATTAATATTTGGTACTAACTAAAATAGTTGTACCTTAATAAGTTCAAAAAATTAGTACAAAGTATTATTAAATTATTTTTATTTCAAGTAAAACTTTAGACACTAATTTTTTTGGTTTTGAATTAAATTTTATTTGGTACTACTAATAGAATATTTTAGGTTCTGAGTAAAATATATGCCAAAAAAAATTTACTAAATTTACAAAATTTTATTTATCCTCAAATTTTTTTATTTATTTCTTTGCTTGAGATTGACTTTTAATACAATATAATATCTCAAATTCACCTTTTTCTGAAGTTTACAGATTTATTGAAGAGTTTTGCAGAATCAGTATATTGGTGGTACAATTGGTCATCAGTTGCTTAAATTTACAGAACATGTTTTGGTCCTTCAGAACTTAAGCTTTGGCATTTTTAATATTTTGTTTTTGCTTTTGGTACTTAATTACACAATGCCATAAAAATAGTGAATTAAGTCCAAAGAAAAGGGTAAGGAAAAAGGTTCCATGTGATGAAAATGGAAAAATTATCAGATTTTTGGAAAATATCCCATATTCAGGGTATTTTTCTAGCTAATTAAATTTTAACTGTTATAACATAGAAACTATGGAATTAACTCTAAAAGAAAAAGGTTAGATTTGGGCTTTCCTCTTAGAGTCGTTAACACGAGGTTACTATATATTATTATATTTTATTTTCATTTATTTTGGTGAAAGATCAATTCTTAGATTTTTTTTTCATGGTCTGCCCCGTTTAGTGACTAGGTGGTCACAAATCTCGTGATCAATAATCCGGCAATACCAGTTTTGTGGACAGAAAAAAAGTCCAAAATTAGAACAAAAAAATTTGTGATGCAGGAAATATAGGTGGATAAGAAAAAAATAAAAAATAAAAATTTGTTAGTCAATGTCTGACAAATATAAAAATCTTTTCGAAAAAAATCAACTTAAATTTATTTATTTAAATAAAATTTTATGCTTAAAGTTTATCTTTGAATAAAAAAAATTCTGTTAGTGTATTTCTATAAATTTTGTTTTTGGTTGTAATCAAGTTCTTTCTTTAATTACTTAATTACTATTATTTATTACTGTATGATATTTAAATAATTTGATATGTTGTATGCACGCATATTGTTAACAAAAATTTAATTAAACGATATTAAAAATTAATTATAGTTTATTTTAAACTATTACTAGTTTCATTGAAAAAAAAAACAAATTGAACCGTTCTTTAAAAATAATTTATGATTTAGCTGATTTTAGGAAAAATCTTTAAATAATTGTGCAATAAATAAATAAAGTTTTTTTTGAAATGAAAGATATTATTTTTTTTTGTATAATATAAAAAAATCTCCAATTATATAAACAAAAAGTCATTCAGTTAAATTTCTAATCAATTTTTTTATCTAAATTTTTTTCACTCAAGAAAATAAATTTTAAACAAAAATAATAAGTATCAATGATTACAGATATTAAAAAAAATTAAAATTAACTTCTAATTTATTATTTTTAAATTTTAATCACAGTCGTCAAAACTTAATAAAATTTTTAATTAATTTTAATAAAATTTTTTTATTAAAATTTATTTTGAGATGAGTTTAATATTTTTGCGATAGATCTATCAAAATTAGATAAAAAATATTTGAAAAAAACTTAAAATTCAAATGTTAATAACATTTTAAACTAATTTTGTTAGCATTTTTAATTAAAATTAGCTGTGATTAACTAAAAAGCGTCTTCTTACCTATCGTTTTCTTAACAAATAACTTTTATTTTCAAGAAAGCAAAAAAGAGATAGAGTTAATTTTTGAAATAAAAAAAAAATGCTTTTCAGATGTCTAATCTTTACTGAAGAATTGTTGTTTAACATTATTCACTATTTATTTATAAAAGGTTTCAAAAAAATTTAAGATTTTTTTGCTAAATAAAATTTTTTAAAATTATTTCTAAGTCAATAAATTTAACCATGATTATTAATTTTATAGACCTTCAAATTTTTAACTTAATGTTGAATTTTTTTTATTGTTTCTAGGGTACATACGCAACAGTGTATAGAGGCCAAAGTACGATAAATGGTTCATTTGTAGCTTTAAAAGAGATTCGTTTGGAGCACGAAGAAGGAGCACCATGTACAGCAATCCGAGAAGTATCGTTACTTCGTCAATTGAAGCATGCCAATATAGTTACCTTACATGACATAATCTATACCGAAAAATCACTTACACTAGTCTTTGAGTACCTGGAAAAAGATCTTAAACAATATATGGATGATTGTAATAATAAAATGAGCATAAAAAATATAAAGTTATTTTTGTTCCAATTGTTACGTGGTCTTTCGTATTGTCACGCCAGACAAATACTTCACCGTGATTTGAAGCCTCAAAATTTGCTAATAAACCAGCGCGGCGAGTTAAAATTGGCCGACTTTGGCCTCGCCAGGGCCAAGTCAATTCCCACCAAAACATATTCGAATGAAGTTGTTACCTTGTGGTATCGACCGCCTGATGTCCTCCTAGGATCGACTGATTACTCAACACACATTGATATGTGGGGTGTAGGATGCATTTTTTATGAAATGGTATGTGGTAAGCCGCTCTTTCCAGGAACCAAAGTTGAGGACGAGCTTTATCTCATATTTAAAATACTGGGTACTCCAAATGAAGAGAATTTCCCTGGAGTCACCAGTAATCCAGACTTTTTGGCATACAATATTCCCAAATTTCCTCCGGTTAGCTTTTCCAATCTAGTGCCAAGACTCGAAAGCGACGGCATCTCTATACTTGCTTCATTTTTAAAAGTAATAAAAGTTTTTTTTTAATTTTTTATTTTAAATTTAAAATTTATTTTTGTTTTAGTTCGATCCGAAAAAAAGAGCTTCAGCTGCAGAATCAATGCACCATAGTTTTTTTTCATTCATACCAAATGAAGTTCACAAATTAGAGCATTGTAATTTTTTGTTAATTACTTTAATCTTAATCATTTTAAATTTTCGTTCATAGGCAAATCAATTTTTGATGTGCCCGAGCTCACTTTGTGCAAAGATCCTGGATCTAAATTGAACAATACTGGTAAGGCATTTATTTACTATAAATTTTGTACAAAACTAATTTAAAAGTTTTAAGCATTATCAAAAATTAGATATTTTGCATAAATTCTTGCTAGTATAAGATGCTTAATTTTTTAATTAATTAATAAAAATATATAATGATTTTGATTAGTAGCACTTGGTTAAAAAAGTTTTTGATTCAGCAAAAAATATGTTTGTCTGAACTTGACAAAAAGCTTGAGTTTATATAATTATTTTTTATTGTCTTTAATCTCAAAAAATTTAAAAGAAAATAAAATTAAAAAATTTAAATTTTTTATCATTTTCTTCATATGAATTTAAATCATTCGTATGAGTTCAATCCAGATTAGCAATACTTTTCTTCTTTAGGTAATTTCAATGTCTCAAAGGAGTCCAAAATAAAATTACTCACTGAATTCCCTCAAAATATCTTCAACTCACAAATCTCCTTCTGAAGATTTGAGTTTTTGTTTTTAAATAACAACATCATTCGTGAAATTATAAATGCAGAGCATTATCACAACCCAAGTACCGTCTCAGTGTGAAATTATCAAATTGTGTAGTAAAAAAACTGATCAAAATGCTAAAAACATTTATAATTTCTTTCCAGAAGTAAAAATTAGTTCTGTGAATCCTTCAAAATGCTCCATTAAACAAAATTAAAATTTATTTTAAGATTGTTAGCATTTATTTTGTTCATTTTGTACCAAATTTTACAAAACCTTTTATATTTGTATCAAATATTTGCTCCTTCAGATTTGAAAGCCAAAAAATATAGAATAGAAAAAAGAAAAGAACGTAATTATCCAAATTTAGTGACATGTCAGTAAAAAATGAACACTGATTTTAAAAAGAGCAATATTCAATTTATACGATATGTCTTTAAAAAGGAATAAGTTAACTTTTGTTTTAAAATACATCCGCTTTTATTGAAATTCGGA
>QEOQ01000626.1:1074047-1091455 GCA_010279815.1 Brachionus plicatilis | reverse complement strand
AAAGAACCACAAAGAACCTGAACGGTTCTTTTTAGAAAAAGGAAAAAGAACAGAAGAACTTAGGGTAGAGAGAGAATAAAGAACTATAAAGAACCAAAAGGGTTCTTTTTAAAAAAAGGAGAAAGAACCGAAGAACAAAGTTAGAGAGAGAATAAAGAACCATAAAGAACCATAAAGAATCTGAAGGGTTCTTTTAAAAAAAAGGAAAAAGAACAGAAGAACTTGGGTAGAGAGAGAATAAAAAACTATAAAGAACCAAAAGGGTTCTTTTAAAAAAAAGGAAAAAGAACAGAAGAACTTGGGTAGAGACAGAATAAAAAACTATTAAGAACCAAAAGGGTTCTTTTTAAAAAAAGGAAAAAGACCCGAAGGACTAAGGTAGAGAGAGAATAAAGAACCATAGAGAATCATAGAGAACCAAAAAGAACCAAAAAGAACTAAAAAGAACCAAAAAGAACCAAATAGAACCATTAATATTCAATTAGAAAATTTAAAAATAAGCAAAATTTCTTATTCAAATAGAGCGATACTGAAGTTTTGTTCCCTTTTTTAAGAGCACCTTAAAGAACCAACAAGTTCATTGTCTATGACTCATTCTTATTTAATTTAAATTTCAATATTTAATATTTATTTATAAAACAACCAACCTTAACTTTTAAGATGTATTTTTTTTGCAATTAAAACCACCAAATATATATTCTTTATTCTACCTACAACTGATTACTTAAAAATGTAAAATTAATTAAAATCAATAAAATTACAAAAACGATTTTTAATTAGAATAGATCATATAGACAAAAAAATACATCCCAAAATATATGATCTCATTTGGTAAAAAGGAATAAATCATCTCTAAATAGGATATTTCATCTGGTCAATAATATTTCCAAAAAAACAAATTTTTACTTGATTCCGAGAGAAAATCTCTAAGAAACTTATCTAAAAAATCTAACTGGGTATCAAAATGAAAGTTTTAAATGGATTTAATTGATATAAAATTAAAAAGAAAATTAATTTTATTAATATTGAAAAATATCGGATATGAAATTAGTTAATTTTAAAAAAATTATCTAAGACGCTTAGAATTCAAGCCCTTAACATGACAAACTTCACATTCTATCGAATTTTTAACCATGAAATCAAGCCAAATCATTTGCTTATAAGATAAATGATCACCAGGTCCCTTGACTTCAACAAACTTGACCATGTCTGTTTCATCGGACCAAATGACAAGGTCCGGCCCTCCGCTACGGCAATATCTATAATTTTTGCTAATATACTCACATAAATTGACCAACTGCTCTGGTCTAAAACACTTTAATAGACTCAAAAATTCTTCCAAGCTTTCAAAAAGCTCAAAATTTACACCATAACACTGATAGCCATAGTTTGAATTCCAGCAGTCAGATGCCATCCTGCATAAATCCTCAATGGAAGAAGAACTAAAAAGTTTCAAGCGATTATCTATAATCTCCTTGCGATTTCTGTAAAAATCCTTAGTCTGTAAATCTAAAGGTGCATGCTGAAATGTGTCCACAAACACATTATAAACAGAATTGGTCCATATAATTTCCCAAAAAAGAATGGCGTACAAAGTAGTCAAAGTTGTAGTTTCAGCATGTTTTCCATGCGTATAGCCAAGAACATTGATGTAATGGTTCAGAGCCACTTGTTCGACAGAAATTGTCATGCCATTTTTAGAAGGCGAATCAATGAACACATTCTTTCGGCCTGGTATAAACTCGGATGTGTGCAGCAGGGTTCCTTGGATATCTACAGTTGGAGCTTCAGTAAAGTTGTATTTTTCTCTGGCGCACAAAGGTCCTATTTCATCTTTAATCTCTTTTAATTTTAGATATTTTTTAGTTTGGGACATTTTTTCCAGCCTTGAATAAAGATTAAGTCGTCCCGAAAAAATTATATTCTCGGCGTCCTCAAGCGCAATTTTAATTGAATTGAAGCTTTTGACAGGATCTTTTAGATGAGTCTCATAATTTATTGCCAAGCGCTCGAACCATTTGGACCGAGAGCTCAGACGATAGACGTTCTGTTTGTACAATAGAAATTCAAATGTGTCATTGGCTTCTTGGTATTTTTTTAGACGCTGCAACACTTCAAAAGAAAAAATTGACAAAATTTTGGTATAAATTGAGCCATGGGTAAAGCTGCGCAAATAGACAGGCAATTGTTGGTCTCGATTTAGAGTCTCTGGGTTCACTATTAAAATTTTGTATGATTCCATTTTGTCTCTGAATAAGTCGTAAGCTTGGTCATAATCTTTGCTTTCTAAAATATTGAGTAATTCAAACTCGTCATCCAAAGCTTGTTCATAACTAGTAGAGAGAATATTTTTTAAAAAATAAAACCCAATTGTGTAAAATTACTTTATTAAGCTTTTTTTGTCCTCAAATATCCTTATGTTTAACTTAATGTCATACTTCACGTATTTTACATTATTCAAATTAACCAACAATATTTGAAGTCTAAACAAAATTTTGAATAATTGGTAAAAATTGAATTATTTTAAATTTTGAACGAAAATTAAACCTTTAAATTAATCCCAAGTCATTACTTTTTTAAAAAATATATGTCACAATTTTTTTCTGATTTTATTTTTAAATATTTTAGAATGAGTTAAGCAACTGAAAAAAAATATTTTTTTAAAAAAAATATTTTAACAATTTTAAAGTTTACGTCTTTTAAAAAACCAGATGGGTAAACTTTAAAATTTCTTAAATTGGTGCTTTCAAATGGCTTGTCATAATCAATTAATCAAAATTTTTGAAAAATTACCAATTTTACATGAAAATCATAAAAATGATAAATCGTTCATAAATTTAAATTGTAATGACAAAAATTAAAGTTACCTTTGAAAATTCTATCATATATAAAAGTACTTAAAAAAGTTAACCAGTCTTTTCCTTTTATTCTACCAGGTTTTGACCAGGGCAGAATTAAAATTGAATAGAATTGAGTAACGAATGAATTTGTTTCGAATTTGTATGGTAAGCACTTATGGTAAGCTTTCTATTTTATTTGATAAAGTGTTTTCCAAATTTTCAATTATTTTCCTTTTTTTCAATTGTGCATAATTTTTAAAACTAAATGCTCATTTTTGGTTGTATTTTTTAGTTTTATGGTGAAAAAAATTTCAAAATCAATTACTTTGAAATTTAGAAAAAAAAATTTAAATAAATAACAAATTTTATTTTGATTTTAAAATTTAGCCTGAATAAAACCAACTACGAGAATTCAGTAATTTTAATTTTTATTAAGTGATTTTGGTGATTTTTTAGAAATAATGATGAAAAATAATAAATCACCATTTAAAATGTGATATAACCCATGTTATAGAATTTTCAAACTGTTAATCTAATACTCAATTTGAAAACTCAAAACTTAAATATATTAGCAGGAAAAAAATTAACTATAAAATAAACTGATCAAAAAAAATCTCACTCTTCTAATCATTCAAGAATACACACAGTGCTTCTACAAAAAGTCCAGGACTGTTAAAATTACATTATTTTAAATAATCTTACATCAATTTTATTCGGTAAGGAAATGTAATTTTAAAATGAAATTAAGTAACTTTTAGTAAAATTTTTACGGGAAAAATAATTATGGTAAAATTTTTTAATAAAATATTTGATCTTTATAAAACTAATTAATAAATATGATTTTCATTTTAAAATTTTATTTACTTTAGTGAGCGATTTATTTTTGGTTCTATTTTAAGTCATTTAAAAAATCTTTAAGTAAACTTTCTAAATTTTTCTAATTTACCAAAAAATGTGTAATTTTGCGTAAAATTACGTATTTATTCAAAATAAAGAAAAATAATGCTCTTTAGATTTTTTATAAAAAAAACTTTTTTTTTTGTAAGAATTTGGAACGAGGAATTTGGAATGAAATTTGTCTAAAAATTATTTTATTTCATTGTAAAACTAGATATCCTTCTTACTAAAAATTGAAGTAATCTGTAGGTTCACTGAAAATTACGTAAAATTACTTAAAATAACCATAGTTGTTTAAAACTCCTCCCAAATTAAACACCAAGTCCAGACTTAGATTTTTTTTTAAAGTCCTGACTTGGATTTGACTTAAGACTTATGAATTTTTAACAACTATTAAAATAACGTAAAATAGCGTAATTTTATCAATTCTGCACTTTTTGTAGAAGCACTGTAAATGACTAAAAAAATAAAAAAATTTTGTTATGGATGGAATTAATTTGATTTTCTCTTTTCAGTAGAGTGCTTGGAAAATGAAATAAAATAAAAAATAAAATAATACAGTTGCTGCTGTCCAGCATTGTTTGGATCCGATTGATAAGACGATGACAATGAATATAAAATCAATGCTCTCACAAAAATACCTCGCACATTTTTGTCCAATTTAAAGCATTTGCCAAGAATACTTTTACACTGAAGCATATAATTTGGAGTCGAGCTTGATTTGGCTTGATCGTCAAGTGATTTTTTGAAAAAGTGGGATTTAACACTTTTTTGAGTTCTAAAATGTTGCAGGATTGTGCGTATCATTTCAGTTTTATTAGATTGAGACGCTGCTGATATGTGACAAATTCGAATTAACTCCTTTAGCTGAGGTATTTTGAATAGGTAAATTACTTCTTCATAAGTTTGGATTGATGTCTCGTCAATAATGAACTCGTTTCTTTTAAGTTCGTCTAAATAAGGACTTGGGTCTTTGGATATTCGTTCATAGTTTATGTTCTCTATTGAGTGCCATTTAAATTTTCGCTGAAACAAGCGTACATACAACATTTTTGCCGAATTACCTAAAAAATTGAATTTTTCAATTATTTTTAAATCTTGGTCATCAAATAAATGACTGAATTGTTCTTCTTTTAAGACTGAGTCGATAGCATTGGTAAAATTTTTCAAATAGAAATCAAATGGTTCATTATTCTGTAAATCTTCAGATAAATCTTTGTCTTCGTTGGTATCACTGTTTTTTTCAGAAAAGACAGAATCTTGTTCAAGCTTGATTCTTTTGGGGGACGAATTGACTTCGGACATGTCCTCGTGGTCTATTTTTTCACATTTGGTTGGCTTGTTTGTAGGCTCATCATCATCTATTATTATTATTTCCTCATTATTAAGAGACTCAGTTTTAATATTATTAGTGCATTCAAATTTCTGGTGTTTATTGAGCATTGATGGTTTAAATTTTTTGTGACAAAGATCGCATTCTTTTAAAATTGAGTCGGATTCAATTTTTTTGAACATGTTCAAAAGGCTATTTTTTTCAGTCTCTGATACTTCTAAATTATTAGATGAAGATTTTCGACTTAGCTTCCCCGAACTCGATCTTTTAATAGGCATTTTCTTAAGTTTTATTTTAGCCTTTTTTTCATAATCTAATTACAAAATAAATTAATTACAAGTTTTGATAGTTTTAAAAATTTTTTTTGTATCTTCTCAAATTTGAATTAACAAATAAATCAATGTAAATGTTTAAAAGCAATTTTAACTTGTTTTTTGTTTAAGATTCGTTTTGGATTATATATATCTAAGTCATACAAATAAAGTGAAAAATTTTTTTTATTTTTGAATAATAGTAAAAAATTTATTCTTTAATATTAAAAGACCAATCAAAATTTATACTCTATATTTTAAACATAATTTATTTTATTTTTTAGCAAAATAAAGGATTTAATGAGTATTGGAAAAAAAGTGTTCATCGTAGTCTCTGTTCAGAATGAATGACAAATCGCAAATAAAAAAAAAATTTTTAACTAATATAAAATAATTTTAAAATTACGAATTTTATTCTAATAATTTTCAAAAATTAAAAAAATTTTTTTTAGAAAAATTAGACCAGCTTTGATGCCTTACAGATCTGTTTAAGAGTCTTAAGTCAAGTACAAGTACTTTTAAACAACTTTGCTTTTTTATCACTTGGTTTAAATTGATCACAATGTTTACAGAAGAATCATTTGAAAATTAAAAAAAAATTTAATCGTTAATTATTTTATCAAATTTTGATTAAAGTTGTCAATTATTTAAATTTCAAATAAAAATTTCATAAATTTTTTTATCTGCAAGCAAATTCAAAAATAATTAAAATATTTTCATAATTAAAAATTAAATTTTTTAAATTCATAATCAAATTCAATTAAAAGTCAAAGAATGACTTTTTAAAAAGTTATCTTAAAAAATTTTTTGGATTTTATTAACAAAAATTTTCAATGGATAAAGTTTTTCAAGCCACATTATTTTCAAATGAGAAGGTAGTTTGATCCAAAAAAAAATGATTAAATCATAACGACACGTAAGCTACAACGTTGTATAGAGCTAACATTTGAATAAAAAATAGTGTTTGATTTAAACATCTTGCAATTCGTTCTAATTTATTAAAGTCTTAATGAATAACCTTTTAATTGGTATACAGCACTTTTTGGTGAATATTCAATTCATAGAATATTTTTTATAGAAAAATAATTCATAAAAAATTAATCATAGAATTTTTATAGAATAATTATTTTTCGTTATTTTTCATTTACAATTAATTAATTAAATATTAAAAAATGACAAAATCTAAAAAAATGAAATTTCTAGTTGAAAAATATTTTTTTAAGAGTTAATAAAACGTAAATACATTAAATACATTAAAACTTGCTCTAAAAAAAACTTTAATATTTTTCTATAAAAGTTGTTGCATAATTTCTTTAAATTCAAAAATTCTACGATTATATTTCCGTGAAATATTTTTCTATCATTATGTTTTCTATGAGTTTTGTTTTATTTGATTAATTTTCTATAAAGTCATACATCACCCACTTTTTAATAAATAGAAACAGCTTTAAAACTAACTTGATTTTGTGTGTTATTTTTTATTTAAAACTATCAAAAATTAAATATTTTAGATACAACTGCTGATTCCGAGTCTCAACCTTAACCAAAAAATTCATGACAAAGCAAAATGTTTCCATTTTCTTCATTTCAATGTATTAATTGAGTTTTGATTAAGAAGTTAAATTTTTAAATCATCCAAAAATCATTTTAAATATTCAAATTTTTAATTTTATTCAAATAAATAAATTAAATTTTTTTTAATTAAAAAAAAAATAAAGAGGATTAATCAAAAATTGAGCTTGAACATAAGTAAAACTTATAATGCATTTAAACAAATACCTGTCAATAAATTTGCATGCAAATTTGATAAAAAAAATCTAAATACATTATTTAAAATGCATTAAATAGCTATATTGGACTTTGAAATAGTTTAAAATCATTCATTTTTAAAAAAGCAAAAAAACTAAATTCGTAAATTATTTCTAAACTAAAAGATAAACAAGACAAAATGCCATCTAAAGTATATGTGATTGGTGTCGGAATGACAAAAGTAATTAATCTTTAATCATAAAAATTCTTTATTTAAAAATGAAAATAAAAAATAAAAATTTTGGTTAGTTTGAGAAGCCTGGCTCAAGGGAAAATTTCGACTATCCGGACATGGCCAAAGAGTCAGGACAGAAAGCTTTACAAGATGCTGGCATCGGATTCGACAAAATTCAGCAAGCATTTGTCGGCTATGTTTACGGTACTTGAACATCTTTTCTAAAGAAGAAGCCTTAATTTTTTGATCTAGGCGACAGCACTTGCGGGCAAAGGGCAGTGTACGAACTAGGCATTACCGGTATTCCCATTGTGAATGTGAATAATAACTGTTCTACTGGTTCCAGCGCTTTGCTTTTGGCAAAAAACGCCATTGAAGGAGGCCTGGCTAGTTGTGTTCTTGCACTTGGTTTTGAAAAAATGCAGAGAGGCTCATTGAGCAGTCAATACTTGGATAGATGCAATCCGATGGAAAAACATGTTGAATTAATGAGCAATCTTTATGAGCTGACCGGGTCGCCAATGACAGCTCAAATGTTCGGCAATGCCGGGCGTGATTACATCAAAAAGTATAATCTGGACCCAAATGATGACGTGTTTGCCAGAATAGCGCACAAGAACCACAAGCACTCGGTAAATAATCCGTATGCTCAGTTTCAAAAAGAATACACTTTGGACGAAATCAAAAATGCGCCCATGATCTACGAGCCCTTGACCAAACTGCAGTGCAGTCCTACTTCTGACGGCTCGGCCGCCGCTGTTTTAGCCAGTGAGGATTTTGTGCGCAAAAATGGACTTGAGAGCAAAGCGGTAGAAATTGTGGCTTTGGAAATGGCAACTGATCTACCATCTTCGTTCACCAATCCTGATTGCATGAAAATTGTAGGCTTTGACATGAGTCAGTTGGCTGCTCGAAAAGCATTCCAAAAAGCAGCCATTAGTCCAAAAGATGTGCAAGTAGTGGAGCTGCACGACTGCTTCAGCTGCAATGAATTGATTACCTATGAAGCATTGGGGCTGTGTGATCCTGGAAAGGCTGTCGAATTGGTCAAGCAAAACCAGAACACCTATGGAGGAAGATATGTGGTCAATCCAAGTGGAGGCTTGATATCAAAAGGACATCCATTGGGAGCTACTGGTATAGCTCAGTGTGCTGAATTGAGTTGGCAATTGAGGGGTGAAGCTGCTAAGAGGCAAGTGCCAAATGTTAAATATGCTCTGCAACACAATATTGGTCTAGGTGGCGCTGCTGTTGTTGGAATTTACAAGCTGGGCTTTCCACAATCTGTACCAGTCCCTAAGAGCACTGCTGCAACTAGCAGTCTCAAATCAGTGGCTTTTTTTGAACAAATCGAAGCAAAAATTAGCCAAGAAGGAAAAGCTATGGTCACTAAAATTGGCAGCATCATTGGATTTAATGTCGCTTGCTCAGATAAAATAGTCTCCTATGTGATTGATCTTAAAAATGGCACTGGTTCGGTCAAAATGAATGATGGAAGTATCAAACCTGATTGCACCATATCGATTGCCGATGATGACTTGGCCAAAATTCTTGAAGGAAAACTCAATATGATGAGTGTAGGGATTTTATTTTTAATAAAATTTTTAAATAAATTTAAAATATTTTTAATAAAATTTGCTAGGCTTTTACGCAGAAAAAATTGAAAATTTCGGGAAATATGTCTGTTGCCATGAAATTGAACCAACTTTTTGCCAGTGTTGCCAAAAAAGTTGAAGCTAAACCACTTGTACCCAAAGAAACGGACGCTGCGAAACCTGTTTCACAGCCATTGTCGTCTGAGCTTGCCAAAACTACAATTAAACACAAGTCCGGACAATTTTTTGATGAGGTTGAGGCCAAAATGAAGCAAGAAGGTCCTGGATATGTGTCCAAAGTAAACGCTGTGATTGGATTCACCATTACAGAGTGTCCAAATAATGAAACGTTCTCTTACATATTGAATTTGAAAAAAGCTCCTGGTTCAATAAGTGTGAACGATGGAAGTAATTTAAATAAATATCAAAATATTTTTTTCTTATTTTTGTTCCAAAGGCACAAAAGCGGATGTAACTATCACACTCAAAGATAATGATATGTTGGAAATTCTGGGTGGAAAATTGAACATGATGAGTGCTTTTACCAAGAAAAAACTTAAAATCAGCGGAAACATGTCTGTTGCAATGAAACTTAATCAAATTTTTTCATCAGTTCTTAAGACTAGATCGAAACTATAAGTTTCATCTAAAATTAAGAAAAAACATAAAAATTTTAGGATATTTTTTAAATTATTTAGTTATTTGACCGAATAAAATTATTTATGAAAGCAAATTAGATATTTTAAAACATAATCAAACAATAATTGTCCTCATTTTACATTTTAGGCAATGAAGAGGGTGCTTATCTTATTATCACTTTCTTTTAGGTTAGGGCTCCGATATTTTATAGAGGTTACTGCATTGAGTGGATCTTCAAAACCCCTATTACTCAGCCGAATTTCTTTCCTTTCTTTATCTTTTATGTTTTTTTTTTTTAAAATTTGTTTTTAAAGAGGAAAAAAAGAAAAAGGAAAGAAAAGAAGAAGAATATATAAAGGAAGAGAAAGGAAAACAATCATTCAACTTAATTCTAGTTTCTACTTTACTAGAAGCATCAATAATCTTTTTTTAAAAGCAGTTTATTTTAACAAAAAGTTAGAAAATTCCCTCCGCTCTTTTTGTTTGAAGATGAAAAAGATTTTTTAAATTCTTCTTTTGGCAAGGTTTTTACCATCAGAAGAACAAACAATTGTGAAATTTATATAAATGAAATAGTGAAAGGCGTTGTGAAATTCCCTAAAAATTTTGAAAGAATTAATTTTAAAAATGTATCGATTCAATTATAGGTAAATAGGTGCAACATAGCATATTGGACAATTTTGGAATTTTTTTAATTGTTTTTTATTTATAGTAAAATTAGAAAATAAATTTAAATAAAGACTTTATTGAAATTTTTATTGATGAGTCTTCTTCATAGAATAATATTTTGATATTTTTTTCTTTGGAATAATAAAGTGATTTCAACTTTAAAAAATTTTTTCATTTTTTGTTGATAATTTTCTTTTCCTTTAAATGATTGATCAAATTTTTGCTGAAAAAATAAAGAGTAAACAAATGTTTATTGACAAATTAAAGAGAGATTCAAAGCACATCAAAAGACTAAAATCAAATGACTAGAAACATCAAATAATCGGAAAAATAAGAACAATTCTTCTAATCCTAATAAATAATACTTTAGATATATTTTTAAAAATATGATCTATATGGTTTGATTCTGTCAATAAATAGCTAAAACTATTAGAAGGTTTAATGCATATTTTAAAAATAGTTTTACCTGTAAAAGAATTTAAACTTATTGCTAAATCTAAAAAAACTATCTCATTTCCACCGCAGATATTCAATTTTAATGGTTTAAAAAATTCTTTAAGTTGATCAATATTAAAATCCTTTTTGACAACTATAAAAATATTATCAATCAATCTTTTGTAAAATAAGGGTCGATTTATTGCTAAAAATTTTTCTTCAAAATAATTTACAACTAAATAAGTTTAAGTCTTCAAAAATTAATCAGTTGTATAAATAAAAAAAGCTGCCATTTATAAAATATACTAACTTTAGTTAGCTTTGGATAGTGATGGGTTTTTTTAGCAAAAGGTGAAGAATAAAATTCTAAATCAAATTTTTTTAAAATTCAATATTTGAATATTCAGGTATAAAATTTTGATGATACAAGATTGATGGTTAAAAATTTATTTTTATTCAAAAAAGAAATAAGGAACAATTTTTATAAAATATGATATTCACTGTGTCAATAAAATACATACTGTGTCAATAGTCACTTCGTAAAAAAAAATAAAATTTATAAAATTTGGTTAAAAAAATGGAATGTTAATAAACAAGATTTATTAGAAAGAATTTTTTCTACAAAAAAATAAAATTAGAACTTTGTTTCCATAGTGGTCAGTTCGTATATATGTTGTGATTTAGTTTGTTTAGCTGTTTTATAAAATTTAACAGTTGGATAGATCATAAAAATGGCTGAGAGAATTCGACACCCGAATCCAATAGCTGCCAGTGCTAATGACATCAAAAAGTTGTCATAAAGTTTACAGAATTTTTGATCGTAACAGTTGTATTGCCAGTACTTACAAGTTAAATCAACAGATTTACCGACTAGAAGAGTTCCACCAAAATTTCCAAGAATGACTGCAATTGAATTTTTTATTCCCAATGCCACCGATTGGTCATTTTGATCAACACAACCAAGCAGAGTTTTAAGATGAGGAATTATAGACATGGCTGTGAAAAAAACAATCAAAAAAGCTGCGATTCCATTTATAACAAGGCTTTTCCAGCACTTCAAGCCTTTAAGACAATTTAAAGTTGAAACTGTTTCGTTTAGCCTCAAATTATTCATTAAACATTCACAATTTTGAAATTGGTTGTCCACACTTGGTGTTGCACATCCAGCATGGCAAGCAGACTGAAAAACATTGGTGGAATCATCAAATGTTGTTTGGATACAGACCGGCTCGAATTTATTGGCACAATCGCACTGATCACATTCAAATTGATCCAACTCGTTTATGAATTTAGCTTCTGGACAGTAGTTAAATAGAATTAGGAAGCAAAATGAGGTAATTAAAAATATGACCAAAGACATAGAAGCACATTCTTTGGCTTCAAATTTGAATTTTTCAATAATCTTGGCACTCAGAATGGTGCCTGCTATAACTGAAATCAAAGCAACTAGACCAAGAGCAAGAGTGGCATCGCTGGCTTTCATTTCAAATTGATACTCTATGTATTTGGGCATAAAACCTAGAAATCCTTTCAGTATAACTCCTTCTGTAACCATTGAAAATATGATCAGCAACAGTTGAATGTTTTTTAATGTTTCGATAAAATTTTTAAGAAAATTTAAAAAAAAATTTTTTAAAGATACAATAAAATTTTGTTCTACGTGATCATTTTTATCGTGATCTGTTTTATTTATATTAAAAGAATAGAAACCAAACAAGAAAACCAAAACAGCCAATATTCCACATATAGTTCCATAGACCAGATAAGGTAACCACCTTAAAAATTGAATTAATTAATTTATTTAGAAAAAATTAGATTAATTATTTCTAACTCTTCGATTAAATTGGAAATATTTGAATAAAATAATATTAAAATAAATTCGGTTGATCATTTTTATATATTTTTTTATTTTCTCCTGCTAGAAAAATGAATACTAATTTAACTAGTACAAATCAAATGGTACCATTTGATAGATCTCCTGGTGAACAGCACTCTGATATTTACACAAAGTGGTTTGCTTTAATATTGCCAGTATTTTCTAATTTTTGTTCTATTATCCAAAATTCACAATGTCATCAATGGACATCTGATATATTTGATGAGGGATTTACATTCTCAACATACTTTAAATGATTATTAACATTCTTAAAATCTTTACTAATATTAAGCATACAATATTTTAATCAAAAAATACATAAAATATTTAAAATATAAATTGAGTTTTTTTTTGATAAAAATAAAGAGAGGAAATAACCAAGAATTAAGAAAAAAAGGAAATAAAAAATTAATTTTTTTATCTCGATTTTTTTATTAACAAAAATTTGAGCATTATTGTTGCAAATTTTTTAAAAAAGTAAAAAAAAAATTTAAAAGTTAAAAAATCCACCAATTAAACAGTGTTTTTTGTTTTGATTTTCTTTCTTAATTCTTGGTGCTGAACCAAATGCATAATAAAAAAAATTATTTTTATTTTTTGTCTTAAAATCAAGTTTTTTTTATGCATTTGGTGCAGCACCAAGAATTAAGCTAAAAAATCAAAACAAAAAAACTGTTAAATTAGTTATTTTATCAATTCAAAAGCTCGATAAAATCAATTTTTTAACCCTTAAATTTTTTTTTACTTTTTTATTAAATTTTACAACAATATTGCTGCATCAAAACTGCTATTGTGAAATTCAAATACAAATTAAAATTAAAGTTAATAAAATATACTTAGAAAAATACTTAGTTTTTTTAAGTATATTTTATAAAATTTATTTTTACATTACATTTTTTTTTAGACACTCGTTCTTTAGCAAATTATGAAAAATATCGATAAGTTATTAAAAATATTTTTTTGCAAAATTAAAAAAAAAAAACCTTATAATGTTCAAAATTTGGCGATAAAATTTTTTTCTCAATTAAAATTCAAGATAGTGGATTATTTTCATAAAAATATTTTTTTAAACTTACCATGCTCCGATCCAATTGATACTATTCTCTTGTATATAATTTGTGGTGGAAAAAAATCTCGAGTTAACTGTCAAAAATTGTCCGCTGATTAAAAAGCCTATTCCACCACCGATGCTTCCTTTGAAAATAGAAAAAGAAAAAAAAAATTCCAAAGATCTAATCTAATTACCAGTTCCGTATAAAATTCCTTGCCAAAGAGGTGACTTATTTTCTAAAGCAATTTCTTCAACATACGCTATTCCAACTGTATAAATTGCAACTGACCCAAGGCCTATAAAAAAATGTCCAACATACAGGATTAGCTTATAATTAATTTTATTCTTAGATTCTTCTCTTGCTAGATTTGTATTTAAACAACCCGAAAAACCAAGATGTTCTTCTATTCCAGCGCTGAATACAGAATCATTGAGGTATTCTGGCAGTGAACATAAATTTGTTAAGCCGTATGTGGTGTTGTAAAAATTTTTTAAAGCTGGCTGTTTAAAGAAAATCAAAAATCCGATTAAATAAGAGCCAATAAGTAGAAAAAATAGACTCAAGCTTATCAAATGTAGCTTTTTGAATTTTTTTAAACTACCAAAAAAGCCGAAAAAAGGAGATGAAACAAAGCCTCCGAGTTCAAAAAGCGCCAGAAAAAAACCACTCTCGAAACTTGTGAGAAAAAATTCCTTTTCCAAAGTACTTAGAACAACAGTCGATGAGCCAGTAATGATTAAATTGGAGAAAAAAGAGCAAATGCATAAAGTTATGAATGTAAATGTACGATTTGACTTTGAATCGAAAATAGAAAATTTACTCAATGAAAATTTTTCGAATGATCTAGAGCTTGGTGAATTTTCAAAGTTTGATTCAATCTTTTTAAATAAAAATAAATTTTAAAAATTAAATCTTTTTATCAATTACTTGTTTAACAAAATATGATGGCATTAATAAAATATAATTGATAAAAATCGCACTGAATCAAGTGAAGAATTAAATTTAAAAAATCAAACTGCAAAAGAGAAAGCTTTGAGAAGATTGAAAATAAATTTTTGTGCTTAATATATCAACTGATAAGATAGTGTCTTAATTATGATTTTTTTTAGAAATAATAAAAGCAATTGCGTAAAACCACTTTGAGAAAAGTTTTTAGTTAAAATTTTCACTATTTTTTCAATCATTTAAAAAAGAGTTATCTTTGGTTATTCAAACAATTTGACTTTTAAAATGGTTTTCCAAACAAATAAAGAAATAAAATCTTATCTTTAATTATTGTATTCATAAATGTGATGTTTGATTCTCTAAAAATTTTAAGCTCAAAATTATTTTTTTTCTGTACAGTGATTTTAATTTTGTATGGAAATTTTCAAAAGACATTGAAAAAAATTTAAATCAATTACTCAAATTAAAAAAACATTGTATGTCAATTACCTTAAAAAAATTAAATTTGAATTGAAAGTCTTTTTATCTGGTCTCAGTTTTTTAAATCGTTTTTTTTAAAGATTATTTCATGACTTAAGTGAATGACACAAAAGTGTTCATTTAAATTTAAGTTATAATTTTGCTATTTTATTTTAAGATTTTTGATTTAATGTTTTGAAGATTTTAATCTGTCGAAATTATGTCACATTACCGGAAACGATTAAATTGGTATTGTGAATTTTCATAATACCAATTTAATCATTAATAAAAATAAAAAATTAATAAAAAATTTGAATTCTTAATAAAAATATGCATTTGATTATTTTTAATCAAATTGAATTCTAAATGATTTAGAATTGAAATTACATTTTTTGCTATTCTTGATTTTCAATTACTTTAAAAATAAAAACCAGTCGAAATATGTTAGTTGTATCCCTCAACAATTTTAACAACCTAATTCAAAGTTATTAAAAGCGATGACAGAATTTTAATATTTAAATAAATCAGATAAAAAAATTTAAAAATAAAATTCTAATCAGAATAGATCATAGAGACAAAAAAGATAAATCACATATATTGATATTGATATTTTATTTGATCACAATTACGGTGGATACTTTTAAAACGGCATGGTCCCTATAGTCGCGACCTAAAACCGAACCATAAACGGCGCCGTACAGTACCAACTGTAACGACCCAAGCATACGAGCCACAAATATGATAATAAAAAACATAAAATTTTAAACTAAATTCAAATTCTAAATAAAATTGTACGCTTAATTAAATTTTTTATATCTCATAATTTCTTCTCTTATAACTATAAAAAATAATACTAAAAAATAAAATAATATAATATTAAATCCTTAATAATATTTTAATTTTATAATTACAAGTAAAATCAATTTATTTAATCAATTTTTTCTAAAAGAAAAAAAAAATTAAAATTTAGTTTTTTAATTGAAGATTTACATTTTTTCACATTATATAATTAAAGAAGAAAATTTGAGAAATACAAAATTTAATTAAACGTACAATTTTATTCAGAATTTTGAATTTACTTTGCAAAATTTTTTTTCATCATCATTTTTGTGGCATATAAAATATGCTTGCTACTGGACGCTGTTGATTCGGTACTGCGCCGTTCATAGTACGGTTCGGCGCCGCTGATGGTTCAGTTTTAAGTCCCGACCATAGGGGCCATGTAGTTTTTAAAATACCCACTGTTTTTCCTATGCTAATTAAAATTAATTTCTTTTTGTTGAGTTTAGTGAAACATATTTTGTTTCATGTTGTTTGATCATCATAGTTGATAAAATCTTAATTTTGTGAATTTAAACTAATGAAAAATTATTTAATTTCGTCAAATTAAAGAATAATAGTTTAGAAGCCATTTTAACCAAAAACTATCTTATATCTTTCTTGCAGCACAAGAAACCATTTCCGCAATATTAGATATCTAAAAAGTGGAAAACAAAATAAGAAAACAAAAGCTTTTTTGGAAAATTAAATTTTATCATTTTAAAAAATGTTTTTTTTTTATTAAATAAACATTAAAATTAGTAGATTTTAGTTTTAATATTTAAATTAATGATTTTACGGATCATTATAAATTAAACATTGATTGAAATACTAAAAAATACTGATCAATTAATATACCCCTAGTTTATTATTTTAATATTTGAATATATTTTCAATTATATTTTTAAAGATAATAAAAGTTCTGCTTAAATAATCTCTTTTCAAACTATTAAAATAAAATAAGAAGAATTTAAGGCTTTGTGAAGTTTATTTCAATTCATGCAAACTCTACTAACTTTTGAACCGAAAATGATAAAATTATTCAGCAAAATGGTACATATTTTCACAATTTTGTTACACCTAAATAAATCAATCTGCAAAATCTGCAAAAACAATGGAGAGTGGATCGGGCATCTTTTTAAATGGTGTGCAAATTTTGCACAGTTACAACTTTTCTCAAAGTTATTTCTCAGAGTTATTGCATTATCTTTAGGTGTAATAAAATTGTAACAATATGTAACATTTTGCAGAATAATTTTATCACTTTCCATTCAAGATATTAGGGTTTGCATGAATTGAAATGAGTGAATTGAAATGAACTTCATAAAGCCAGAATTTATGGATTAAAAAAATTAAAAAATCACATCACTCATATTTAGCATCACTCACAAATTCATAAATTATAGCTTTTTAATTTGTCTGTAGACTATATAATAAAATAAAAAAATGAGAACTCATTGTGAGTTAAATCAGGTAAACTTTGAAAATTATTTAGAGCTTTGCCTTTTTTCTTAATTCACATTTAAAAAATAATTCAACTAAGCGATTTTTCTC
>QEOQ01000626.1:981983-1073783 GCA_010279815.1 Brachionus plicatilis | reverse complement strand
TTGTGAGTTAAATCAGGTAAACTTTGAAAATTATTTAGAGCTTTGCCTTTTTTCTTAATTCAGATTTGAAAAATAATTCAACAAAGCGATTTTTCTCTAAAATTATAAAACTTTAAAAAAAAGGTAACTTAATTTCTTACCGTAAATTATATTTTTCATAGCGTTACTTTGATTTAATAAATCTCAGTCAAATAATTTTTTAATTGCTTTTCATAAATTAAAAAAATCGATTTATTATTTAAATGTATCGATTAATACCCAAAAATTTAGACGCAATTTGAAGTTCTTTCACGAAAAATTAATTACAAACTTCTGTATTTTAAATATAAACCAACTTAAATAAAATAAATTTGTATTGACTTTTAAGTCATAGTTTCAGGATTTTCTAATTCGTTATTTGGCAATTTTTAGCATTTTACCAATTTTTTCTTTTTTACGTAAATCACATTTCTATGGTATTGTAAACTTTTGGTTAGTTGAAAAGTGCAACACATTGATTTTAATTAGTGAACAAGTTAATTAAAAAAAATTTTTTTTGATTATTTTCGTTTTCCATTTTTTTGAAATATAATAATAAATTTAATAAAACTTATAAATTAAATCATCAAAATTTCAAAAAAAAGTTTACTGTGTAAAAAAAAATTTCAAATCTTTCTGATAAAGTTGCAGTTTCAAATTATATTATTATATTAACGGGTGACAACATAATATCGACACGAACTTTAAAATGTCATAACTCCTTTAATATCTATCAAAATAAAACGAAATTTTGAGAGAATATAGCATTTTTATTCTTGTTTTTATTTTATGCTCTTATCTCTTTTCAAAAAACCCTTTTCTTTGAATATTATTGAGTCGTTTGGATGTAGAGGCCAAAAGGTCCTGTACGAGATTTTGGTCCATATTTTGCTTACAAAGTCGTATTCAATTCCTTAGTTCATCAAAGTTTTTTGCTCCCAGCCATTCTCATACACTTTCCTCTTTAAAATGGACCAAAAATCTTCAATTGGTCGTGCTTCTGGCACATTTGCAGAGTTTTCGCATTTTTGTACAAATTTGATATTTTGGTCAATCAAGTAGTTGACCACTATATTGGCATAATGAGAGCTCTCCAAGTCGTGCCAGAACTTAAAGTTGTCGTCTGAATGATGCTTTTTAATAAACGGAATGACTCGACGGTACTGGTATATTTTGTACTTGCTGGTGTTGCAGCAATGTTACTTGAGTAAAATATATCAATTCCATTGATTTTACCATGACTGAGAGTGAAATAGGATTCATCGTCTAAAATCTAGGAAATATTTGGATTTTTTAAATACAAATTTCTACATTTAACTCTAGCTACTTTTTTTTGCGTTTCGGTTCGGTCAGGGATTTTCATCTTTTTTCTAGATGTTATTTGAAGCTTTTTCAACAATTTTGAGACCATTTGCTGGCTTATATCAAACTTTTTGGCTGCTTGACGCTGACTGATGTTGTCTTTGTGATCAAAAGCCTTTTTTAGCTTGTTGAGTTGTACTTTAGTCATTTTTTTCGGTGTTTGACCAGATCCTTGCTTCCTTTCTGGTCAAAAATATTCACTACGTTTTAAAATTCGGTTAACAGTACTCCTTGGAATTTTTTCTGCCATAAAATGCCTCACTGTGAACATCTTTCCAAGTGATCTATTTTCGTTAAAAAAAGCATACACGCGAATTTTTAGGGTCTTCTTTAGATGAATTTATTTTGGTCATTTTTAATTCAAATTGAATAATTTTTTTTTATCGTATTTAAAATTAAATTTACAACAAGAATATGGAAAGAGATTTAAAAAAAATTAAAATAGCATTGCAGATCGTACTTAAACTTCGTCTCGATTTTAAGTTGTCACCCGTTAACATTACCATTCTAGTTATTTTTAACAAATTTATGTTATCAATATCTTTATTTACTTGTGACAAGTGACAAGTCATAAATATTAGATTATTATTGCAAAGAATTAAACTAATCTATGATTGATAAAAAATTTTAAAATAAATCTTAGTTTTAGTTTGTTTTTTTAGCTTTTTCAAATTTTATCTAAATTTTGCATAAAGATAATTAAAAGTAAATATAAAAAGCACGAACATGAAATTCAAATATTAATTTTAGAAATAATTTTTCCAAAATTCTTGTATTATTTCATTCAAGGATATTTTAATCAATAAATTTATGATTTGTTTATTTAGAATAATAAAATTACTTTTTTTCAAAGCAAGCTTTTGACTTCTTTAATTTTTTGATTTTAACAAATAAAAAAACATAATTTTCATATTAATTACTGAAACAATTATTAGACTGTTTTTGGACAACTTAGTTATTCATTTTTTTTAAATTTTAAAAATCAAATCGTTTTTAAATACAAAGTAACGAAAATTATTCCATCAAAATGAAAATTATTTTTTTTTCGAAATTCAAATGAGAAATAAACTTTTATTTGTAAAAAGAAAATTTTCGTGAATGCAATAATTAGAATTTTTGTTTAAGTTTTGGCATCTTTTTGAGTAAAAATAATAGTTAAAGCCCTAAATAAGTTTCAAACTTTTAATATTTTATTCTGAACAATTAATTAATTAATTTATTTTTATTTAATTATTTGGTTATAAACTTGGCAACTGATTTTAAATCAGAAATATTGTCAAAATTAAAGTTAACCGTTTTTCTATCCCTTAAGAAAAAAAAATCATTTAAGAACAAGAGATTTTTCTTTTAAATTATAATATTCGGTAAATAAAGGTAAATTCAATTTATTAAATTTTTCATAGCTTTAGTTTGATAAAATAACTCTAAATCAGAAACTTAATGCATCGTGTTACGATTCCAAAAATTCATTTTTTTTTCTTTAAAAAGTTAAATTTTACCTAATCTTTTATCTTTTATGGTGAAAAATAAAATAATTTCATATTTTGTTTTTGTTTTTGTACTAAAATTCACAATGCCAGAAGCATAAGTTCTCTTATTGCTATTGCTGTAATTACCACGATACAGCTTGAGAATAAGATCCCATAGTCATACTTGTACAACTACTTGTTATTTTTACGTATTTAAAAAACTGTATCCAAAGGTGAAATATCGATATTTATTATAAATTAAATATATTTTTTGATAGATTTTTCTGAAAAATATTTACAATTTTTGTAGAAAAAATGATTTTTTTAATCTAAGAAAAAGTAAAAATCTGAAATTTGTTTATTTTTTACCGAAATTAAGTCAATTTTAGTTATTTTTAACAATAACAAAAAAAAATATAAAAATATTCAATAATTTTTTTTTAATTTCATTTCAAGGAATTAAATGAATTTTTACAAAATATTATTATCAATTTTAAGGTTGTTTATTATAATTTGACTCATGACCAACTCTGATTAAACGTAATTTAACGTAAAATCAGAAAATTTTTAAATACCGATTAAATGATCGTATTTCTATTATTTCTAAAAGATGAAACCAAAACAATTTTTTCAACTCTTTTCAAAAAAATTTACTAATATAATTATTTTTCGAAATAAAGAAATCTAATCTATTTTAAGTTTTAAATTAAAATATAAAACTTTTAATTTGATAATAATGTTTTGTGAAAATTCATTTCATTCCTTGAAATGAAATTAAAAAAATATTTTGATAATTTTTAAATTATTATTCTTACTATAGTGAAAAATTTTTTACGTAAAATTACGTTAGCTTACATTAAAAAACGTAAAAACGTTTTTTTTTGAAAAAATAAAAAGCTCAATATTGCGTCCCGTTTAAATCAGAATTAAATTTTTTCAAAATTTAGAAAAAAAAAGTAAATTTTTAAATTATTCTTACTAAAAACCTTTTTTATCTGGCCGTAAGCATTTTGGAAAAATTTTACTAAAAGTTAGTTTTTCAATGTAAGCTTACAAAAAATAATCTAAAATTACGTTATTTAGCTCATTCTGGACCTTTTAAAAAAGCAATGATGGCTAGTGGTTTCACCACCAACCATCTAGTGTTTGGAACCGAACAATTGGCCGTTGATAAGGCTAGAATTTTTTAACCGCGAGCAAGATCGCCTAAACGAATAGCTAAAAGGAGAGGCAGGCGATGAATTTAAAATCAAAGAACCACTTGATACTTGAAAGAATTATTTTAGAATTAATCATTATTAGAATAATTGTTTCAAATAATTTGAAAATGATTTTTATACAATTTTAATATATTCTAAGGAACTTCTTAAATGCTGTTGCAAAGTACAAATAAATGATATCAATTCGATTTAAATCTATCTTAAATAAATTTTTACATTATGGGCTAAGAACCTTTGTTGCTTGATAGATATTAGTTTGTTGTCTTTTCTTTTCTTTCAAATTTTATTTTGTCACGTTTATAAAAATATCCAAAAAATTACTTAATTTAATGCAAGCAAAATAAAAAAAGTCAAAATAATTTTAAAAACTTTAAGAAACTGATAATAAAAAAGTTCAATTTTTAAAAGTTTACAAATTTTTTCTAAGGTATAATAAAATCAATTTAATTTTTTTATTATTTAAAATAGATGCGTAAAAAGCAAAAGATTTATAAAATTTTAATTTTTATAATAATTTTTGTCTTAAAGGATAAAAGAGAGATGGTACGGGATGCATGCACTTAAAATCAATTTTGGGTTTAACTGCATGCAATACCGCGCAAGGGTATACGGTAATATTGAAATTTTTTATTCAATTAAATTCAACTTAATTTTTTTTTAAAAGTTGTACGAGAATTAGTTTATCGAGAAAATTTAATTGAAAATTTGAAAAAACTTAATTGAAGGTTGGAGTCTTTTTCAAAAATTTTCGGTTTAATGATGCATATTAATTTTAAAACACAATATCAGCTTTCCAACTAAAAAAACTTAAATATTCCTTTCAATTAAAAATTTGATTGAAAATAATTTATTTTTATTTGAAGGAAGAATTTAAATTAAAAATCTTCAAGTATATTCAAGGTGTTTGATAGTTTGAAAGACAAATTGTTAAATTTTATATAAAAAATATTTGGTCATTTTTCTTTAATTATTTTTAATGAATATGAATTATTAAAATAGTTTATTAAAAAAATTAGACCAAAAATTGTTCTTAAATAATATTTAGTTTTTAATTAAAAAAAATGTTGGTCTAAAAGAAACAAAGAACTATGAATTAAGACCAAAAATAAAGTTGAAGTTTTATTAAATTTAATCTATTAAATTAGTAATTTTAACAGACAAAAATCTTTTTTCCAGGATATGAATGTCAAATAAAATCAAAAAATTGATAATATAAAAATATCCAAAGAATTACTTAATTGTGATGCAAGCAAAATAAAAAAAGTCAAAATAATTAAAAACTATAAGAAACTGATAATAAAAAAGTTCAATTTTTAAAAGTTTACAAATTTTTTCTAAGGTATAATAAAATCAATTTAATTTTTTTATTATTTAAAATAGATGCGTAAAAAGCAAAAGATTTATAAAATTTTAATTTTTATAATAATTTTTGTCTTTATTTTTCAAAATTTTAATTTTTCTGTAATCACCACTCACATTAAGCAAACTGAAGTTCAGAATTTAAATATTTACCACAAATACAACGAAAATAAATCAAACAATTATTATGGCAATATGGAAAATTTATTTGACAACGATTCTGATTCAAATCAATTTAATATTTATTTAAAATTTAAAAGAAATCCTCAGACAAAAAAAAGGTTTGGACCCATAGGCCCAAAGAGTGCCAAACCTTACTATTTAATTGTGGAATATACCAGAATATTTGGTTCGAAAAAATATTGTGAACAAAAAATTTCAGACAAACAAATTTCAATGATCAAAGACCAAGAAGTTAAATCAAAACTTATTGCTGAAAAATCATCCGACATTCAATACGACTTGCTAGATAAATGTAAATTTAAAAATTGTTTTTTCTCATGTGATAAAGATTTAGCTCAGCAATCTGATGTACTTTTGTTTCATGATATGGATTTGCGTAGGCAAGTAAATTCGATACCGGAAAATCACATTTACCAAAAGGTTCATTCAAAATTGTTTAATTTCAACAGAGATCCATCACAAATCTGGCTACTTTGGAACGATGAAGCAAATAATTTAAACAATAAACTTGACAATTTTCACTTTAACTGGACACTTTCATACAATTCAATGGCAGACATTTCATTTTGTACATATGGTTGCTTAACAAAAACAGATGCCCCATTGAGTGAGACATCTTTTGGCAATTTGGTCAAAATGGAATTTGAAAAGCGTTCAAGTACAACTCTTTGGTTTGTGAGCAACTGTGTTGCTAAAGCAAGAATGGATTTTGTTGAAAAATTTTCCCTTTATCATCACATAAAAATTCATGGAAAATGTGTTGACTTCATTCAAAAAACTTTTAAAAATATTTCCTTAATTGAATTCAAAAATGAAAAGTGTCCGAGAGACTCAGACTGTGAAAAAGAAACTTTCACAAGAAATAAGTTCTACTTGGCTTTTGAGAACCAAAATTGTTCAGACTATGTTACTGAAAAATTCTGGAGATCACTTGATTTTAATTTGATACCAATTGTTTTGCATCCTAATAAAGAGTATTATGAGAGGATCGCACCCAAAAATTCTTTTATTCATTTAAGTGATTTTGGGTACGATGCAAAAAAGCTGAGCACTTATTTGAACATGGTCTCAAATGATCTTGGTCTTTATAGTAGGTTTTTTGAATGGAAAAAATTATTCAAAGTAGAATACAAAGCCAAAAATGTGGAGCAATTAAGACTATGTGAGCTCTGTGAAAAACTTAACAATTTGCAAAATAACTTTTATTCGTATTATGATAAAATTTCAAATTTTTTTAATCACCAGTGTACCAGGCTTTAATAAAAATTTCAACTTTTTTAAATTTTAAATTAATTCTTATATTAAAACAATTTTTTTCTTTTGATTTTTATTAAAATTAAAATTCTAATATTTATTATTTTTTTTTTCAATTTAGATTTTTTTAACCATATGGTTTAATTTTTTTTGTAATTTTGAATTACAAAATATATTCAATGTTGAAATAAGATTGAATAAGTGCGATGTTTCAAATATTTATTTCAGTTTCAATTTAAAAAATAATTTTTAGTTAATATTTCAAGCATGAAATTAAAAGGAAAGTTTAATTTTTAAAAAATTTTTTTTTTTTTTGAAAATTTTAACTAAATAAAACTTATAACTAAAGCAATTAGCATGATTTTTCTGTAGCAGAAACTTCAATAAATTAAAATATGAGTAAATTATCAATTAATGATTCTTTAAACCAGGCCAGTGCCCATGTCTAAAAAGACGGATTAACACTTCTTTATTTATTAAAATTATTAACAAAATATAGATTATATAAAAAATTTTAAACATAAAAATACTTGATTTTTTTTTCTAATTTCATAATTATTTGAAAAAATTTAACAATAAATTATTCAAGTTAAATAATTCAAATTTTGAAACAAACTCTATAAAATTTAAATTTATGATTAATTATACTCATTTAGATCATAAAGGTTTTTGTTAAATAAAAAATCATTTAGTATAATTTATCAGTTTAATATATCTGTTTATGAACAAAATGTTGTTTTTAATATAAATCATTTATATTCTTACGTACCGACATTTTACCTTGGGTTTCTTACAACGCTTCTTTTTTGAGACCAATATTTTATATTTAAAATCGATTTGGGTCAATTAAGTCTTAACTGCGAACTGCTACAATATATTTGCAGTAATATTCAATTCACCTGCAAATGTAAAATTATTATTTATACATTTGCAGGTGCTTAATTGCCATTTTGATTTATTTATTTTAACTCTCTTTATAAGTCTATTGAGTACATTAAATCGATCAAAATCAAATTTAAAATTATTTATCACTTTCAATCAATCATTTAATAAATGCTTATTAGAACAAAAGTGACTTTTAATATTTAAGAATATTTTTAATATTGAAAAATTTTTCGTTCTTTAAACAATTTTCTTATGCATGTACAGCATTGTGAAGTTTTGTTCAAATAGTTCAAAAAGTTCAAGAAAAAAGTCCTTAATTGAAATTTTTCGATGAATGAAAAAAATTTGCTCCTGTAAAATATGTAACAATGTGTAACAAAAGTTATTACACCAAGTAGCCGTGAAAATAAATTCTGAAAGTTTTCTTTTAATTAATCATCGACTTTTAAAATCAATCGAATTTAAGACAATTTATTTGTCTTTGTAAAAAAAGAAGTTTTATTTGCAATATTTTAAAATTTTTGTGAGTGTTTAATTTTAAATTTCGAAATTTTTATTTCAAAACCAACTTAACATTCATTCAGTTTTTTTGGAAAATCAATTATTGGTTAATTTAAATTTTTGTTATGTTTTTTTTTTGAGCAAGTCCTGTAACATTTTTTGTTACATCATGTGCTAAATTTTTATTTTATCACTTCATTCCATTCAAAATATATACGAATTTAAGATTTTGAACTGAACTTTTTGAACGAAACTTCACAATGCTTGCATGTACAGTGCCGATTTGACAAGTGGATTTGTGGATTAGTGGATCTGGTGATTTTACGTAATTTTACCAGAAATCCACTTGTCAAATGGACACTGTAAATACATTTGAGAGAAATAAATGGTAAAAAATAATACAATATTTAGAAAAAAGAAATTTTTCCGTGTATATAAATAGGATAAATTTTATTTTTATTACTAACAAAAATTAATTTTGATATAGCCTAAAAAGTTTTGAGTGCTTTTGAAGTATTATTAAATCTATTAGATTGAATCTGTGGCTAATCGATTGTTGTGACTTCTAATTTATCTTTAATTATTGATAACATCTTAATTTATATATTTATTAATTTATTTGAACATTGAAAAACTCATTAAATAAGCCAACCATGGTCTATCTGTGAATGTTAATGAACCGAATGATGCCGTTAATGAGACAAGTTTAAACTATCTAGTAAAATTCTTGATATTATTAATGAGTATTATAAATATTTTAAAATAACTCTCAATGGATTAACGTAAAATTAAATGAAATTAAGTTATTTGACTCGTGTAAGAAATATATTCTTAAAAATCACACTCTAAATTAATGACTTCCTATTCTGAATTCATGAAAATTTTAAATGGTAATTAAATATTTTAAATTACAAAAATCCACAAAATTCTGAATTTAATATTCAAAAATTTAAGACTCTTTTTTTTAAGTTGCACTAAATGACAGTGGCGTAGCCAGGGGTAGGTCAAGTGGCGCGACGGTCCTGGTTAGAATTTTAAGGAAAATAAAGATTAAAAAAATTCAGATTTTTTTAAAAAAACTATCCGTCCAAATATGAAAAAAAATTGTTAATTTAATAAAATTTAAATGGCGTTAGTTTGAACAAATACATTGATTTAAATAATTATAAAATCTTAAAAAAAAATTTCATTTTGTTTAAGGTTTGATAAAATATTTTAATAAATCCTGAATTTTGAGGAAGCCGATTGAATGGATTAAGAGATTTTTTAGAAAAGATAATGCAAATATATATAAAAAAACCAAGTTTTTCATGCTTGAAATATTAACTAAAAATTATTTTTTAAATTGAAACTGAAATAAATATTTGAAACATCGCACTTATTCAATCTTATTTCAACATTGAATATATTTTGTAATTCAAAATTACAAAAAAAATTAAACCATATGGTTAAAAAAATCTAAATTGAAAATAAAAATAATAAATAAATAAATTTTAATTTTAATAAAAATCAAAAGAAAAAAATTGTTTTTTATAAGAATTAATTTAAAATTTAAAAAAGTTGTAATTTATTTTAGTGCCTGGTACACTGATGATTAAAAAAATTTGAAATTTTATCATAATACGAATAAAAGTTATTTTGCAAATTGTTAAGTTTTTCACAGAGCTCACATAGTCTTAATTGCTCCACATTTTTGGCTTTGTATTCTACTTTGAATAATTTTTTCCATTCAAAAAACCTACTATAAAGACCAAGATCATTTGAGACCATGTTCAAATAAGTGCTCAGCTTTTTTGCATCGTACCCAAAATCACTTAAATGAATAAAAGAATTTTTGGGTGCGATCCTCTCATAATACTCTTTATTAGGATGCAAAACAATTGGTATCAAATTAAAATCAAGTGATCTCCAGAATTTTTCAGTAACATAGTCTGAACAATTTTGGTTCTCAAAAGCCAAGTAAAACTTATTTCTTGTAAAAGTTTCTTTTTCACAGTCTGAGTCTCTTGGACACTTTTCATTTTTGAATTCAATTAAGGAAATATTTTTAAAAGTTTTTTGAATGAAGTCAACACATTTTCCATGAATTTCTATGTGATGATAAAGGGACAATTTTTCAACAAAATCCATTCTTGCTTTAGCAACACAGTTGCTCACAAACCAAAGAGTTGTACTTGAACGCTTTTCAAATTCCATTTTGACCAAATTGCCAAAAGATGTCTCACTCAATGGGGCATCTGTTTTTGTTAAGCAACCATATGTACAAAATGAAATGTCTGCCATTGAATTGTATGAAAGTGTCCAGTTAAAGTCAAAATTGTCAAGTTTATTGTTTAAATTATTTGCTTCATCGTTCCAAAGTAGCCAGATTTGTGATGGATCTCTGTTGAAATTAAACAATTTTGAATGAACCTTTTGGTAAATGTGATTTTCCGGTATCGAATTTACTTGCCTATGCAAATCCATATCATGAAACAAAAGTACATCAGATTGCTGAGCTAAATCTTTATCACATGAGAAAAAACAATTTTTAAATTTACATTTATCTAGCAAGTCGTATTGAATGTCGGATGATTTTTCAGCAATAAGTTTTGATTTAACTTCTTGGTCTTTGATCATTGAAATTTGTTTGTCTGAAATTTTTTGTTCACAATATTTTTTCGAACCAAATATTCTGGTATATTCCACAATTAAATAGTAAGGTTTGGCACTCTTTGGGCCTATGGGTCCAAACCTTTTTTTTGTCTGAGGATTTCTTTTAAATTTTAAATAAATATTAAATTGATTTGAATCAGAATCGTTGTCAAATAAATTTTCCATATTGCCATAATAATCGTTTGATTTATTTTCGTTGTATTTGTGGTAAATATTTAAATTCTGAACTTCAGTTTGCTTAATGTGAGTGGTGATTACAGAAAAATTAAAATTTTGAAAAATAAAGACAAAAATTATTATAAAAATTAAAATTTTATAGATCTTTTGCTTTTTACGCATCTATTTTAAATAATAAAAAAATTAAATTGATTTTATTATACCTTAAAAAAAAATTTGTAAACTTTTAAAAATTGAACTTTTTTATTATCAGTTTCTAAAAGTTTTTAAAATTATTTTGACTTTTTTTATTTTGCTTGCATTAAATTAAGTAATTCTTTGGATATTTTTAAATTATCAATTTTTTGATTTTATTTGACATTCATATCCTGGAAAAAAGATTTTTGTCTGTTAAAATTACTAATTTAATAGATTAAATTTAATAAAACTTCAACTTTATTTTTGGTCTTAATTCATAGTTCTTTGTTTCTTTTAGACCAAGAGTTTTTAACATTTTGAAATGTCAACATTTTTTTTAATTAAAAACTAAATATTATTTAAGAACAATTTTTGGTCTAATTTTTTTAATAAACTATTTTAATAATTCATATTCATTCAAAATAATTAAAGAAAAATGACCAAATATTTTTTATATAAAATTTAACAATTTGTCTTTCAAACTATCAAACACCTTGAATATACTTATGCGCTGTAAAACAAAATTTGAATTTTTATGCGGCATTTATTAATAAGAACAATGATAAATCTAAACTTAGGATTTTGGTTTAGACGCTGGGACTAAAATTGGAAAAAATAGAAGAAATTAAAAATTAAAAAAATGAATATTATTTTTTTTTTAAAAAATATTCATTGTCCTTAATGTGTTTCTAACAAATAATAAAATCTTTAGAATTTAATTTGATGCAATCATTTGGTAACGATCTAAAATTTTAATTGATTATCCAAAAAATATTGGCAAAATAAAATAATGCAAATATTCTCATAATCAGTAATAATAAAAATAATAAGCTACAGCAGGAAACCTGTGGTAACCAGTATTTTTTAAATATTTGTCAAAATTTTAAATTCCAACTTTAAGTAATTATAATTCAAAAAACCGTAAATATTTGTTTTTTTTTTAACACAGCACTAAAAGCCAAGGAACTTGGTTTTGGTGCCTCAAAAAAATGAATTTTCAATGATTATGGTTGTAAATATAAAAATCTAAGATCACGATATCATTTAAATTCCGAAATTTTCAAATTTGGTTTAATGATAAGTCGAAAAAAAAAATTTTTTCGACCAAAACGAAATTCTTGGCCGCGGCGTTTAAAACACAAATATTTACGGTAATAATTATTAAAAGTAACAATTACTAGCTGATAAATAAAAAAGTTAAAAAAAAATCAACGCTTTAACTTAAAGCAAGATAAACAAATATAGCACGACTTGTTTAAAAAATTAAATTTCTTTTGTTTTAATTTATTTGTAAGGCTTAATTTTTAATTTGAGATCTGATGAATTAAACCTTATGCTTTAATATTAAAGTCTTTGTTTTTATTTAAAAAACGATAAAGCAAAGATTATGAATTTATTAACTATTTCTATGAAAAATAAAAATTTTTTAAAGAAGAATTCATCATAACAGTATTTAAAAAAATAAAATGGAAATAAAGTTTAGATTTGTAAATTAACGAGAAAAATAATTGAACAATCAATATCTTAAAAGAATCTCAAGCACAAAATTTCTTTCATTTTTTAAATAGCAAAATAATCTCAAAATCATTTTCTTAGCTACAGAATTTTTTCATTAACATTTAAAAAAACTTTTCAAATAAAAATCAATATTAACTTATTTGATTGTTGATTTTTCTACTAAGGACAAATAAAAAAATTTGCTTTTGAATTTTTTTTATCAAATTTTTGTTGCTTATAATGAAACTTGGAATAAAATGTATTTTTCTTAGTAAAATAGTTAAAATGCTTATTCAGCTTTTATAATTAAAATTTTCGAATTATCAAAATTAATTTAAAATAATTTCATTACTTCTTTTATTTAAAAATATGCAACAATTTTTTGATTGTCTTGTTACTAAATAACTATTTTAAAATAATTTAAAATAAATTTTCATGTCCTCTAAATTCTTCCTCAGAGTTCATTTGATAACTGAATATCGTTTTGGTTTCTTTTGCTCCATTATTTCATTTTTAGATAAAAAATTTTATAAAGAGACATATTTTAAGAAAGATCATGGCTAACCATAACCAAAAATCATAAATAATTCCGGATGATTAAAATTTCTGCAGAATTTTACAAAGCTTTGAATTCATTAGAAATTAAGTTAAAAATATAATTATTACTTAGATCGATTAATTTAAGAAAAGAGTTTAAAAAATTTCAAATATTTTTGTGTAAGGTTAAAAATGAATATAAATAAAAACTATTAAATAATATTTTAATCATGCCTAATTCACTATCGGATAGTGAATTCACTATCGAATAGTAGTTTTAATAAAAGAATGAACAGAACAATTGCTAGATAAAGACCAAAAAGAAAGAAAAAGGCGCAGAGTATTTTGGAGATTAGAAGTCATATTAGAAAATTAAAATTTTTTGTCACTTGAAAATAGAATCAAAAAAATGCGAAAATTAAAGTTAAAATTTTTATAATATTTTATTTTTTGATAAAATTTTTATTTTATAAATTTCATAAATGTTTTTTTTATAAATTATCTCTTTTTATTTAAAAAAAAATTGAAAATTGCATACATAACATTATGCATTTTCTGAATTACCTGTAAATTTGCATTTTTATAGTTGTCATATGAAAGGTATAAATCCATAATTGGCGTACCGAAATTTATAAATAATTTTTTTTTAAATTTTGTATAGAACATATATAAAGACTATTCTTATTTTAATGCAATCGTTTTATATTCTAAAATTTATTTCATTTAGATATAAGTAAATTTATACAGAAGAAGTTAAATTAGTGATTAATAAAGTAAAGGCCGAAAAAAAAATTTTTATTAAATTTAGCTTTTAGTGGTGAAAATAAGTCAAAAATACGTCTTGAGTTTTGAATAGTTAAAATTTCCAAAAGACTAAAGGCTCTATGAATTTTCAGGCAAACCTTCCAAAAATTACAAAAATAGAATTCTTTTTCATTAATTTGACAAAATTGAGCTCTATAAACTTAAGCCTAAGAATTTGGTTTGGGTGCCTCGAAAAAAATGAATTTTCAATGATTATGGTTGTAAATATAAAAATCTAAGATCACGATATCATTTAAATTCCGAAATTTTCAAATTTGGTTTAATGATAAGTCGAAAAAAACAATTTTTTTCAAGGCACCAAAACCAAATTCTTGGCCTTTTAGTGCGGCGTTAAAAAGACAAATATTTAGGGTATATTAAAACAAAGAAAAAAAATATATAGAAAAATAAAATATAGAAGACAAATAATAGAGAATTGACAAAAAACATTAATTTAAAATTTTTTTTAAGAATTAATTAAAAACAAGAAAAAAAAAGTTCAATTAGAACAAAATCAAAAAATCAAAAAGATTTTTAGTTTAAAATATTTTATTCTACATTGTGTTTTTTTACACAATTGACATTTCAATATTTCATTTTTTTACATAATGATATTTTTATATTTAATAAAATTCTATATTTTTCATTTCATATTTTTTTGTATGTTTTTATAGATCCCCATTCTAAATATGATTATTTTTTACAATTTGTAAATTTATTTTATTTAAATGTTAAAATTAAGTCATCGCTTCTTAAATAATTTTGAATTAAGTGGTTTTCAATTCAATGCAATTTTTTTTCAATTCAAAATTTACATACAATTTGATTAAAAACAATCAATTCGTTGGCAAATATTTCTAATACAATATTTTCTTTTAAACTGGACTGTTAAATAAAACATAGTTTTTTTCAACTTAAAAAATGTTAAAAAATGTTTTTTTCAACTTAAAGCTTATTCAGAAAATAATGTAGCACAAAACCCATATTTTTATTAGAATTTAAATTTTGTATCAGAATTTTTGTATGGAAATTAGCAATGCCAAAATTAATCACTTTTACGATTAAAGAAAAAAGTCAATTTTGATTAAAAAAAGTGTATTTCTCTAAAAAAAATCTGCTTAAACAACAATAAATTAAAATTTTATTTTTAAAATAAAACTAGCTCTAATAACTAAAAACGAGATAAAATTTAAATTGTCTCAATTATGTAATGACAGTTGGTTCATTGCGACCAGTGAATTCTTTAAGTTTCGATATTTGCAAAGCTATTTGAATCAATGGATTGAGTACAATTTGAGCATCCAGTTCATACTTTGCCGGATCATTTTCGTAGCTGTCAATGTACAGCCTAATAGTGGCACCACTGCTTCCCGTGCCACTGAGTCTGAAAATCACTCGAGACCCATCTGTAAACACTATCCTCAAGCCTTGTTTTGTTGTCACTGAATGATCAACAGGATCAGTATATTGGAAGTCATCGGCCAATTTGACTGTGTACTTTTTTTCACCAAATGAAAATTCCTTGCCTACAAAGTCAGCTTTTTCAAATTGATCCTTCAATTGCTGCATCATTTTATTAGCCGAGTCGGACTCGCACTCTTCATAGTCGTATCTAGAGAAAAAATTTCTTCCATATTTGTTCCAATGGGCTACCAAAATGTCTTTGATGCTGCTTTTTTTCGCAGCCAGAATGGACAACCAAGCAAGAACTGCCCAAAGGCCGTCTTTTTCTCTAATATGGTCGGATCCTGTGCCAAAGCTTTCCTCTCCACAAAGCGACAATTGATTCGAGTCCATCAAATTACCAAAAAATTTCCATCCTGTTGGAGTCTTTTAAAATTAGCATGAAAAAAATTTTTTTTTTTCTAAAAATAAATAAAATTTAATCACCTCAAAACACTTCTTTCCCATTTCGTTGGCGACTAGATCCAAAGCGCCCGAAGTTGGCATGCTCCTAGCAAAGCCCTTGATACCCTCTCGCTGAAAGTAAGGAATCAAATTCAAATTAGCCGCCAGAACGGCCACTGAATCACATGGAGTAATAAAAAATGCATCTTTGCCCAAAATCATGTTGCGGTCTCCATCACCATCAAACGCAGCACCAAAATCATGCTCGCCCGTTTTCATCAAATCAACCAAACTCTTGGCATAGGTCAAATTCGGATCTGGATGAAAGCCACCAAAGTCAGGCAATGGGATGCAATTGCGAGCCTCATACTCGGACATGCCAAGCTCTTGGCACAGAATTCTCTTGGCATAGGGACCAATAACTCCGTTCAGTGAATCAACAGTTATTCGTACACCTGATTTAAAATATTCCTTCAGTGCATTAAAATCAAATATTTGCTGCATCAGCTCAAGATAGTCCTGGACAGAGTCGATTACTTGGACCACAAATTCTCTGCCTTGAATTTCAAATTTTTTCTCTCCAACTTGAGACACGTCACATTCAAAATTTTCCACCACATGATACTCAGCTATTTGGCTGCTCAGAGTGAAAATTTTATCAGTAAAGTGTTGTAGAGCTGGTCCTCCATTTGAGCAGTTGAATTTGATTCCAAAATCAGCATTTGGACCGCCTGGGTTATGGCTGGCGGTGAGAATAATGCCAGCAAAAGTTTTGTATTTACGGATGCAGCATGAAACTGCCGGGGTGCTCATGAGACCATTTTGGGCAACTATTACTTTGCTTATTCTGGGATTTGCCGCTGCTAGCTTTAAGATGCCAGCCACACATTCTAGACCAAAAAAGCGGCCATCGCCACCCACCATTAGAGAAACGCGTCCTGATGCACCCAGCTCCTTTTCGATGTCTTCATTTAGAGCATTGAAAAATGACTGAATGAAATTTTCAACATAATTTTCCTGCTGAAAAACTTTGGTATTTTTGCGCAAGCCGCTAGTGCCGGCTTTTTGGTCTTTGTACGGACTTGTTTTGCGGGTTGTTATAGAAAAAGACATTTTGTCAATGATAAGAAAAAAAATCTAAATAAAATGTGATAAGAATTATTTTTTTTTATATATAAATGCGTTTTTCACGCCCTCTAGGAAACAATGCAAAATGGTATACTAAAAAAGCTTGAGCTAAATTTCGTATTCGATTTGCATAGCGTCTTAATGAATGTTTTTTTGCTTTGTACATTCATAACTTCGTTAGAGTTTAAAAATAAAGTCTGAATTCTAAAAATACCTAGAACACTTTTGCTAAGCGTTGAATAAAATTTATTAATATTAATTTATTATTTTGTTTTAGATTTAGTTTACATTAACCCCCCCCCCCCTCTTTTTTTCCAAAGATCAATTTATGCCTTTTAATTTAATTAAATAAATTATTATTGATAACAATATTAAAGAATTAAAAGAAAGAATTTAAAATTTTTATAATGCCCAAAACAATTCTTTAGTGTTAGTTCCTTGTTTCTCTACTTTTGGGATTATATAAGGCCAATTTTGATAAAAAAAATTCGATTCTAAAGTCAATAAAAATAAAATGAAAATTCGGAAAAGACTGCAATGGCGTTAGATGAAGAAGTTAGGTTAATTTGCTTTATTTGACTTTATTTTACAACAATTCACTTAAAATACTGTGAAATTTTAAGAGGTTAAAAATTAATAATTTGCGAAAATTTTCTTTTTTTTAAGTGCCGTAAATTTACGTTAATTTTATCAAAAACTTTATATTCTTAAAATTTTGCTGAATAAAGTTGAAATTTTTAAATTTTGAAAATCTTTAATTAATTTAGTTAAAAATTAACAAAGTTAGACAAAAATTTATTTTTTAAAATCAAAATTTTTAAGCAAAGAATAGTCTTATATTACATCTAAATATATTTTTAAAGAACTATCAAGTGAATTCTTGTTTAATAAAGTGGAATATTTATTAGAGGGTCTAAATTATGTATAAAATACACTTGTAATTATTTCAACTCTCCATGTTGCAAATTTTGAATGATATCATTTTAAAAGCAAGTAATAAATTTGTATTTTCAATGTTTATCTTAAATAAGATATTTTATTTTAAAAAAATTTATTACATTTTAAAAATCTTCCCAGATAGTTTTTAAAACGTTGAAAATAAGTGTACTTAAGTTTAAAAATCATGTTTTTTTCGTAAATAAATTTTTGAATTTTTTTCAGGATAAGGACAACATTAAATAACGTAAATTTTAAGAATTTTATTTCGAAAATGAAACACGAAAATTTTTTTTATTGTTTAAAAATATTGTAAAATAATTTCATGACAAAAATTTTTAAAGAATAATTAAATGAAAATCTTTTTTTATATTATTATTTATTTATTTGTATATCTGTACAGAGCTAAAGTTCCTTCAGATTAAAAAAAAAATCAAAATAAAAAAATAAGAAAAAATAAAGTGATAATTACATAATTTGATGGTCAAAAAATAAATTGGATCTTCTATTGTTAAACAAAAATATTTCAGTATCACAATCTAATGTTGTGCTGTGAATGAAAATTTATAATGGTTCAAGATTGATTATTATGATTTTTATTCTAAGTTTTCTATATGACTCAAGAGGCGTCTTTAAATTTAATAATATTGATATAATTAATTAGCTTAGTACAAATAAATAAATAATAATTACAATTCATTTCAGATAATTTAAATAAAATTTGAGAAAAAAATCAAAATTTAGAGTTTTTATTCTTTAATCAATACTGAATTGTTTAAAATAATTCTGATTAAAAAAAATATTTTTAAGAATTTTATTTTCAAAATAGAAAAAAATTAATTTATCAAAACTATTTTCGATTCGCCCTATACAGAATAGCATGTTCAAAAATTTATCGAGCGTTATATTTTTACAAAACATTCGAATTAATTCAAGTCTCTTATTAATTTTTGTTGCCTCAAACTTATTATGATTGCTACAAGACTAGACTTAGCCCAATAATCAATATTAATTAAATTTTTTAAACTTAACAATTATCAAAAAAATCTCGTGGTTTAGAAAATTAAAATAAATTCATGTTTATTATGACCGTAAACAATTTGTGACTCGAAATTTTGCACCTAAAAATAATTGATCAATTAAAGTAAATTAATTTTTGAAAGTTTGATCAAAAAAAAGATAATATCTATTTTGCCTGAAATATTCTGGAATGAATTCATACTTGCATGAGAATTGCAAATGAGCATTTATTTCGAGCATAATTTCGAGCAATTATTTTGAAATTATTCAAAATAAAACATTTCATTATTTCATTATTCTTTTTTTGCTTTTCGTTTGTTTCAATTGCGAATTTTTTTAATTCAAATTATTATTTTTTTACTATTTATAATTTATCTAAAATATAATTCAATCCCATTCTAAGAGACATCAAAAATTATAATTTTATTTAAAAAATTACTAAATAAAAAAATAAAAATTTCTAAAAAAGATATTAAAATTTTTTGTTTGCAATTTGAGTTATTTTTGTCCAGAGTTTAGAACTCAATAGACTCATTTACATTTTGCCAAAAAACCACGCACGAGTCTAGCGGCTTTTGAGAGCAAAATTGTTTTTTAAATACTAAACATGATTTATGTCTGCCGTATCGATACGGGCAATCGGCACATTTTTGATTTTGCCGATGGAATTGAAAAGTAAGTTTATATTTTAAATTTTAGAATAAAAATAAAAAAAAGTCGGCTAATTTTAGTGTTGGTTCTTTGTCATCAGTGATTGAAAAGCAGTTCAAAATAGAAAAATCCAAGCAGATAATGTTGATCAGCGGTGGTGAGGTATTAGATGATTGTCAACGTAAATTTTACGGCTTTGGTTTTGGATGCGTAGGCAAAAATTAAAAAAAATTATTTAAAACTAACTTTATTTTGATAATTAGGAAGAAAGTCCGATTTATTTAATTGATAAAGCGAATGTGGAAAGACGAGAACCACCTTTGGTACAAACTCCATTGGATTCATTGAGCTTTGACGAATTGAAGCAGGAAATAAACGCCGCGCTTTTACTTAAACCCAGCTTTCAGACTTTGCATAATAGATATCAACTAGCAATTGTTGGTTAAAATTTAAAATGATAATTAAATTTTATTTTTTCTAATTTTATTTTATTATTAGAAAGTGAATGATTTTGATAAAAATCTGCATAAGTTGTGTCAATCATTATACGATGAACAATATTGGCAATATCAGGGCTATTTGGCTCTAATTGCCAATCTTGATGATTTTATAAGGTTACTTTTTAAATTAAAAAAATTTTAATTTTGATTCAATGTTTGTTTTTTTTAAGTTCCTTTCGCAAAAAAGAACAAGCAGTGCGAGAAAAATTCGATTTCTATTCTAATAATGTAAATAATTATAAAAATTTAATGAAAAAGTAAGTTGACGTGATTTTTTTCTTTTTAGTTTTTTCCATTTTATTGAATATAAACTCACATTATTTCATTAAAAAAATTGAATTCACAAGCTAAAAAAATTATAAAGTTTTTTATAAGAAAACAAAAATTACGTCATGCTCACAAAGTTGTAGGAAAGAAAGTTTTATCAATGGCTCTTAAATTTTATAAAAAGTCTTTATAAAGTTCAGGAAATTCAAAACTAAAGCGCTATCTGAATTTATAATGTTTGACTTTAAATTAGTAAACTATGTCGATAGAAACTCTAAATTTCATTTTTTTCGGGAGTCTCAAAAAAAAAATTATACCTAGGGGTCAAAAATAACTAACCCTTTAAAAATTTGTAGTTATTCCAAGTATTCAATGATAAAATTAAAATATATTTTAATAAAATTATTTATATTCTGAAAGAGCATAAAATTTTCTACAACACTTGAGATAATTTATTTTATTTGAAAATTAACTTTTTTATGATTTTTTTATGTCACAACAAAATATTTTTATTAATTATTTTTTTTATTTTTGTAAGCTCCTATATAATACTCCTTCAGAATAAAAATATATAAAAAATATTTAATTACAGTTAAATAATACAAATTTAATTTCTTCAACTTTATTCAATAAAAAAAGGAGTCATTAATTGAAATTTAAATTTTTAATTTTTAAATTTTAATTTTTTAGTTTTAATAAATTTTGGTTTTTAAAAATATTGAAAATTAAAAATTTGACAATAATATTAAAAATAAATCTAGTGATTTCATTTACTTTTTGAAATTTTATCTTTAACATTTCCTTGTGAAAAAAATCTTTAAATTAATCTAAAGTTACACAAAACCATAAAGTCAAATGGCTAATAAATTCTTTTTTGCCTTATTTAAATAGTAAAATCAAAATGTTTAAAATTTAGTAAAATAAAATAATTATTTTAAGTATGAATAAGTATCTTGATGTTTTATCTAAAACCCGTCTCCTCTCGACACTTTTGTCAAACAAACCGTCCACTATCGATTCAACCAAAACAAACGAGCCTAATAGTTCAATGCACAAAATAAAAAATATGTTGAACAATACTCCGACTAAGGTTCAGTTGACAAGAAACAAATCCGAAGATATATTTAACAGTACATCTACTCAATCGATCAATAACTTGGCCAATTTGAACGAAAATTTAAATTCTAAAAACACTGCCAGTTATTTAGCAAAGGATATGAGCTTATTAGACTGGATTAAATCAACCGATGTCAAAAACCGACTGGAAATAGTAGTAGATGAGACCAGAGAAATCTTGGAAAATTTTGAAAAAAGTCAAAGATGGAACGAGCTAAATCATGAAATAAATGAAATGATGTGCCAAGTGGAAGAAAATTCACAGCTAAGAGAGATCGAAGGTTTGACCAAAAGATTGGAAGACCTTAAAAATCTTCTGGATGAATCAAATCGTTTGCTCTTTGGTCAAAATGAAATAGCCGAAGTAAATAAGATTTTTTGGTTTAAATAAATAATTTATCTTTTTTAAATTTAAAGACTTTTAGAGCAAATTATGAAAGAGCCACTAGTCTTAGAGATGAATCGGTGCTCAAAGACTTGTGCAAAGCTCATGTAGCTCAGCTTGAAATTTTAAAAAGCACTCATTCTAAAATGGTCGAAATAGCCACCAAAATAAACAAAGCCAAACTTGAATTAATCAAAGTTGTCCATTCTAGACTCCAGTATTTAAATATTAAAAAAATTAATTTTTTTTTTTAATTAAACAAAATTTATTCAGATGGATTATGCAAATACAAAAAAGAGTAGCTGACTACGATTTTCGGATACAAATATTTTTCAAACAACTAAAACGTTTGAGTATCCGACTAAAACTAATGGAACAATTGCAAAAAGCGCCTTATGTCTATGTCTATTCAATGAAAGAGACTATGCGAAGAATTGAATTTGCCAAAAGCTACAACCAATTTGCTAAATTGGTCCACGATCTTATTAGCAAACTATACGAAAATGAGCTCAATCAAAGAAAATTGTTTCACCTGAAAACTAAGTCGCTCAATCAGCATTTTATTTTGAACATTTTATTTCCATCATTGAATGAACAATTTGAGCCATTAATGGTAGGAAATTTAAAATTTTTTATTTTATCTTTTTTATTTAGATTCTCAAAATTTAGGAGAAAAAGTTCTGAATTATTTTCATCTGAGAGTGAGGGACATTCATAATTGGTTTATTAATAGTTAACGGTAAAATAATTACAAATAGAAATTTTCTAAATCTTAAAAAAAAGATGCATTTCAAGTATTTAAATAATTTTAATTTTCTTTTAAAATTAAATAAAAAAAATTAGAGGGTTATTTTATTACAGTATTCCACGTTTACACAGTCGCATCTTTTTTATCTTAGAAAAATTTGTTTTAATAATTTTAATTTAAAAAAAATAAACAAAAAAATTTAATTAAATATTTTAAAATTTTATGAGCATCGAAGAAAACTTGGAATTCTAAATTAGTATTAACTGTTTTTAATCAATCTTCAAATAATAAATTAAAAGTTTAATTAAAGAAAGAAAGCTAAAATTTACTTTTTAATTAAAAATTAATTCAACTTATTAAGTTATCAAAATGTTTGTTTGAAAAGCTACATAACTTATTTTGAACATATTAAATTTTTTGTATCAAGTCTAGTTTACAAGTTGAAAATATTCTAAAATTATTGATTATATCGATAAAATTTTACAAAGCGGACGAAAAAGACCTAAACGAAAAATTAAAAAATTAAAATTTTAATTAAGTTAAAAAATGGTTTTGTAAATTTCATCAGGAGAAATGTTCAATTTATCCCCTAAACCTAGCTTCAGAATTAAATAGTCTAAAATTGGAAAATTTGGTTATTAACTTCCGCAACTTATCTATACTTAGTAAATAAATCAAAGCAAATTTAAATGATATAAACATTTTTAAATTTCATTTTTAAATAAAAATTAAATAAGAAATTTGATTCTCACATTTGTAATTAATTTTGAATTTTTGTTCAAAACACTAGAGCTTGACCAAAACACACTCAAATTTCGATGAGCTTGCGACTCGAATGGCACATAAGTGGAGTGTGTTTTGATGTTAAAAAGATGATATTTAATAAATTTTATTTTGCTTGATCAACACACATAGATTGTGTCTTAGTGAATTCATAATTGATTATAAGAAATTTAATTTTTTATTGAAGCAAAAATATTTTTAGGATAAATTTATAAAAAAATAATCTTTAAAGAAAATTTTATTACTATAATTCTCCTAATGTTTTTATTTGTTTAAGGTTTTGCTCGCATTTGAGAAACGTCCCCTTTTAGCTTTAAAAAGTTGTGTCACACAATAATTAATATTTCTCATAAAATTCCATTCATTATTTAATTTTAATTTTAAACTGAATTAATACAATTAGAATAAATTTTTGATTGATTAGAATATTTGTTGAGTCATCAAGCAAGTGGGACTAGATTAAAAAATCTGAAAAGAATTGAGAGTGTGGTGGTAAGGGAGACCCTTTATTTATATTACTATATGGTTTAATTTTTTGTGTTTGAATCACAAAATGTATCCAATGTTGAAATAACATTGAAAAAGTGCAATGTTTCAAATATTTTTTTCAGTTTCGAATAAAAAAATAATTTTAAGAAATTGCAAGCATTTTCATATTTGAAATTAAAAATTTAATGAAATAGAATGAGTTTAATTTTTATTTAGAAATTTGAAAAAAATATTAAAAATTCGTTTTTTAACTTTTAAATTATTTATTGATTTGTTTATCTATACCTTTACCAACCTCCAAAATAAAATAAATGAAACAAAAAAATTAAAAATAAAGGGAATTGTGAATTATGGTACAAAAAACATAAAAAAAATATTAAAAATGCCAAAGCTTATGTTCTAAAAGACCTAAACATGTTCTGTTAATTGTAGCAGCTGAAACATCCTTTGTACCACCAATATACTGATTCTGCAAAACTCTGCAATAAATCTGCAAGATTCAGAAAATTGTGAATTTGGGATATTATATTATGTTAAAAATCCAATTTAACTCTAAGTGGTGGTACAGATGGATGGATGTATAAGTTGCTACAATTTACAGAACATGTTTTAGTCGGTCCAGATTAAATTTTTGGCGTTTTTTATATTTTATTTTTGTTTTTTGTACTAAAATTCAAAGTTTTCTGAATTTTGCAGAATTCTGCAGAATCAGTTTATTGGTGGTATAAAGGATGTATCAGTTGCTACAATTTACAGAACATGTTTTGGTCCGTCAGAACTTAAGCTTTGGCATTTTCAATATTTTGTTTTTGTTTTTTGTACCAAAATTCACAATGCCAAATAAAGTTAAGATAAAATTAAATGAAAAAAAAGATAAATTATTCATTTAGATTTCAATTAATATTCAATCGTTGAAAAACTCGATCTAGTCGGTTTGGTGAACCATAGTTCACATATTTTGCGATCAAGTTTTGAATAATTCTCGATGCTGATATAAAAATAAACAATTCAAGCTAATAATTTTTTTGTTTTATTTGAAGGAGCCTTAGAAATAGCATTTGTTCTGATCTAGTTGACCTGGTATTACCCTTTTAACAATCAAAAATACCCAAATGCCCTCTCTACTTTAATTTGGCAACATGAATTGTTCTACTAAAAGATGAACCATAGTTCACCTAATCGACCCAAAAACCTTTGTTTTTTTTTTAATCTTGACTTAAGTGATAATTGAAGTTCGTTTGACGCATATTAACAAATACTCAATTTATAAAAAATGGAAAACAGAGCGTAGATAGTTTTTTTAAACTTCAAATATTTTCTTAAATATCATCATAGCACAAGTCCAAAGTCAAAATTTATAAAAAAACAAGTATTTCATGCCTGCAATATTAATTTATTTATTTGAAACTGAAAAAAATATTTGAAACATCGCACTTTTTCAATGTTATTTCGACATTTTTTGTGAATCAAACCTAAATAATTAAACCAAATGTATTAATAAATATTTCATTAGAAATTGTTTAGCATGTTAAGAATTTTCTAAGTTCAAATCAGAAAAGGTCAGCTACTAAATTAAGATTTTAATATTATTCAAATTTAAATATATTGTCAAATTTTCAATAAAATTTGAAAATCAAACTCAAATTTTCTATTATTAGAATATTTTTTTTTTACATTCTGTCTGAATATTCCACATTTTATTTCTGCATTATCTGCACTGTAATAATCATTATTTAGATTCTGAATTAAGATATAGACAAATGTCTCAACAAATAAAATACTGAATTTATTTTAGCCTTTAATTAGAAACTCTTTTTTAATTTCTGTTTTAAATAAATAAAAAAAATATTTTGTTTATTTATTTTTATTTAAGAGTGAATTAAGACTTAGCGTTGATGAAAACCTTGCGCCAATAGATGAAATCGAAGTTGGTCAAATAGAGGCCGAAATAATGAATGTTCTTAGGACAAATGAGTCCTATTCGGCTGGATCACCTTTGCTATCATCTTGCGAGTCTTTTTCTCCTCAAACATCGCCATCATCATCCGCCACTGGATCCAGTGCATCCACAATTCAGGTCAACTCTTCAATCAATTTCCAAAATGAATCCTATTTTCTCAAGGAGCTTAATATCGAATTAAATACTGCTCAATCAAAGTACAAGGTTACCAATGAATCTGGCAATGAGCTTAAACAAATGAATAGCTTGACAAATTTTATCCTAAACCCAAGCTTAAACCAAGACGAGCATCTGTCCAATTTGAGCAAAAAAAATTCCGAATTAAAGGAAACAATCGAAAATTTGCGCAAAAATTTTAACGAAACCAAGACCATGGTCCATGACTATCAGAAAAATATGAATGACTATTTGACCAAGTTGGCTGAATGCAACAAAATGGTTGCCGAAGTCGATGAGACTAGCAAAAAACAATTCTATGAAAAAGTTGTTGAGCAAGTTGGACACTTTTTGGACGAAAATGGCACCGAGCAAATTGTGCCTGATTTGGATCAAAATTTTGTCAATCAACTAAAGAATAAAATCGACAAGTTCAGACAGAATCAGAATGCCAAATTGGCCAAAATCAAGCAAAACAATAACGCTGAAAATCAAGTTAAGTTTAACGAAGCCATAAATCGCGTTGTTTTGGCAAAAGATAAAAAAATTGAGGAATTACACAAAAAGCAAACAAATTACATTGAAAAAATAACTAGTCTGGAACTAGAGATTAAAAAGTTGAATATAAAATTATCGTGTCACACTAATCCGACACTAGATGCCGAAATAGACACTAATAGAATAACTCATGAATTGTTAAACTGTGACCAAACAGAGACCAATTCAAAGCTAAAGGAGCTCATGCTGCAGGAAAAAATAAACGAGCTGAAAAAACAACTGGACATGTTTCACACTTTGCCAGTGACCAACAATTTCTATGAAACAATTCAAATTAACTCGTGCAATTTGGAAGATTTGGTTATGGCTGTTTATTCCGAAGAGCATGGCTCTTACCGAGTTGTGCACAAAACTTCCAATTATATCCACTTTGTGTACTCGGCAGTGTTCAAAAATTTCGAGCATAAACTTTGTATCAAAGCAAACAATTCAGGAAGCAAATTGAACACTATTGGCACCAGTCAGTACTCTTCGTCGCCACAAAACGACCAGTCTGATATTGTGCATTTGAATGAGATCGCACCTAGCCAAGACGAAAGTCAACCGACTCAGTCCATTCTAAATTCGGTCCAAGTCGACAACATGGGCGCTGACTGCTCGGAGCTCAATATGTTCAATGCAGAAAAACAGCCCCAGTGGTTTGTAGGGAAAGTTTTAGTCAAGGAGTTTTGTGTTGCTAGAAAAGTGATTTAAATTTTTTATATATTTTAATTTATTTTTAATTTTTTTTTTATTTTAGGAAAACAATCGGTTTAAAGTGCCGGGTGGTACCCGATTTTATCGAGTAAAGCTCAAGCCTTACAATCTTTTTTAAAAGCAGCACTTTTTTTTTTATGAAAAAATGTGTTTTATACTGGTGATTAGCCTAAAGCCGAAATAAAACGATTTTAAAGGAATAAAATCTATTTTAACTTTTTTTTTTCTTACATCAACCAACTAATTTATTTATTTTGTAATTTAGACTATTAAATTTTGAAGATTAATTGAATATTTGAAGATATTTTTTTTTTTTAAGTTTACATCAATTTTCTAATATTTAAACCTTGAATAATAAAAATTGAAAAAAATATCAATTTTATCTTTGATTTTTATAAATAAAATAGGTCTTACGAATTTAAAGTGCATATATCAACTTAATTAATTTTAATTCCCATGGCAAAATCAAAATATTTGTTTGAAAATTTGAAAATTTAAAATACAGTTATTTACCTAATTTGTGTTTTGTTTAAAATTAAGTTTATTATACACACAGAGGCAAACTTTCATGCTCAAAAACAATCTTAAAAAAAATAAATATTAACATTTTTATTTAAAAATTAGATGTATAGACATATTTTCATTTTTAGCTAACCATTTAAAGCATACCCATGAACTGTACATAATTTTTAAAGAATAACATTTTTCAGAGATTTTCAGGTAAAAAAGTATGGTTTAACATCGAGTGTTTACTCTTAAAATATTCTTCTAGAATAACATTTAAAATCAAAAATTACTTATAACTTGTCATTAATAAAAGATGTTTTTTATCTATCAAATATTTTCTATTTTATTTAAATTAAAAAAATCGTTTTCATAAAATAATAATAATAAATAAGTTTTAATAATTTTTGAAAGTAAAGTAAAAAAAAGTTAGTTTAAATTTTATCTGTTCAAAAAGTCCAAACTCATTATGAAATATAAGTGCAGTATAACCAAGAAGGCATTTGTTTTGTTTTAATGTAGTTTTACTTAAATAATAGGTGGTAAAATAATTAAAAAGCGTTTTTATTTTGAAAATTTATTTTTTCATTAATCCAAAATCATATGTGTAAAACCTATTTACAGTGTTTAATTTAAGTATAACTTAATATCACTTTTTTGAATTCATATTTGACTTTTGAAGATGGGTAGAGCACTTCAGAGAAGTTCCAAATAGACGAGTCTTTATAAACTGAACTAGCTAATACTGAACTCGATATTAACACACAAGTTCCAAGCCAAAAATAAATAGAAGTTGTGACTAAAGCTCTGAAGAACAGAAAATCCCCGGGTATGCACGGAGTCACGGCAGAAATGTTGAAAGCTGACGGTAGAATCACAATAGGGAAATTGCAAGACCTCTTCAAGATATGGCGTCAAGAAATCATACCAGAGGACTGGTCAAAAGGCCTAATAGTCAAATTCCCTAAGAAAGGTAACAAAATGAGCTGTGACAATTGGCGAGGAATAACACTGCAAGTAGCAAGCAAGGCGTTCTGCAGCATAATACTGGAAAGAATCAAGAACTCCTTGGATGTTATACTTAGAGAAGAACAAGCAGAAATTAGACGAGGTAAAGGATGCATAGACCAGATATTTGCAGTTAGGAACATCATAGACCAAAGTCTGGAATGGAAAACCTCCTGTATCTTAACTTCATTGACTTCAGAAAAGCCTTTGATAGCATACACAGAGAAACCTTGTGAGCCATATTAATTTCTTATGGCTTCGGTTGTAGCGTGATTCTGGAAAAAGGACAATCTGAGAGCTTGTGTACAGGAGTCAGGCCAGGGTGTGTTCTCATTCCTAATACTGATTGACCATGTCATTAAGAAAACAACTTTCAGTGCGAGGACTATACAATGGATATTAGCAACAAAGCTCAAACTTTGCGCACAGGCTGGTAGTCGAACTGGTTCAACTCCTTAACACAATGCTTTAAAGATTGAGTTAAAGATAAACTCAAAAGCAGATGCCGGCTAATGTGTGCAGACTGAGATGCCAACAGGATGAAATTTTTTCGCAGCATCGCTTGTTCCAACAACCAGAATCGGATAGCTTTGATACACTAGTTTGTAGGTGACGTCTGCATGAAAGTGCTTGGTGTGTTATGTAAGTGCGGACAGTCTCCCGCACTTCGTGTAGGAAGTTTGCGACCAGGAAAACGCTCTTCCAGCTTGTCTTCTATTTGTTTGGCACGCTTGTAGTCCTTGGTCAATTGGTCTATTGCTTTTTTGACATCTTCTGGCATTTCTTTGCTTCTAGAGTGCTCGTTGTGCTGAACGCCATTTTTGTATATTGAGACTTCCGTTGAGTCGGCGTGGAAGAGAATGTAAAGCTTGGCTGGACAACCACAAGCTTGCACTCCTAGTATTGTTTGGTTCCTTCAAGCTTATCCTCTTTTCGAGGTCCACGGTTCCAATTTCAATTCTTCAACTTTTTGTTTTTCAACTGCTTCCATTTTTTATGTTTTTTTGTTTATTTTTAGTTAGATAATTTTAATAGAGGGAGGCTAATCTTATTTATAGGAATATTATTTTGATTATTAAAAATGACAAAATTTCAATCTATTTTCACTTATTTGTTTCACATTTTGAAAACCGCAGAAAATTACATTGATAATTAATAAAACAAAAAACAAAAAAATTTATTCAAATTAAAATACAATTTTCTTGAAATTAGAAAATAAATTCTACATTTTTTCCTAAAACTTTTGTTCTAATTAATTATAAGATACTTTCTTCAAACTAGAAAGCAAATTAAATTTACCTCCAAATAAAAATAATTTAATTTTTTAATATAGAATTAAAATGAGTTTTGTGAAATTCAATAAAAAAAGAACAGACAAAATGATAAAAATCTAAATTACCTTTTTTTTTAATGAGCTAAAAATTAGATCTGTAGATGCAACATAGTGAAACATACATAGTTATATAAAATGTCTAAGTCTGCTAAATTTGCAGAGTATATTGGAAATTTATTCTAATGTAGCGCAATTTGAAGAGATTTTGCACATCATAACCAGACTTTACTCAGTTGATGCAAATTGGTGATGAATGTTGCACCATGTTGCGTTCACGGAATTAATTTTTTATTTTAAGAAAAAAATTTTATCATTTTTTTCTGTTCGTTTCTACTGAACTTCACAAAAACAATTAAGATTCCATTTAAAGATTCAATTTTAGATCAGTTTTTTTACAAAATTTTAAAATAAGATTTAGATGAATCCAGTGATTAACACTTGATGGAATTAAAGTTATTACAAATTTAAAATTTTATTTCAAAATTCACAATCATTTGCAATTTTAATTAATTTACAGAATTTTTTGGCGAAACTCTATTTGAAGACATATCTGGTACAATTTTAATAAACAATTTTGGATTTAAGAGAGCTTGAAAAATGTTTTAATTTTTTTTTCAAAATTCACAATGTCCTTTTAGGGTTTTGAAAATAAATAAAAGATTTTTTTATTAGTTTTATTATCTTACACATTTTAAAAAATCACCTGGATTAAGAAAATTTAGATTTATTAGTTTAACAACTTGGCATTATGAATCCTTGGTTAGTTTTAGGTGGTTCCCATTTGGCATTTCTGATGCTTTGTGAGAAATCCTCATAAGTGAGATTGTCAGACTTGGAACCGGATAAACTTTTGGCTTCGTAATAAAGCTCAACTGGATCTCTAGGTGTGAATGAAATACTTCTATTCCAAAACGGATCATTCATATTCAGCAGTTCGCGCACTTTTTTGGTAATCAACTGAACAAAGAAAAAATTTAATTAATTTTTGTTGAATTATTTTTTTTAAATACAAACCATCATGTGTTTAAAATCATTAATTCCAATTTTAGGCAAATGAGAGGCATCCAAATAAATTAGCCTCTTTCCATCTATGCCATTCGATCTCAAAGTCTCCTAAATAAACAATTTTTTTTTATTATTTTAGGCGTCTATAAATAATATTAATTATTTTTTTAAGGATCATTAACCTTTTTTTAGGACTAAATTTGTTTACTAGAACTGGCACTTACTTTATATTCGGGTAGATTTAAAGTGCTTTCAAAAAAATCACAAACTTCATCACAAGTCCAGTACAAGCAAGATGGCACTAGTCCGCTTTTTAAATCCAGAATTCTTATATCATTGTTATCGGGACTATTAGCTTGCATTTTTCTAATTAAAAAAAAAGTTAATTTAAGATCTTACTAAACTTTTCTTAAGCTAATTATACAAAAAAAAATAATTTCTATGACAACTTGTCAACTAAACTCAAAATTGCCTTTCTAATCAAAGACTAAAATGTGCGACTTCACTTTTATGTCTTTTTCTAGTCACTTAATCCGCACTATTTAACAAGATATTTTTTGGAAATAAAATTTTGTCAGCACAAATGCTCAATGCACAAACCACTTGAGAAAAAAAAGAAAAAAAAGGTGAGAAAACATAGACTTTATTTAAAATATTTTTCAAATTGAATTAAAATGCCAAAACACGGAAGAACTTCAGTAATTAATTTAATTAGCCAATTTGTTAACTTAAGCTAAAGTTACTTAGCCAAGGGTGAACGATAACTACAATGCACTGTACAGTCCATATGGAACCGAGTTTACACCAGTTTTGGACACAAGAATAGTCGGAGGCCGGCTGGTTCATATTCGTGCAAGGCCGTAATTACTTAATTTTTTTTGTTTTTTCTTTTAGAAGAGCTTCACGACCTTGTTGCGCAATTTTTCATGATTTTAAAGTATTTTTTATTTAAGATAATTGATGGGGAAGTTGTAAAAATGAAAGCATTTCAAGTTAAATTTAAAAAATTCTAATCTAAACTATGCAATTGAGTTTCCACTAGAACAAAAAGAAAATAAATAAATCGTCTAAATATTTATTCTTTTAAAAATAATTGCAAATTATTAGATTTAGTTACGTAGCAGCACCGCATCGGTAACTAAGGTAATTTAAGGTAGTCGGTTCTATTTCTGTCTATTATTTCACTTATTTTTTTCTATTTATTACTGTTTCTTTTTTGTTCGAAATAACAAATAAACTCGACTTGGGTTATTTCTATGAGTTTTTTTTTTTTAACTTTAAATTTTTACTTTGCGAAAATATTTTTTAAAATAGTTGGAAAATTGATTTCTAGAAAATCAAACGAGACTATTTTGTTGAACAAATTAATGTAAAATGTCATTTTCAAGAAGGTATCCAGTAAGCTCTTATTATTAGTAAGTATTTGAATTCAATTCTCAACAACAATTAATTGTTTCAAGTGTTCATTTTAATTACCACATTGAGCTATTTATTAATATTCCTTTTTTAATAATTCAATGGATCAAAAACCTTTTTTTTCATTTAAAATTAATAAAAATTTATATTTTTTTTTATTCAGCGATCCAGTTTTACAACCAAGCAAGCCGATAGCAAATCTACAAGCCCAGGATGAAGCCAAGTACCGCAAAGTTCCCAGAGGCCGCTATGATACTACATACAGACGTGAATACCTTAATTTTGGAAACGTAATAATTCTTTTTTAAGAATACTTTTCACATAATTTTGATTTTTAATTGTAATTTTTTTAAAAAAAAGTTTAAGGTAAAAAAATGTATTTTTTATAATTTTTGAAAAAATGACTCTTACTACTAAGCTATTATCTAGTTTTTAATTTTTTTCATAAAATTTTTTTTTTCAAGGCATTTCCAAATGAACAAGGCACTGATCCTCTAGAAAAATACGCAATAAACAATCCGAATGCTGGTAATGCGCCGACTCAACAAGTAATTCTTTTTTAATTTCAAAAATGCCAACTAAGTAGCTCCGAAAAACAATCAGTTTTTTTAATTCTATAGGTTTATCAAAGTTTCATGATAAATTATTTTAACTAAATTTTTAGAATTTATTTCATAATTACCCATAATTGATTAGAATTTTTTATTCATTTCTAAAGTGTTTATTTTAAAAATTAAACAAAAAAAACAAAACATTGACTTAAATCTAAATTTTTCATTTAAATTAGCTTCTAGTATTTGGCTGATTAGATAACAATCAAAATTTATTTTAACTAAATTAGCAAATTTTGAAAGTAAATAAAATTTATAAAAAAAAACATTTGTTTTTTAAAACATTAAAAAGCTTTTATTTAAAAAAAATACTAATTTAATTTACTTTTGTAGATTAGCCAACTACCGCAAAGTTTTGACTGGTTCTATCACTATAACGATACAGTGATTAAGTTAAGCTAAATTAATAAAAACATAATTTATAAAAAAAAACTTACTAAACAAGCTTGAGATAATTTAATTTTTCAAATGTAAATCGCTAACAGTTACTCTTTGCTGATCGGTATGAAAAAAGCCTGCCATATAAAAATTAATTGCTTTAAAAAATAATTTTTTTTTTAATTTATTGAAAATTTTAATTTTAGGCTTTAAATCCTTATCCACTTCTTCCGCCAATAAATTCCCCGCAAAACCAGGCATACCAGTCACATTCAATTGACCATATAGTCAATGACGATGCCTACAACCATAACAAACAGTTAAATAACTTACCACCTACAAACCAAGAACCATTGTCATCAGACAAAAACAACGACAACTATTTGCCAGTTGATCCAATCTATTTAAGTCCGCAAGAGGAGGCAAATTTGATAAATGATGTCACCCGGGAACTTGAGGGTTATCCTTCGGCTAATTTAAAAAATTTCTATGCAGAAATGCTCAGCTATGATCCGACAGCGACCGGGTTTGCCCATCATATGTACATAACTCTGGTCGCTATGAGAAATCAGCTTCCTTTGAGCGAATCTCTGATGAGATTTTTAATGTCACGCTTTGTTTCCTCAAATCAGCAGCGTGGCTACGTCAATTATGAAGAGTTGGTAAAGTTTTTTGCCAAATGTCTTGGTGAAGTTAACAAAAAAATGTACTCTCCTCGACCACAAAATCAAATTTATGAACATCCCAATGCCAATCAGAGTAATTTGAGTCCGAGAATGGTTGAAAAATACGATCCGGATGAACAAGCTATTCTAAGACTTATGCACGAAAATATGAGAGACTGGGACCAAGTAAATCTGATTGACACTGATAATTTGAGAAAAAAATTCTATGAAATCGATCCGTACAATCGATATATTCTAACACAAAGAGAAGTAAAATGGAAACAAATTTTAATGATTTTTTAAAAAATTTTATTTAAATAAATTATTTAGATTGAAGATGTTGTATATAAAAATAGGATTCCGATACAAAGATCATTGATTTTTCAAATATTAGAGCGATACTGCAAAGTGGCCGTGTCGCAGTACAAATGGCCGGCATTTGTAGACTTTTTGGAGAAAACAAAAATGTTAAAATTGCCTAATAAGAAAAAAACTCACTACACTCTGAGAGAAGGTGAAAAAGAAGCCGATATATCACAGTTCACTTATAGACAAAATCAATTGGAATCTCTGAAAAACTTGGCCAGTGAAGAAGAACGTCTTGGTGAAATAAGCAAACAAATTTACAATTTACAAAATTTAAAAAATGAAACTAAACAGAAGTTGGAGAGTAGGCTGGAAAATGTGGTCAAAGGTGAAACTTGGTTCACTAGGTTTATGAGACTGGCCAACGCTATGTACAATCATAGAATAAATGCCGGAAGTAGAATTGAGTTTTTATTTAAATAATTTTTATTTTAAACTATTTTCTCCTAAGTCGAGTTCGCCTTACCCAAGGACGAAGCAAGACGCTTGATTACAGCTTACAACACAGTTTATGATTTGAATATACCAGAGGCGTTAATCGAAGATGGCCTTGCGATAAACACTGTTAAAGGAAATGTAGTCATTGACAATTTGATTAAATTTTTGGCCAAAGTTAATTGAAAAAAACTTAAACAGAATTTATATATTTTTTAATTTTATTTAAATATTAAGGGCTTTTTTTAAACATAAAAAGCTAAATAAATATATTTAAAAAGGATTTTTTTGGTTAACTATCAATAAAGTATTTTATTGACACAGTAGATTTCAATTTTTGCTAAGTTACTGTTAAATTGAATCAAATATTATTACATAAAAAAAGTATATTTATTGGCAAATTTGATGTAGAGAAAAATGTTCATGCTAGACAAACCATGTTTTGCCGTAAGCAATTATTATGAATTATTCTGAAAAAAAGTAATTTAAATATTAAAATTACTACAATAAAAATGTATTTCTATATTAAGTTTAGAAATTAAAGACTAATTAAAATCTTTTTTTAAAATAAATTTTGATCATTGAATTCATTTTGCCTAGTTACTTAGTTGACTTTTACCTTTTAGTCATGAAATAATTAAAAAAATAATTATTTAACTTGATAAAGCTAAAAATGAAATTCTGAATTACTTCTGAATTTTTTTTAAGACATGTTTTAATGTACCAAATTTCACAAAACCAACATACACGTCCGAAAGATTGCTAATTTTTTAACTTTTCAAGTTAGTTTTATTAGTAAAATTTGAGATTTGTTAACTAATAGAAACTCTCTTAAAGATTAAAATGATTTATTTTTTGTAAACAATAGTTACTTTTTTTAAACAAATTTTGAAATTGTCAAACAAAATATTAAAAAAACCTTTTTTCGTAAACACTACAAAAAATACTCAAAAATTTGTTTTTTTTTGGCTTTTTCCAGGCATTGTGAAATTTCATACAAAATCTACAATACAAAAAATGTTAAAACTTTTTTTCAAAAGCTCAAAAACGGTTTTGAGAAGTTCAGTACAAAAAAACAAAGTAAAGTGTAAAACAATTAAATAACTTTTTTTCTAAAAGTTTAAAATTAATTCTGTGAATGCAAAATGGTGCAACATTCAAAGTTGCATCAACTGTAAAAGTCTGCTAGTTTAAACCTTTAGAACAAAAGTTATTCAATTTTTTTCTATTCTTTTTATCATTTTGTACTGAATTTCACACAATCTCAGAAACTTGTTCTGTAAACGTAACAAAGTGTTATAATTTTTGTTAGATTTTCTGTAATAAACTCTGCAATTTAATTGCGTATTTAATTTCTTTTGTCAGTACTGGAAAAGAAGCAATGACCTTTCCTTTCTCCTACAACGATGACTTTTCTCTGAAATTCAAATTTTCCAAAAAAAAAAAACAAATGGAAAAACAATTAAAGAGAAAAATAAACACAATAAGCTGAAAATAGAATTATTTTTAATTGTAAAAATAGGAATTGTGTAAATTTATTTATTTTGATGACTTTAATATTAATATTTCTAATAAGAATATGTTTTTCTGGTTAATCGTAATTTTTTTTTATTTGTTTGTAATTAAAAAATTAAGTAATTGAAAAATAGGTAATTAACTACCAGTTTTTGCTAATAAAAATATTTATTTTCATTTTTTAAATTTACATTTATTAATCAATAATTTTTTTAAAACTAATTTTCAAAAATCTTTAAAGTGCTTACATTAAAAGCTTAACAAATAATCTCTTCAAGCTTTAACATCACTTAAAAAAAAAACTTTTAATTTTTTTCTTGAAAAAATAAATAAAAGAATCATTAAATTAAATTAATGAAATTTATTTATAATTAAATTTTTAAAAAGTATAAAAAACAATTTCAAAAATTCGTTGCATGGAAAAAAAATTTTATTCGACCTGAATTTGCTCGTAGCTTGGTGGAATTGAAAAAAAATTTGGATCAAATTTGAAATCTCGTTTAAAATTTTGAAAGCATACTTTGGCACTTACAGTGGCAACAATTGGAATATCTAAAAAATAAACTAAGTAGAAAAAAAAACATCTTTTTGTTTGTTCATTTACCAATTTTGACCGGAAAGCCGGACGGAAGTTTTAAATCAATGAACTCTTTCAACCTTCTAAACTTTCCAAGGGGAGCTAGTGCTTCTAGCAAATTATTCAACTCTGTCACATTCAACGGAAATTCATCGGACTAAAAAATTAAGTAAAAAATTACTGATTTATTCAAAATAAAAGTAGCCAACTAACCATTGCAATTTGGGCCTTGAATTCTTTGCGGTTCTCTTTTAATTTTAGTTTTCTTCCAAAAGTTGGACAATTGTCCACTGAATGATTCATGTATTCGTCCCATGTGATCAATCTTGGCTGATTGCTGCTCTCGGTCTTGGACCCGATCGAGACCAGAGAATCAGTTGAGTCCTTTTTTGTATCATTTGAAAGCTCAAATACCTGCTCCTGCGATTTTCCACCCAAATATTCCAAAAATTTCTTGTGTTCCATTTCCTTTTTTTTCAGCTCCTCGGCCGACAGATGCTCTAGTCTGACTTTGCTAACCACATATAAATTTTTAATATCATAAAAAGTAGATAAATATCCATTTACAAAGTCTATTTTTGGTTTTTTGCTCAGCCATCCAGTTTCCATAAGTGCAAACTCGGCTGCCGAAGTGTCCAACTTAACATGAGCTATCTCGTTCGAGAGCAAAAACTCAATTTCTTTGCTCAATGTTTCCTCGTCCATTTCTTCATCTTCATTTTTTCTTGGATCAATTCGGACATAGGTTTTCTTGTTATTGTCCAAAAAAACTATGGAACTTTTGTTTTTTTCTTGCCGAATGTCGACTATAAAAGACAGGTCTCCCCTTTTCCAATTTAATGGAGAAAAGCCCGATTGTTCACCATTTGAATTGTCGGTGTTGTGTGCTGCCCGAGCCACGTCTTCAAGGGTCGTGTCAATTCTAATCTTGGTGCCGTATTTGTACACTTTGCACACATCGGACGGCAGGAATCGGCTCACAAACGGGATCCAAGTCTCAAAGTCCCATTTTATTTCAACATAAAAATCAAGCATTTCTTTCAGAGAAATTTTTATCAGTGGTACCGAGTTTTCAAACTCGTTTTTTACTTCTTTGATAAATTTTGAGTACAAAATTTTTACCATTTCTTTATTGCCAAGCGAAATGGCTTCGTGTAAAGGAGTCCAAAATTGTTCATTTCGAATTTTGACTCTGCTGCCAGACTCCAACAAAAGCCTAGTGGCTTCCAAATTGCCGGTCATTACTGCCAAGTGTAAAGCAGTGTTTCCATATTGGTCTCTTTGGCACAATTTCTCTTCCAGTTCTGTTTTTTTGAGACTTTTTTTAAATTTAGAAAGTGTTCTACTGAATTCGTTTGTATCATCAGAGAGAATTGTGTAATGAAGCTCATTGGGGCTAGTTGTTAAAGTGGTATTGTTAAATTTGTATTTGAGTATCATCTTTTTAGATTCGGTATTTTGATCCATGCTAACATATACGAAATTCTTCAATCCTTGGTTGATTTTACTTTATTTTCATAATACTTTTATTTCTTTCAAAATAATAAATTTTCATTTTCGCTGATAAACATAAAATAATTTAAATGCTAAAATTTTTCTAAATACAGACCTGATAAGTTTTTATTTTGTCTTGAACTTGGAAGCATAAGATGGTTACCAAATATCCTTGTTTAATGCTAAGTTAATACAATTAAGATTTATTGTCGGAGATTAAACTTGGCTATTGATTTGGGGGTTTATTGCAAAATGTGACCAGTAAATATGTGATAAAAAAATTTATTAAATTATGTGACTAAGAAAAAAAAAGTGATCAATTTTGACATCAGTGGCGAAAAAAAATTAACGTGGCCAAATTGAGTGTTTTTTGATAACTTTACTACCTTTCCCATTTCGAAACCCAGTCACAAAACAAATGATGATTGATCGATGAAAATTGATAGATGAATCATTTATGAGTTAGAAACCATTCTAAATCTAAATTCAACGATGAAAATTAGAATATTTCAGTATTGTAGAAAAATATTTAATACATCATAATTTATTTAATTTTTAAATATTTTTTTAATTTTTCAAATTATTTTTACGAAGATAATAATAAGTATAAATTTTAGAAAAAAGGGTTTTTTCAAAGTTTATCTTCCGATTTATGAATAACAAAAAGAAAAAATTTAATTTTTTATTTTTTAAGGAAATTATTAGCTTAACAATTGCTTTATTGTCTTTTAACTTGACTAAAGGCAGCTTGAGTAAATTTTTGAATCAAAGAACATTGCTAGAAATCCAATTAGATATGAAATCCTTTGTTAAGAGGTGATCCACTAGATACGCAATTGATTAAGAATTTACACCAATTATCGGCTTCATGTGTAGCAAGATATATCAGCTTCATATCTTTAGGCTAATAGAATATGTAATTCTTCTAAACTGACTGAATTTGTAATTTTCTTACTGTTTTCCTCATTTTTACAGTATTTTTTCGATTTTTCCCTTAAATATCAAAATTGATTTTTTTAAGGTATATTTAAAAAAATAAAATTATTTTTTTTTATTTTAAAACTTAAAAAGAAATAAGCAATAATTGATTTTCAAAATAGAATTATAAAAAAATACCGTATTTCATCGAATAGTAAAAGCCACAAATAGAAGGAACTTGCTAGTATTTGAGTCAAATTTTTTCCTTTATTTTAGCTATTTTTCTCAAAATGTGTTTCGATTAAAAGAAAATTCACCAGTCATTTATCATGTAAAACATGCATTTTTTGTCTCTAATAGATATTTGATTTATTTGAGTCACTTTTTGGAAGTGAAAAATTTTCTAATAAAAGAAACCCTTCGATAACCGATCTTTCTTTTATTTTAAAATGAAAAATAAAGGAAAATTTTTGACTCAAATACAAGCAAGTTTCTTCTATTTGTGGTTACTTCTATTCGATGAAATACGTAAAGTTTTTCATGATATAGGACTATTTCTAAATGTTTTGAAGAGAATACAATTTAATAAAATAAAATAAAATTTTCTGGTTTTAATACAAAAACATATTTCGTCTATAAAAAATGAGATGATTCATAGATGAAACATCCATGAAGTCATCGTTTTTAGCTTAAATTAAGGGAAAAAAAATTTAATTTTTTAAATACTGGTTAATTGGTTTTTTAAATTAATTAAAAAAATTATGCATCAATCTTTAAGTTTATTTCACAATACTTGATTGTTTGTAATTTTAACAACCAAAAGTTAATTTAAAAGTAAAAGCTAAATAAAAATTAGATTCGCCTTAGTGTTGGGATACAAGCGGCCACTTAACCGGCCAAAATTTTCAGAAACCGTGACCGTGTCCGCATTAGCCGGCCAACTTTTTGGCGGCGGCCATTTGGCCGGCCAACTTGGCGGCCTAATTTTTAGACCGCCAAAATAAACGGCCAAATATAAACGGGCGGCCAAAAATCCGGCCAACTTTTTGGCGGGCGGCCATGCGTCAAATATAAAGGCGAATTTCGCCTAATATTGAATGATTCAAAAAAGAAAAAAGACAAAATAAGATATATTTAAATTTTAATTTGAAACCTGTCGCTCTTTTATTTTAATCTATCTATTTTAATTTTTATTATATTTTTCTTTATTAACTTAATTTATTTATAACTCGTCATATACAAATAAAAGAGATAAATAAATAAATAATATTTTTTCGATATTCATTCACATGTCTGGAAATCAATTGAAAAAATACACAGTCTTGACTTAAAATGTCTCTTAAGAAAGAACTTAAAAAAAACAGTCATTTTTTTAAATTGAAAATAAATTTTTGGACATTATTCTAAAATATAAGAATTTTGAGATCATTTTCAGCAAGAAATAAATTAATAATCAGACAATTATTATTATTTTTGTATATTATTTGTTTCAATAACAACTATTTGTTGACTTCATTTGACTAGTCATTACTTCCTTACTAATGAAAATAGAAATTGTGATAAGAAAATCTTTTATTTAAAATAATCATAAAAATTATGTTTGATTTCGTAAAAAAAAATCTTAATAAAAAGCTTCGTTTTTCTCTTATTTTTTAAATAACCAAACTAATTTTAAAAAAATATCTTTTAAAATTAGACACACTAATGTCTTATAAATACCGTTTTGAAAAAGAATTAAACAGAGGTGGATTTGGGGTCGCTTATTTAGTATCAGATTTAAAAGAAAAAAAATCGTAATTTAGATTTTCTAATTTTATATTTATTTTTAATCACTTAAAGAAGTAAGGTAATCAAAAAAATAGCTTTGAGAGACGTTCGACCAGAGGACGCAATCGATGTGGCGCGCGAGGCCGATCTTTTGTCAAAAATCGAACATGATCACGTTCTAGTTTTTCATGAGTCTTATTTCGAAGATCATCATTTTTGTATTGTGACTGAATATTGTGATGGTGGTGATCTTAAAGAATTTCTTAATTCCAGAAATAAAGACGGATGCATTTTAGCAGAGGAACTTGTCATAGAATTAACAATCCAGTTACTTTCGGCTTTGGTTTACATACACTCAATGGGAATTATACACCGAGATCTCAAAACAAGAAATGTTTTTTTAAAGAAAACAAAGCATGATGAACACAGCATTCATTTGGTTATTGGTGACTTTGGCATCTCAAAAGTCATCCCAGAAACTAGCACCTATATACGCACTGGTTCCCATTGTCTTAAAGGAACAACCAGCTATACAAGTCCGGAAAGATTTTCAGGCAAATATGATTTCAAAAGTGATATTTGGTCTCTAGGTTGCATTGTGTTTGAAATGTGCACATTTAAGTTAGCTTATTCTGGTAAAACTGAGCCAGAAATAATCTACAAAATTGTCTATCATAATCAACCAAATTTACCGAATTCCTATTCTATAGGATTAAAAACAATATTCAAAAAGTAAGTTACATTTTTTTAAAAATCAATGATTATTGTTAAAAAAATAATAATTATTTTTATTAAAATATTTATGTCTAGTTTATGATCAAATTCTCGCCGAATCTGTGATCAGTTTATGAGTTTAGGTTAGGCCAATTTAAAAAGAATATGTCAAACTACTGTATTTAAAATTAAATAAAATCCTTTTGCTGCTATCTATATAAATTTACTTCAATTCTATTTTTTTTTACTTTATTTCCTTTTTTCAAATTTGGATCAACTGTTCTTGTAACACTTTCTCAAACAAATGCAACCATAATTTTTAATTTCTATCAATATAGTAAAAAAAAATATCTTGTTAGTCAATATATGCAGATTTATGAACATTAATTTTTTCCGATTCCTAGTCAATTTTTTTTTGTGAATTTAAAGTATAGTTCTAATTCTGAAAAATTAAATTAAATTTATGAAATTAAATAAGACATTAGAACATTTTCACCAAAAAATTTCATGTGACTCAAAAAATTATTTCAGGCAAACCATTCTGATTCATTACTTTCAAAATTTAGAGTTGAATAATTTAAAGAAAATGCTGATGACACAAAAATCCGAACCATATTAAGCTTCAAAAACAATATTAAGACTCTAAAAGTCTTGACTTTGGCATTAATTTTAGTGAATTTGACTTAAAAACAAGTCAGTAAAGACTAGAAAATAAGAATCTAAAAACAAAAAAATTTAATTAAATGATAAAAAATATATGATGTAAAGTACGGTCAACCCTCTTTAAACCGAACAGATATCTCAAAAAATTTATTCGAATTAACGAAAATTCGGTTTACTCGAAAAAAAAAATTTATAAAAAAATCGCATTGAAAAAACAAACTTTTTTACAATAATTGCAAATTTATAATTAGAAAAATAACAAACGGAATTCATTTTTTTAACATTAACTTAATGTAAACTAATAAACAATTTAAGAAACTGTTTAAGAAATAAAAAAATTTAGATGATTTTGTGACAAAATCAACTTAATTAAAATTAAAATTAGCTGAAAGAGCATGGCTATGCATGTTTAGATATTTGAGAGCTGAAGAAAAAAAGAAGAAATTGAAAACACATCTGCCGACCTCTTTCAATATTCAAAACATGATATAATTTTGGGTAAAATTTTTTTAACTGCTTATTTGCTGAGAAATGTTATTATCCTAGTAGTGTAAATATTAATTTAATAGGAAAAAAATGATCATCATTTTTTTCTAAATGAGGAGAAGAAATTTGGTTTTTGTTCTAGCAAAAACACATTTTTTAGGGAAATCAATTTACTGAGTATTTACCGAGCTTTAACATGATTTTATATTAGCGAAAAAGGTAAGAAAAAAACTAGAGGGAACATAAATAGTTTTAAAAAGTATAAAAATAACATATTTTTTACAACAAAAACACAAAAAGGATACTAAGTACATCCCTTTTATAAATCAGTGAATGAAATTTCAAGTCTAAACCAAAGGACAATTTGTGTAAATCTTTTTCAAGAATTCAAAAAATTCAAGCTGATAGACAAAATAAATTACCACCTAAAACCAATAACCAAAAGAACAAGCACTCTCAATTTTGTTTTTGTACATCCTGAAAAATCATAAAAACACATTTTTTTAGCTTTTTCAAAAAAAAAATTCTAAAATATAAAAAATTTTTTTAATATGCTGCTCAATTATTGTGAAAAAAAATTCGAAAATATTTTTAATTATTTTTTAAATTTAAAAAGATATTAATTTAAGAGCCTTCTAATATTCCTAAGTTTAAGAATTTTTCAGTCGTGTTAATTACTTTAATAGCTCTATAATTTCTAATTTATCACTAATCTACTAAATATTTTTTTTTTAAATAACATGTTAAAAATTCTTATTCTATTTAATAATATTAATTCAAACCAAAATTTCGGATTCAGCTCAACTTTCCCTCTATAAAAAATATTAAAAAAAAAGGCTAATTGTATTTCATTCCAAGCCATTGTCTTTTCTAAGGTTTCGACTTTTGAGTATAATTTATTATCAGTCGAAATTAAAAAAAATTTACAAATCATTAAAAAATTTATATGCCTAGCAAATACACATTTTTTAGGGAAATAAATTTACTGAGCATTTACCGAGCTTTACTGAACTTCTTCATCTTTATTGTCATCGCATTCGCTAAATAAATCTTGTTCAGGATCTTCTAATTCAATATTTTGATTTCTAGAAAAGATGTTTTTATTTAAATAGCTTTTCATTCAAACTCAAAAAAAATAAATAGACACTTGAGAATTTTTCACGCAAAAAAAAATTTAAAAAAAATAAATTTTTTGAAAAATTACAAAAAACAACATTTTTAATTAATTATAAAAAAATGAAGCATTTTTGTTCGCTTTTAGAGATACAAAAAAACAAATAAAAGATGAGTTTTAAATACATTCTTTTTCTATTTTTCGGCATAATCACAGATAACATGAAATCTATAATATCGAATATGCATCATAGACTTGGTGAACATTTGATCATCAGCAATTTTTAGCCCAAAATTTTAAAGACACCAAAAGCTAACAAAATAATGCAGAGATAAAAAGACTTTAAACAATTAATTTAGAATGCTTGAGAAAGATCCCAATCAAAGACCTACGGCTAAAGATCTGTTAAAAAATGAATTATTTTTCAAAAAAATAAAAAATCTGAAAAGTTTTTATAAAATTCGAAACGAACAGTAAAAAATTAATCAATAAAAAAAACCAGTTTTGATGTATTTTTTTAAGCTTTTATGACTCGAATCTTCAGCAAGAAGACATCATAAACAAAGATGATACAAATGACGACGATGACGATGTGGTTATTTACTTTAAAAAAAAAGAAAATGGAGAATTTTTAACAAGCTTTAATTAATCAATTTTAAATTAATTTATTTTTTATAATAAAAAAACTGATTTTTAATTGAACTTTTATTTAAATAAAATGGCTAATGTTGGCAAACAAAATTCTCCAAGAAAAATTAAAATGTGTTTTAAAAAACCATTAATGCTTAATTAGTGCTACGTTTTCGCTTTCCATAAGCTAATTCCCATCCAGGTCGTCTTCGATCATCTTTTCCCAAAGATCTGGCAAAACCTCTCTTGAATACGGGCTTATATAGCTCTGGTTTTTGGTTCATTTCATTTAGAATGTATTCCAAAAGTCTCATCTTGTTCACATATTCTTTTTCAGTCATTTCATTCGATTCTAACTCTGAAGAATCCAAGACGTCATAGTCTCTGTTTTTTTCCGAGAATGACACTGGACCAAATTGTTTGAAATTTCTTCCCAAATCTTATTAAAAAATTTAGACTATTTCGTCTAATTAAAAAATAATACTCACAGTCACATTTGGCCAAATAAAAATTCAGCGAGCATAAAACAACAATTAAGACTATGAGTTTGGAACTTAAAGTGACACGATCCATCTCTGAGTTATTTCTCGATTCGATTTTTTTTGCTAGAAAAAAAACTTAATACTAAATTAAAATGAAAAAAGCTCTTTTTAAAAGATTTATTTATAGGTAAATTCGGAATGAGTAGAAATTCTATTGTAGAGATAAAATGAAAAAATCCGATTGGAACATATTGGGAAATGATGAAATGAAAGCTTTGAATTCTACTGATATGAATTAAAATTTCCGCTTCCATTAGATCCCATTTTTGTAAATATTGCAAGCTAGTCCTTATCTAAACATGATCTTTTTAAAATTTTTGAAATATCTTAATGGAATTTTAAAAAATTTAAATTTCCTTATCAGAATAGCATCGATTCTGAGCTGAAATGAGATTAACGCTCGCTTTCAAATATCAGTCTTCAATGACATTTGAAAATAATTTAAATGTTTTTAATTTTTAATTAGATTTTATTCACATTTTTGAAATTTTTCGAATACATTTTTTTGATTTTCCTAAAATAGCGAAAAAATTTAATTAATAAAAAAAAATATAACCATTAAAAACTAATCTAGAAAAAAAACCTTAAAAAAAGAAGTATTGAAAATTTAATCTTTGATCAAATATTTTTCAATTTTAATTAAACTTTTATTATAAAATCAATATGCTTTAAGTTTATTGTTTTAAAATTGAATTTAAGTCCAATTTTTGAAGCTAGTTATATCGATTTCGAAAAATTTTTAATCTCAAATTATAAAATTTTAAATATCAATTTGTTTTTCAGTCATGTTTTATCTATCCAAAAACTGATGAGGAATTGTCAGTATATTTAAATATATTCAAAAAAAGAGAAGAAATTCTTTTGTCAATCTAGAATAATGTATGAAAACGACACTTTTTAAAATACAAAAATTTAGGAATAAAAGATTTAAATCAATTTATTTATGGTTTAATTTCTACATAAATGGTCTAGGAAATAATTTCCAATTTATTTTAACTGAGCTTTTAGACAACAAGGACCTATTCAATCCAATTGTTTTGTTTACTTAAAAAATTAAGTGAAATTTTGTCAGCACAATCTTTGCTAGCGTCATTTAAATTTATTAAATTTCTCCAAATATTTTTTATTACTAACATTGCTAATTAAACATCATAAACTTGAATATTTGTCACAGCAATAAAAAGATTTTTGAAAAATATTTTAAAGTTTTAATTAAATTTTTTTGATCAGCATTATTTTAGTATTTTTGATTCATAATTAACAACACGCTATAGATGGTCGCCCTCTTAGCAGGAAATTACGTAAATACTGATTAATTGTAAGCCTTAAAAAAGATTTACTCCTGCGATATCAAATATTTGCCAAATAAACTTAGTGATATCTAAAATTTTCGACGTTTTAATTGATTCTGTAGATTTTGAATGTTTTTTTTTAAATAAATGCTACTCATTTAGCTTTCAAATGGATAATAGCATTAATTTGTTGGATTATTAATTTTAAAATTTTAAAATCCTTAATTAAACTTTATTGTTAAAAAGCTAAAAAATTAATAAAAATTAAATATCTATATTTTAATAATGTTTCACTTAAAAATTGAGAACAGAGCATAAAATTACAGTTGGGTATCAACAGACTTGAGTCCTTAAACTGCCATAAATAAAATGTTGAAAACTGGTAAGTTTTAAATAAACTCTAATTTGACAATGCTAGACTATTAATAAGACTTTCTTTAAAATCGAATCACGTCTTTTTTATTCACCATACCAGAGTTAATTCCATGTGATTTTTAGTTTTTCAGTGAACACTGTGAGCCATTAAATTCTAGATTTTTTAAAAAGTAAGATTTTTTTGATTCCAGCTACTTTGCAATCCAAAAAATTGAAATCTATTATATGAAAATTAAAATAAAATTGAATACTCTTCAGAATGATATGCCTGAATTTTTTGATTCTTAAACTTTTTATTAAATGACATATAATAAATTTAAATATTCTAATTTCACCATTATTGGAAAAAAGACCTAAAGAAAAATAAAATTAAATAAAATAATTACCAAAAAACCTTCTTTTAATCATAAGTTTTGAGAATGATCATTTAAATGTGATCATAGACTCAAATTTGGCTAAATAGAATTTGTATTATTACTTAAAAGCTCTTAGTATCTTTGTTTTAAGCAGCTTTTTTTAAGTTTATATTTTTTACAAGTAAACTTAAATTTTTAAAAAATACTTTATTATTTTTTACCATTTCATACAATTTTTAGAATAAACAACTAAAATTAACTTTAAAAAATTCAATAAAGTTTGAGATTTTAATTTCATTTCCTCAAATATTAGAACTTTTTTTCTTCAAATTTATTAAAAATATCCTGAATTTACTTAAAACATCGATATATTACATTAAATACGTTTTTATATTGCCGTATATAATGTTAAAAAGAGAAAAATCCATTGTTTCATAGCAGGACTGTAGATAAAACTTTGTATAAAATATCAAGAAAATCATTTTGAAAATTTAAAAAATATAAAAAAAAAATTTGAATGAAAAATATTAGAGAAAGTGCACTTTTCGTTATCAGATATAAAAACTCTTAATGTTCTGGAGAAGATAACGATAAGAAAAAATTACCTTGGGTATATAATATAGTGATCTTTATTGGGACAAAAGTGTTTTTAAAGACTGCTTTATGCAGAATATTCTGTGAGCTTATGGCATTTTTTTAAAAAAATATATCAAAGACATTTAATTTTCAAAAAAAAGCTACAGAGCTTGTAGATTCTACCAAAAAAACATTTTTTTAAAAGGAAGTTGAACAATCTAAATCTCATGAAACTTTAAGATCAACATCTGAATGAAGATAAAATCAAAATGAAAAAATGATAAATTTCCTAGAAAAAGCATGCCCAATAAAAGGATTAAATTTGGCCAAGAATAACACAATTAAAAAAATTAAAAAAATTATTAAAAAAATTCATTTTTAAAATTATTTGAAAATTAAGAGAAATTAGCCTAACCAAAATTTTCCAAGATAGATAGAACGAAAGTTTTTTCATTATTAAACCTTTTGTCGATGAGCCCAGTAAAAACACAGAGTAAATAATAATTTATATGATTTTTTAATTAAATGATTTTAGACATATCTTTACCTTTAAACATCCCTTAGCCCTAAACCATGAGTCGATAACATTATATTTCAACAAAGGTTTTGTTTTTTACTCATAATAAAATAATTACAAAAAATTTTTGGTGGTGTAATTTTTAAGATTAATAGATTTTAAATCTAAGTTTGTCAGGATCAAAATTAGATCTAGATAATATTTGTTTTGAAATTGAATTGTAAAATAATATTTAATTAAATCTTTAAAAAAAATTAAAATAAATTTTTTTAAAGTTTTCTTCATTAATTTTGAATTTTAAATGACTTATCTTGAATTTTTATAAATATTTATTATTAATATTAATTTTAACCAAGTTTTATTCAAAAATTAAAGAGAAAATAATTTTTTTCTTAAAACATAATCAAAGATTTAAAATTAAATTAGAAAAAAAAATTTTTCCATCAAAATTTAAGTCAAAAATAACTTAACTTTGAATCCGATCATACTAAAATTTCGGTTTTTTAAATTATAAAATTAGAATTAAATTATTTTGCATAATTAGGAATTTGACTACCGTTTTGAAAAATCAAATGACCGAAAAAATTATTTTAATTAATTAAACAAATTATTTATATCTTTTTAAGGAGCAAATTTTTATATACAAAGATCCAAACTAATTATAAATTAAAAATATCTGTTCATTGATGATAAAAAATAATTTAAAGATAATTTGAATTAAAAAAATCCAAAAAAAATTGTTGAACAGTTTTTTCTTTTTCATAGATGCAAAAAAAATGAGCCTTTTAGGAGATCCCAAGCAGGAGCCAAGACTCCTAGATCAAATACCCGGATATGATCAAATAATGAACGATTTGGGTAAATTGAATTTAACTTACTTAGATTTTGGTAAATTTTTCCCTAGGTAAAGGAGCTATTGATGGAAATTTTGACTTGAATGAGCGAAAATCAAAGCTAGCTCATTCTCTAAAAGATATTTTATTCGACCAGAAAAACGATGAACTTTCTTATTTTATTTTATTTATGGACTCAATAAACGGATGCAATTCGGTCAAATTTTTATTAGATGTGAACAATTTTAAACAAACTAGAAGCGACCTGGGCGCTGGTTCAAAATGTTCATCAAATGGTAATGAGCATGAATGTAACTGTTAATGTCTTACCATGAATTTTAATTTTTTTTAAGATATTGCCAAAGATGCCATTTCAATTTTTGAAAAGTATGTTTCTAAAGATTCAAAGTATTTAGTTGAACTTAAAGACGAAATGATTACTCAGATTATAAGTAAAGCTTTTATTTTTTATTCAAATTGGCTTTTTTTAATTTCTTTTTAAAAGATGGAATTTGTCCCGAAAACAGTCAGATGATTGATCCAAAGTGTTTCGATCAAGCCATAGACCATGTCTATCTAACACTTGAAAAGTATTTATTTGTTATTTAGAATATCATGATATTTAAGAATTAATAGTTATAAAAAATACCCCTCTTTAATTGATTGAATTTTTTTTCGACTTTTTTTTTGAATATCAATATTTTCTTACTTTCAATAGGCACTCAATTATAAAATATAATTTAGTTTCACTTAATTTAAAACTAATTTCGATTGCTTATATTCTGGTGACCAAAATAAAATCATAATATTCTTTTTTAAAACAATTTATTTAAATATATTATTTTCTAAAAACTTTTAAAAAGAATTCCGAGCAAAATCAGTCCAGTTTGTGATTTATAAATACTAAATAAGTTTTTTTTATTTAATTACGCTTGTAAAACTAACATGTCTCTAAGCCCTTAGGTACCGGCGTCTTGAAAATAAATCTTTTAAACAATTAAATAAGAAATATGATGTATTGTAGTCGACATTTAATAATAATGCTGGTTTTTTTGTATTAACTTCATTAGCTGATTGCTGGATGATCATATGTGATACCCTATGCATGCTTAGTTAGTTTCTTTAACTTGTATTTTAAAATTATAATTGATAAATTTGATCATTATAATTTTTTTTTCAAAAAATTTTTTTAATCACGTCTCAAGTTTTTTTTAAATTACTAGCATTTTTGGCATTGTGAATTTTGGTATAAAAATCAAAAACAAAGTGTCAAAACTTAAGTTCTGAAGGACCTAAACATGTTCTGTAAATTGTAGCAACTGATACATCCTTTGTACCACCAGTATAATGATTCAGCAAAATTCTGAACATTGTGTATTTTAGTACAGAAAACAAAATTAAATTATAAAAAACACCAGAACTTTAATATGGACCGATTAAAACATGTTCTGTAAATTATAGCAACTGATACATCCTTTGTACCACCACTTAAAGTTGAATTGGATTTTTAATATAATGCAATTTCGTAAATTTACTATTTTCTGAGTTTTGCAGAATTAGTATATTGATGGTAGAAATGATTATCAGTTGCTACAATTTATAGAAAATTTTTTGTCCCATCAGAACTTAAGCTTTGGAATTTTTAATAATGTGTTTTTGTTTTTTTTTATACCAAATTTCACTATGCCGCATTTTTTAAGTTGTTCGAAGTTTCTAAATTCATTTTAGTTTTCTGATTTGTTATATTCAAATTTTTTTAATTTAGATTAAAAAAAAATTAAAAGGAGGATTTTTTATTGGGAATTAGTAGATTATAACGATATTTTTTCGAATCTCTTCTTATTTTTGAAGGACTATAGCTTTTTAATAGACATGGTTTTTTTTTAGAGAATTTTAAAAATTGAACGCCATTTTTTTGAATTATTTTGTACCTAATTTTTGAAAAATTCTAGTGGACATTTTTTAATTTTATTTGAAATTTTTAAATATTATTTTTTAAAGAGGTTTTAATTTGAAAAATTTTAAATGATTTAGCTATTTCTGATGGACTTTCTGGTTTCTGAAATTAATTATTAAATTTTTAAATTCTAAAAAACGTCAATTCTTAGATTGAAAGCTTTTACAAAATTTATCCTAGAAGTTTTCTTAGATAATTGAAAAACATATTTTGCTCTAAAGAAAGTTTTAATTTTTTTATTTTATTTATTTATTTATTGTTAAATTAACCCCCATTGAAGGAGAAAGAGTAAAAAAAAAAAGAAGTTAAATATATAAAAAAAAAGGTAAAAAAAAACTAATCACCAATATTTGTTCCACTGGAACTACCAAATGACTTAGTTAAATTAATAAGTAGCGTAAAGTACTTGTTGTCGTTAATATTTTTTAGGCAAAGTTTAACGGAATCAGTTAGTCCATTCTCTTGCTTAAACTGTAATTTGAGATCCTTCTTGAGAGCTTCAACATTAGAATTTATATTAAATTATATTAAACTTAAATTTTTTTATACAAAACTTTAAATTTAATTATTTTCCGAAAATAAAAAAAAAATATTCATTTGATAAAGATATTAGAAAAATTTTTAAGATTGTTTTTATTAAAAGATCTTATGAAAAATATCTAGTCAGCGAATATCACTGTAAATATCTCAAAACCGTACTAGACTCAAAAACTTTGAATTTATCCGATTTTCTTTACGATGATTTTGCAGTTGTTTTTTTCCTTGAGGTAATTTTTGACAATTTCTGAAAATTCAAAAAAAAAATAATTAAATTTAATTTTTTTACAAAGTATCTCGAACAAGAAAAAGTAAGCTGTTTGCTTAAATTTTGGATCCAAGCGGACAATTTTACCAAAAATCTGCAATTGCTGCAAGCTTTCGATACTCGTCCTGATAATATACAGTTTGAACAATTGTACAAGCAATGGCAAAGCGATGCTATGATTATATATGATAAGTATTAAATTTTTAAAAAATTTAATAAAAAAATTAAGTTTTTATTTTATTTAGTTTTATTAGTTTGCAGGCTAAGTGCCCACTCGGCTTTGACGATCTTGTGCGGCGGCAAGTCGAAGTGAACATTTGTCAACTTGAAGAAAGCAAAGCCGAAGACTTGGAATATGTCCTGAACACTTACTCAAATTGCTTTTACATTCCGCTTTTGATCATTTTTAACATCCTGGATAAGTGGTACTTTAAAAAGTTCCTTAACAGTGAAATGTACCAAAAATACAAAAGCGAAATACTCAGCAATACAAAATTTGAGCAAAATTTGTTTTTAAAAGAAAACTCATCCTGTACAGAAAAAAAGTGCGAAAGTGGCGAATTATGGTCGAATCCTTTGAGTGTGAATATGCAAATAGGCAAAATTGATAAATTTGGTAGATTTATTAGATTTTTGGACAGAGAACCAGGCTCGAAGAAAAATCAAGAGGCTCAACTCAATTATGAAGATGATATTTGGGAGTTGTACGATGATTCAGAGCAATTTATTCAGCTGAGTAAAAAAAGCCCTAATTTTACTTTAAAAGAAAAGCTTGGAAAATTGAAAAGCTACATGCCCATGCGATCAGCGTCCAAATTCACTCCGGACGATTATGAGACTGCTGAGCGCATTGCCGCCAATTTGGTCAATGAAGTTATAAAATTAAATCAATCTAGTTAGAATTTTTTTTTATTAAATAAATTTTATTTACACAACAGAAAAAAATAAAAAACTTAATTAAACTCATCGATTTTAGAAAAGAGGACTTTTATGTGATCAGGTAGTTTTTTGTTTGGACTCAATTCTGCGAGTTGATCTTTGAGAGAATTTAATTCGGTTATTAGGCTGTCTATGTTGTCTTTGAGATGATTGTTTTCATTAATCAATGTCTTTACTTTCTCATCAGGATCTGTGGTGTTGTTTTTGGAATTGTGTTCAGGTCTAATGTTCATCTTATTTTTTATTAGAAATAGTTAATTTTCTTGCTACTTTGGGTATTTATCAATGCTTTTAAATAAGTTTTCCATGAGTAATGTTGTTTATTTGTAGAGTAGCATGAATAAACGATTATGTAATTGAAAAACTAAGAATTATTTATTTTTATTAGTAAAAAATTTTAAATAAAAAGGTTTTTTTACAACAAATCTTTATTCCTGACTCATTAAGGTAAAGATGACGCAGTATTTAGCCTGTTTATTAATTTTTAAAAGTAAAATAAAATGATTCTATATAATCATAAAAATAAAATCTTTAACATATAAATTTACCCTCAATAAAAATCCAACATCGAAAATAACAAAAGACTTAAATATATAGAACATTTGTTTTAAGAGATAATTTTTGATTAGATCGATACAGAATGTAAATCTCTAGATACAAAAATTTGATAAATTTTTTTTCCAATAAAATTTTACTTTAATTTTGTTAAAGTTTTGATATTTTTAATCAAATAAAAAAATTTAAATTTTGCGATTTTTTCTAATTAAAATCTAAACGTGTGAAAAAATTAATAACCCCCTCTTTTCTTAACAAATATGTGCGGCTATCATATTTCACCTGCAAAAAAATTTCTTAATTAATTCATTTATTAAGCAGTATAAAAATCTAATTTTCAAACAATAAATTTATTAATGATCTATTAAATATAAATTAAAAAACTTCTAGCTTGGACTAGATAAAAAATACTTAAATTCTCTTAATTAAATCCTCCAAAAAGTGAACTTTATAGAATTGAAAAAAAGCTTTAAATTAGAATACAAAAATTTTTTACCATTTCAAAAATTCAAAAGTAATAGCTTTGACCAAAATTAAAATGTTTAAACTAAAAAAATAGAGTTCAAATTTTTATTGTCTTTGATTTTTGGTATTTTGATTTTTTGAATTTTATGTAGAATTGAAGAGTGCAAAGAGTACATTTTTTCATTTTTTTCGTAGCAAAATTTTTCTTTCCCAATTAAGTATTGAGACTTGTATTTTTGGTCACATGAAGCGAAGAGACGGGAATACAGACTTGTTAAAGTTAAAACATAAAAGTTATCTAACGATTCATGAATTACTAAATCGTCTAAAAAATAATTGTTTAAACTCCTACATAACTTGTGTAGAAAAAATTAGTTATACCTGAATTGAAAATTTACGTCATAAATATATTTTTTAAACAATAAATTGAAAATTTTAGTTTATTTACGTCAAATCAAATCAAGCACCTTTAAATTTAATTAATTGCCTCAATCTGTTAAGAAAAAATATTGAAAATATCTAGATTCTTGGGTTCAGTTACAAAGAAACTTTACCGAAAAGCTTAATTTTATTTAGCTAGACAAACGCGTTGCTTTTATCATTTACCTTAAATCAACTCTTTTTTTTAAAGTCGTAATTAAAATCAAGATTCTATTCAAGTTTAAATTTTCAAAACATTATAATAAATTATCAAAGATTGTTTAACAGACTGATTGAATATTTGCTCCCAATGTTTAATTTAAATGGTTTCTTAAATAAAATTTACCAAAATTATGTCTAAAATTTAACTCTTTATTAAAAAATCTAAATATTAACTTAGACATAATCAAAAAATAACAAGAAACATTATTACCCCGGTAACAAGAAACATAAAAATTTAATTCCAAATTTTATTATTAAATTATTTTTAAAAAAAAATTTACTAAAATCAATTTTAGCATCTAAAAAAACAACTGTTTTCAAAAAATAAAGTTTAAAAATTTTTAAAATTTTTTCTTTTAAATACCATCAAAGGTATACAACTAAAAAATTTACACAAATTTGATTGCCAAATCTAAAATATTTAACTTTCAACCTCCTTGTACATCATAGCTATGTTGGCCGGCAGCTTTTTATCAGGACTCATTTGAATAATTATATTCTTGAGTACATCCAGCTCTTGGCACAATTTTTTCACTGTTTCGTTTAGTCTTTGATTTTCTTCGCTCAAATTTCTCATTCGGTCTTCGCGTTCTTTTTGCTTTTCCAGCGACTTTTGGCGACACTTTTTCACCGCTGCATTATTCGCGTCTCTTCTTTTTGCATATTCATCGGTATTTTTTTCCACAACTTTATTGCCAAAACACACCACCGGTTTCTCAGCATTTTTCATCATCAGCTGCTTTTTGGTCAATTTAACATTTGGATCCGCGTTAAGCGGAGTGGGCTTCCTTCCCCGTTTGGGCTTTTCCACAACCCCAGATTGTAGCGGCACTGGTTTAACTGTGTTCAGTCTCTTGACCACATTTCTGTCCTTAAAACCGGTATTTTCAATTGTACTTAATGCGCTGCTGGTAGCATATGAACTCTCACTGCTCATCGAACTTTCGTCACCGAAAATATATTGATTGTTGATGTTTGAATTGGTTAGAATGTGACCAACTTGGACCGGGTATTTTATGTTGTCGTGGTCCTGTTTCATCTGTTCCTGGATGACAAGATCAGACAAATCTGTGTAGGTTTTCTCTTGACTAGCATGGTCTTCGAGGCCTCTGTTTTGGTTTTCTTTTTTGACCTCGCTGAATGAGGGCAGTCTGTCGAGCGAGGGAAGTTCAAAAGTGGACAGACCCCGAAACAAATTCGTGTAATCTGTTTCTGAGCTGGCAGTTTTTGGACAGTAAGTATCCATATCGTTGTTCATCATATTTTGCTTTTGGTCCAATGTCAAAAAATCGTTCACTTCATAAAAAGCTTGACATGACAATACCGTGTCTTGGGTCAGTTCAGAATCAAGTAAAAAGTCTGCTGCTTTTTTTATGGGCTGAATGGTTATTAAACTTATCTTTGAAACACAAATAGAGGAAGTCTTGAATTAAGGTGATTTTGCGATTTTGAAATTCTTTGTTTTTTTTTTGAAAAAAAATGTAATTGTGAAATCTTATTTATAGTCGATTTTAGATGGAAAAAAATATTTTTCAAAGTTTATGTTTATGATATTAGTTTGGATCCTATTGGATCTTTCCTAAAACATAATTTGAATCAGCTCAACATTTTATTAATTTTTGTTTTAATTGCGAAATTACATTACTCATGTGCTTTGGGTACCTGAATGCTTTGAATAACTAGAAACAAAATTGTCTAATTAACAAAAAAAGAATTCGAATGGAGTTTTTTTTTAAATTTTTTCATCAATCTAACATATTTCAACTATTTTATCAACTAACTTTTTTGACTCGGTATAAATATTAATAATTAGTGAAAAATTAAAATTATTAATTGAATGGATTTTCAATGCCAATTTTCAAGAATTCTAACACTATTTGGACATTCTGTTGATTAAAGCATTGGTTTCAAATATCTTTGTTTAAATTTTAGACCAGTTTTTGATTTTTTTGTTCTTCTTGAAGATTTTATTTTGTAAAAATATTAAAAATTGGTTTTTTAGCTAATCAGAGATGATAGAAAATAATATGTTTAAATGAGGTGCAGTTAAGTGTTGTGATAGAAACAAAATAAATTCGTTGAATAAAATTTGTTATAGCTTGCAAAAATTTAAAATTTAATTTAATTTAAAATAATAAAAAATTTAAGAAAAAGTATCATGTAATGTTAATTAAAAACAAAAAATATCTCTTTTTAATTAATGATTTTATTCCTTGTCCAAATTTTATCTTAAAACACTGTTAATTACATAAATTTTGGGAAAAATTTAAACAATATTAAGGATTATTAATCTATAGGTGTTTATATTGATTATTTGGATGTCAAAAAATAATGGTTTAGATTTTTATGAACGAAATCAAAAATGAGTACAAAAATATTATTTTCACAATTTTTGATGCTCAAAATGATCAAATCGAACTAAAAATATTAAAAAAAATGTTATTCTTAAAAGAAATAATGCAGAGATTTACCGTACTATGTTAAATAAAAAGATAAACTCTGCAATATCAAAATGCACACTGTACAGAGCACACTATCGAAATGATGCTATTTTAAAAATTAATAATTTAATAATTTAAAGGATAATTTTTTGCAGACTTTTACATTTACCTTTGGATCTAAAAAAGTATATTAAAACCAAAAATTAACCTTCTATTATAAAATTAAAATTTATTTAATAGTTTTAGTTAGATATGATCATTTTGAGCAAATTGATTCTTAACTTCAACTTGCCATTATTATTGAGTATCAGAAAAATTAAAACAGTATTAATCATTAATGGTTTAAGAATTTTCAATAAATTCAATTTAAAAAAATTTTAATCAAATAAATGCTTTTTTTGCTAATGTCCGTCTTCCTTAGTGGATTGATTTCTTTATATCTAATAGCCATATCAGAGTTATTTAATTTTAATTATATATTTTATTTTTTTACACAAATTAAAAAAGGATAAAAAAAAAAATTAAATTTCGACTCATTTTATAAATATTTCTTATTTATTTAATTCAATGAAGTCAACACTAAGATTAATTAATAACCTTAATGAATTTTGGATTTTTCAATTTTTTTATTATACACTTATTATATATTTTAAATACTTAACTTATTATTTAAATACCCAAATTGAATTGTTGCTTTATATCCAATTTTAATGATTAATTCCTAACTAATTATCAATAATAATACCCACTTGGTTTATTCTTTTTTCAGTTTATTGAGATCGTCCAAAAACTAAATCAATTGAAAATGGCTCCAGAATAATATATATGAAAATATCATTAAAGATAAGAAACGTATGAAATTTAAATTAAAAATCAATTTTGATCAATAAGAAAAATTTGATTGAAAATTATTTAATAACTGTTTGTTAATTAAATAAAAAAATCTTAAAAATCAAAAATAATTTATTCTTCATACATTTAAAGAGATCAGATACTATTTAAATTTAAGATTTTAATGAAGAAAAGGTCTCCAAAATTGTCGAGATTTATGTGTTTTTGAAGTTTTTATAAAAATTAAAATTTTTGTTTAATAATATAAAATATTTTAAAAAACTTTCAATAAAATACAAATTAAATTAAATTAGTGTAATTTTGGTTCAAAAAGTTCATGTTACTTATATTTTCAGTGAAATCGTTTCTTAATTCCTATTAGACTTTCTAATAGAATTATTAATAACAAATTAAAATCAAAGTTAATGAATAAAATTAAAAATTGGTATTTAATTTTCTATTAACAAATAGATGTAATTTTTTTGTCCTGAATTAAAAAAATAATGAAATTAAATTTGCTTCTATTTAAAATATTTTAGCAAACACTCATTAAAATTAAATTTAATTTAATTTTCTAAATTATAAAGCAATACATTTAAAAAAAATTTATATCCCTAATCTTGAGTAAAAGGTTTGACAGAAGAAAAATGGTAAATAAAACAAAAAATATTTTGCCAAATTAACATTTATTTTGCAAAATAAAAGCTTCCATTGTCATTGCTCAAAACAGCTATTAACCATCCTATGGTAAGATCAGTTGTTCAAATAAAGAAATATTTTGAATTTTTTTTTTTTAATTTGAAGTTAGTCGAGCTCAAAAATGGGGAGACTTACAATGGACACTTGGCTAGCTGTGATGCTTGGATGAATGTTTACCTAACCCAAGTGATATGTACCTCAAGAGTAATAATTAATTAAAAAGATCTAGACATAATTACAAAACATTGAATCATTTTAGGACGGAGACCGTTTTTGGAAAATACCAGAGTGTTATATTAGAGGCAGCACAATTAAGTATTTGCGAATACCGGATGAAGTAGTTGAAAATTACAAAGATGAACCAAGTAGGGGTCAGCAAATTAGAAAGGATCAAATGAGAAGAGGAGCCGGTTCTGGACAAAGAGGCGGAAGAGGAGGACAATCAAACCGCGGAGGAAGACAGCCCTCTAATTTATCAAGCAATGTAGGAGGTTCTACTAACAGTATTGGAGGCGCTAGACCTGCCAAACAACAGCGAAGATAAATCTTTTTTCTAAAAACCGTTCAGTTCACAGACAATCGAAAGTAAATTCTTTTTGTTAATAAAATCTTTTTGTTCAAAAAATTCAATAAAATAAATTTTTTATTCAGCTTTATTTTTATTTTTGCGAATCCTAGGCATGATTTAAATAATTTTACATTTTAAAATTTTTCATATCTTTTATATTTTTTTTGTGAAAAGAAAATTTATATTTTCCATTTATATAACTAAATAATTTGGTGAAATTATAAAGTTTCTGAAATATCGCACAAAAAACACAATATGAAAATGTAAAAATTTAAACTAATGTATAGTTTGCCGAACTCTATTAAAGTCACAATTCATAAAAAAATGTTTTAAATTTTTTCAAGTTAATCGAAACCTAAATTATTTTTGTAAAAAATTTAAATAATTTAGAATCAAAATTTTCAAAATATCTTATCCTATCTTATTGTAAATATTTTTGCGCATGAAGAAGAAAATATCTACAATAATTACTTTTTCAAGATTTTCAAAAATTATAATTAATTAGAAGTTATTGTTATACAATCTCTATCATTTTTTCAGGGGTGAAAAAATATTGAAAAAAGTTTTTAATAAGCCTTAAAGATTAAACTTTTTTGGATTAAATCTTTTTAATTTTAAATAAAAATAATATTTTCAGGCTAAATGAAGTTTCAAAGAAATAAAAAAAAATTTAGAATTTTTTAATAAATCACTCCACAAAAATAATGAAGTGATAAAGTAATGTGAAATAAATAATTAAATTGGCAATATTTAGATGAAAAATTATTCATATATTATTAGCAGGTCTAGATAAAAAAAAAAAGCACAAAAGTCAAGTTTTGTCTTCTTAATGGGGAAACAAACTTTTTCAAATATTTTTATGGCTACAAATTAATTTTGAATTTAAATAAATGATTCTAGTATCTAAAAAATAAAATATAAAAAATAAAAAGAATTATAAGAGTATCTAATTTATTTTAATTAATATATTATTTAATTATTTTATTTACAAGAAATAAAAAAATAAAATAGAAAAAAATTGAGAAACAAAAATTTAGGGATTTAACTCTCTATTTCAATTTATCTCAATTTATTTATTTTTTTTTTTTCAACTTATCTGATTTGATTTAATTTTTTTTATTTTACTTTTTATCATGATGGAACTATAGCTCAGTACCGAAATAAAATAAAAAAATTAATTTCTTATGTAACTGTCACTTTCACGATTAAATTGATCACTTTAATTGATAAAAGATTTGTCTCAAAATTATTCTCTGTTTGAAACTTTATTTATAATAAATTTATTAGACAATTCGTATTTTATTTTATTTTTTATTAAAAAAATTTTCACTTCCAAAGTAATTTTTGAATCTAGAATTTAGAAAAATTTCAAAATAATTTCAAAACCATGATCAAAAAAATGATGTGAGTTTATACAGATTATTGATAATTTAATTGAGAAATATAAGTACCTATTGATACATTTAACATCAAAAAAAATATCAATTCACTCAAATAAGATACAAAATAAGATTTTAAGATATTGGAATAAATTTTATTAGATATTATATACATTAGATATTTTTACAATTAAAATTAGATACTAAATTCATTTATTTAGTTAAATAAGGTATAGCCTTTTTTTTCAATTATTTATATTTAAAATTTAACTGAAAAATTATGACTATTTTTGAAAAATAGACCTTTTTAATTTTTGATTAGGGGACTTGAGAAACCTTCAGTCCTCTCTCGCAAAGCCACTGATCTCATTATGCCAAAATCATAAAAACTTTTTATGATATTATATAATTGAATTATTGTTTTTATTTTTTTAATTAATTTGAATTATCTCCTCGAAAAAAAAGGTAAATCGGGCTGATGTATCAGATTAGCAGTCGTTGAAAAAGGTTCTTTTTATTTCCATAACTAATATTTGACTGCTAGAAAAAAAATTTTGGATTTCTATATTTTTGTTTAATTTTAATTTACAAAAGAGTACTAAAGAAATAGCTAGATCGAAATTTTTCAGAAGTCTAAACTTGAAAAATATTTCATTTGAAAAAATATTTAAAAAAAAGTTCAGACTTGGACATCTGAAAAAAAATTTTAGATTCCGTAATTGGACTTGACTTGAGACTTGTGACTTTTAAACAACTCTTCTTTTATCTGATAAAATAAACTTCATAACTAGTTTTCCTTAATTTTTTAAATCAATAAAAAGCCAATGTGAAAATCAAAGCAAAAAAATAATCAAAAATAAAAATAATTCAAATTGAAACACCTAGAATTTTATGCTACAAATGCTACATTGAAAAAATCTAGTTTATTTGTTCAGTTTAATTTTCCTAGTTAAATTAATAAAAAAAAACTTAAATACTTCTTACCATTTATGTTTAGAGATTCGCTTCAAAAAGCATTTACTTTCTCCTAATTGTTACATTATGATAAAATAAAAATTAGCAATCAATTCTATAATAGCGAAATTTCTAGAGTTAAATCTAAATCTTAGTAGAGTAAAAATCTTAGATTAAATTTCCACAAATTGATCCTTGCAAAATAATAATGCAGGAACTTATTTTTTAGGCTATTAATATTTTTTAATTTGGCTTTTAAAAAGCTTTATAAATTTTTTTTAAATTTATTACGATCTTTAAAATTAATTATAATGTTAAAACTTTGATTTAAAATTTATACAACTATTTTTTTAAAATAACTTTTATCAAAAAAACTAAATTCTATTTTCAAGAGGTATCCGTAAAAATTCACTTAATAGTTAAGACTGATCGATTTGAGTGTCAGACTTCTTATTTGTAAAAATATGCTTGAGAATCTCAAATCCATACATTAGCCTGATGGTGTCAAGTTTTTTTAGTTTGTCGCTTAGCTGTTGGTTTTGGGTCTCCAAATAAAGCATCTTTTTTTCAAAATCAAGGTTTTGTTGGCGCTTACGTTCCCGGTATTTTTTGGATATGATACAAGCTTTGCGTTTTTGCTCCAATTCAAAAACTTTTTCATCACTAATAGTCTCGCTACTTTCTATTTGGGCTCTCATTTTAAAAAATCTTAAAATTTAAAATCCATCAAGCTAATATTTATTCTAAAATTGAACAAAAAACTTACTCATCAAAGTGATGATAAAATTTTATGATTTTAAAATTCAAGAAACCAAAAAAAAACATGAATATTTAATTTCATTCCATTTTAAATCGCAACGCCCCAATAGCTCGGCATCAAAATGAAATTTGTATTCCATCTAAAAAGCTCTTTAATGATGCAACTAATCAAAATGTGGTGGTTGTTTATTACATTATACGCATCAATAAGTGCATAAATAAATTTCATTATTCTAATTATATTAAGTTTTATTAAATAAAATTTAGATTTAATAATTTCTGAAGATAAAATTGAAGCATCTCAAAGTATTCTCTTTTGAGGCTTAGTTCCTTAACTGTTTTCTGAATTCAGTTTTTTAAAGTGAGCACTGGTCATCATTAATTTTTTGGGAAATTTTTTCTTTTTTGAATGCAAATTAGAAACAAAAAGATTCGATTTTATTTAAAGAAATTAATTTTTTTTGTTTTTAATTTTATTTTTTAATAGGGATTTAAACAAAGGATTTAGGCATTCGGATGATCCTTCATGGGCCCATCAGTTTCATTTATTTATTTTTGTATTTAAATTAATCTTTTTTTGATTTTGTGTTTCAATTTTTGCCAGAATAAATTTTAATTAGAATATAGAGAAGAATTTAGATGTTAATGGTGCATTCAAAAAATTATGCAATTTTTTTTCATAATCACAAAGCCAAAAGAATGGTTTAAAATTTTTGAAATTTTTTCCTCCAAATTTCATGATACCATATCATCTATTGTAAATGCTTTATATTAATTTGTATTCATCAAAGAAAAATGAAAATGTGATAGTTTTATCGAAATTTTTGCTCAAATATGGAAAATTTTTTATTAATGCTTGATGGTTAAATAACATGAAGCAAAAAATGTTTCACCGAATTAAAAAAAATGGATTTTTTTAAGGAAATATTGGATCTCGCTGTAAGAACAACCAACTAATCTTGAAAATAAGCCAAATTCCGTTTGATGTAAAATATGATCTAAAAAGTAAAGCTCAGCCTTACTTTCATTCTAATTATAATGGTTCAAAAAACTTGTCAGAATTGGCTCATAAATTTTAAAAAAGTTACAAAACTATCTCCCCAAATTTGTGGTCCACATTAAAATCTCCGATAGTTGAAATTTTATTTTTCAAAGTATTGGAAATTAAAAATTTCTCTAATTTATTTATGAAATCTAAATTATTAAATGAGAATGATTTAAAGCAAAAAAGAAAATTAATTTTTTGTTTTATTGAATTTATTTAAAATAAATTTACATGAAAGAAGAATTTAAATTACAAGTTAGAATGCTAGGACCAAAGAATTAAACCAAAGAAAAAAACAAAGAATTTATTTTAAAAATTTTACTGATATAATAAATGAAAAAAAAATATTATTTTAAAATAGCTCAAGGTATCAAATATATTTCTTTAGGTTTCAAATTGTTTAGGTATTAAATAAAAAGGTATCTAATATTTTAATTTGGGTGTCAAATATTTTTTTAGGGATTATTTTTATTTAATTAATTAATAGTTTTTTTACTTATTGGTATCAGACTTAGGTATCAAAAAAAAAGAAAAGAAAATTTCGTTTTAGAAACATTTTAAACAATTATGTTTGATTAAAAACAAAAATTAAATATTTCAAGTAAAAATTGTTTTTTTGATTTTTTAGAGCCATTAACATTTTGATTTAAATTTTTTTGTTTTTTTTTGGTTGTTTTGTGACAGGTTCAAAATTTTCTTGGATGTCTTGGATGAATTTTCTGGTTCTTGTGCTCTATCTTATTCTACTTCATCAAATATTTCTGTGATAGTTTATTTTGATTGATATGACAATGCGTTTTTTAAATGAATGACCCTGCAAATTTGCTTGAAGCCCACGAATTTATTGAAGATTTTTGCTCAATATTAAAAAGGAAAGTCTACGAGAATGGCTGGGACACTAAAAGAGAATCAATTGATGCTCAGGACACTATAATGTCTGCGCAAAATCAGCCTAACATCTATACAGATCCTAATGTAAGGTGTCAAAAGTCGGATTGACAAAATTAGAAGAAATTATATAATAGAAAACATTTTCTTAATCATTTGTAATTGTTTTAATATTTTAAAAATGAAGGAGTTATGATTTTTTGAAAAATTTTCGGATATTTTGTCTCCACCCGTTATTGATAATAAAACTCAGAAATAAATTTCAAAAATTAATTGTGTTATTTCATTTGACTTTGTCGGAAAGATTTGCCAACCGAATTTTTTTTTTTAAATTCTAAGTAAAAAAACATTTAAAGAAAAATCCTAAATATTAAAACTGTTTTTATTTTTTGTTTATAGTAAGCATTCCAAAAGTATCTACCTAATAAAAAATAACTTCAAATAAAAAATATTATTTTTTCAGGTATTCCGATGAGTGCTTACTTGAAAAATAATTTTTATTAAAAAACCTCCTAAATGTATGTTCAATTATATGCAGGTGACTCTCAAGAATGTTCTCAATTTTTTCAAATAAATAATTTAGCATTTAAAGCCAAAAATTTTTACATATATGATAAAATAAAATTTAGGGTGATTTTTTTAATATTTATTTTTTATTTGTGCCAAGCTATAGCTCCTTCAGATTAAAGAAAAATTAAAATTAAAATTTTTTAATTTTTTTTCATTTAAATAATAATTTAAGAGCCGTTACCCTTGGGAAGTTTAAAATTGTCTAAAACCTTTTTTTTATTTCTCTTCCGATTTAAATTTGGTTAATACAGTTAAAATTTTTATTCGACTAATAAAAATTTATTATAAAAAAATTAACAAATTTGCGAAGTAAAAAACGTAGATCAAAAAATTGCCAAATATCTTTTTTTTTAATTATTTCAACAAAAGAAATTTAACTACAAAGCTCTGTTTTAGAAAAAAAAATATTTAATAAAATTCCTCCGTTCGGCGGCGTGAAAAACGCTAATGAAGAGTGGCGTTCTTTTTTTTTCTGGGATAAATAACTCTTTTAAGACTTTATTTTAGGAATTTAATTGTGACTGAAGAAAACATATCAAAAGTACACCAAAAAATTTTAGCAATTTTTCTTTAAGGAACTAAATTTAAAAAGAAAAATTTAATTCAGAAAAAAAGTTTAGATATTGCCTTATAAAATTTTTCTCTTGAATTATAGTTCCTGAACCAAAAACTATTTTTTTCATGTCTTTTTCAGTTACTCGTAACCAGACTTGGGCAAAAGTCATCAAGTCAATTTTATTTTTTTAAAAAAAGTCAAATGACTTGACTTTAAATTTTTTTCTAAAAAAAAATTTAAAGTCAAGGAAAAAACAAAAAATAAAAAAAGTAGAAAAAAATTTTGCAAATTAATTTATTTATCTGATTATCTGTATCGAGCTAGTGCTCCTTCAGATTGGACTCCTGGATAGATTTGATATAGTTGAAAGCGCTTTTTTATTCTGAAGGAGCACTAGCTCGATACAGATAATCAGATAAATAAATAAATTTGCAAAATTTTTTTCTAAAAAAAATTTAATTTAAAGTTATTTGACTTTTTTTAAAAAAATAAAATTGAAGTCAAGTCAAATTTAAAAATAAAAATTCTGATATATGGCAAATTCTATTGCATTAGACAACTCAAGAGTATATAAATTTTTTGATATGAAGCCTGATCTAGCAAATTTAAAAAAAAAATTCTGGACTTGGACTTTTTTTTGGGACTTTTAAACAACTCTGCTCGTAACTTTCTAAAAATAGTCCAGAATAATTATCTAGAGAATTAGGAATTTCAATTACCTTACTTCCCTCCCAGATCAATCTTGAGCTGTTTTTGAGAAAATACTAGAGCGAATAATTATTATCAACTAACTATTACTGGAGATATTGAAAAAAATTATATAATTAAAATATTGATTTAAAAAAGTTGATTGTCACTAGCTTCTTTCTAAAATAAATATAACTTTAGATTTTTAACAGTATTCCATTAAATTAAAGAGTTAAAAATTATTTAAATCAAAAGCAAGACTCTTATTTAAAAAAAAAACAAATAGTAAAAATTAAACTTTGGTAAAAATTAGAATCAAGTAAAATTGTTAATTTAAATACTAAAATTTTATTGTTAATAATATCAGAATAATTTTTGAAATGTTTAATATAATTCAAGAATTCGCAAGGAATTTTCAAATTTATTTTCACCTAAAAAAAATTTAAAAAAAATTAATGTTTTCTTTAAATGATGCAAAATAACAAATCTGATGAATCGTTAAAATCAATTCAAAAAGCCAAATATAAACGAAATGTATTGCCTAAAAGCGAAATAATACAGCTCTATCTGAATTCATCAGTAGGTTCAAATGCAAAGGGCAAAACAGTTCTACCAAAATTTTCCAATAATGACATAAGCACCCACCTGAATAATATCCAAGCAAATCAAAATTTTGTTGAGCCAGAAAATTGCAGTTTGATAGACTCAAAAGTATCCAATGGTCCAAAAAAAATTTCCAAAGAAACCAAAAAATTGAACTCTGTTCTATATGAGCAAGAAAACAGCGGTTATGTTGAAAGTATGAAAAAAATACTGTCAAATTTGGCTCTTGAATTTATTTTGGATTGCAAACAACGCCTTGATTCAGAAAATTTTTTCACATTGTTATCTCTTTTAAATAAAGACTCCATCGGCTTTAGAGCTGATTTAAATTCAAAGGATTTGAAAATTTTTTTATACCAAATATTCGATTTGATTAAAACAGACAGCATTTTGTGCCAAAAATTCAGTTCATTTTTGACCAATGAATATGCCATGGAATTTAATTTGGTTCTTGAAGCAAATCAGTATGAAAAAACACTGGACTTTCTACAAAAATTGGAGCTCCTTATTCAAAATCGATCAACCTTTCGGAAACTTTTACAATCAATAATATCCTTGGGGAATTTTTCGTCCAGTATGGATACCTCGATTAGTAAGATGGAGTACATTAAGTCAAAAATTCGTTCCCTTACAAAAAATAATGCTTTGGTCAACATTGATCTGGATCATTTGTTCGATCAACGATTTGCAAATGTCGAGCCAATCTACGAAAAAATTTCCTTAGCTGAAACAAATCTAGAAAATTTCTCAACTTCAACTTTAGTTGACCAAGAGTTTATTGACTTGACATTTAAGACATCAGATTCAAATAAAAAAAATGTCAAACATTTTAAAAATAAACATGGTAAAAATTCGAAAAAAATTAATTAAATTTATTTGTTATTTGTGTGAAAGAATTTTTATTTAAATAAATTTTTTTAAAAAATTCTACTCAAATTTTATAAATTAATTTTTTTTATTGTGGAGTTGTTTTAAAGTCACAAGTCTAAAGTCAATGACTTTGAATTTTTTTAAAGTCAATTCTCAATTAAAAAATTGACTCAAGATATAAATAAGGAACATGGAACGGTAAAAATTCAACTTCATGAGAGCGTAGCTGCCAAGAACTGCAATTGTAATTTTAAGCTAACTTGTTTGTACTGCGAAAATAGCTATGTAAATTTTTGGCCAGTCTTTTGAATTCTTTCAAGAATTCACATTCTTGAACACAATCGTAAGTTTTTTCTGTACTTCTTTTATTTGTGGAAATGTCATCAGCGTCTATGTTTTTATAGTTAAAGTTATTTTCTAGAATACTTGCAGAGCTTAACATTTTTGATTAATGGAACATTTAAATAAATTAGGTGTCGTTTTAATTTAATTGGGTTTAATATTCAAATAAAAGTAACGATTTATTAAATCAGATGTAAATCTTAATTTAAATTTCTAATTTAGTTAAAAGAGGGAATTGATTTAAAAAATGGGGAGAAAAATTAATATTTTGATGTTTTTTATTTAAAATTAAAGGTATCAATATTAAAGCCTAAACGTTTATTAGAGCCTAAACTTCGGAGCTCACTTTTAATTTTTATTCAGAGAACTTTTATTAATTATTTCGTAACACTTTAATTTTCGGAACACAAGTGAAATCATTTATAGTTCGATTAAATTTATCCCATAAAAATGTAGACGAAGATAAAAAATTATATAATCTTATTCTAAATTAAATTTATTAAATAAAAAATCAGAAGATTAAAGTTTCTCTAAGTTGGTTTTTAACCTGAAATTTATTCGAAAAAAATGAAAAAAACGTTTATTTTAAAAATTTTGAGAATAATAATTTGAATTGAAAAGCTTTAAATTTTTTTAAGAACAAATATTAAATGAATACCACTTGAATCTCTTTTTTTTTCCAAAAGTTTCCATCCTTTAAACAAGAGATCTAATCTAACAGTTCCATATATTCGATGGGCATTGTATTCTATTCTACTAGATCCATCGTTTGAAGCTGGCAATGAAAGAAAAAATAGACCTCCTGGCTTAAGCATGCAGTGAACTTGTTTTACAGCATCAACATCTCCATATGGTGACAATGGATCACCATAGCGGCCTAAACCACTATGCTCGATTGAGGAAAAACTTGCTGCTACATCAAATTGCTCAGTTCTTTTATTTTCTATCTGTTCATCAAGAAAATCATTCACATGAGCCCACTTTATGTTTGACAAAATGTATCTCTTTCGATTGTAATCCAATGTTGTAATAAACGAAGCGCCAATATCATATGCAATAGCTTCAATCCATGGCACTTGAGTTCCAATTACAACTACAAATTTATTTTTTATCTTTTCAGCATAAGAATGCATTAGTTGATTTAGGACTTTATCGCCATAGTTGAGACCTTGATTGTTTCTGACTTTCTCTAATTGACCATAAAAATTTTCCGAAATTATTTCACTGATTACAGATTTGTTATCAGAATTTGAATCTGAATAGGCCTCGTTAATGTACCAATACTTGGTTATAGGCATTTTTCCATTCATTGTAAAATCGTCCATCATATCTGCAGGTGGTTTGCGGGGAGGTGGTCTGATTATTAAGCTGGTGTTTGGATATCTTAACTTTTTGAACAAGTCAACACATTTGGACAAATATTTTTCATCTGAATTGGAAAGCAATTCATCAGCTAAATTGTCCTTATCTCTGGTAACAACCTTTTCTACTACATCCCCTTTGTCATTTGTTTCTTGGAATATATTTCTAGATTTATTCAATTGATGAATGAGAAAAACTAAAGATAGAATTGATATAAAAAATATAATAACATGTTTTTTTGTTAACGTGTTCAACATTTAAAATTGCTTTAAATCTAAAGGAATTTTTTTAAGTGCTCTTCTGATTTTTTAAATAAAAATAACGGTCAGTCATATAATTATACAAAAGTAAAGCTTGAAAGTCATTTTTTTCTTTATGTTATTCAAAATATTTTACTAAAGAAAAAAGTAAATTCCTTTTTTTTCAAATATAAAAGAAATAAATTATTTCCGTTTCGATCTAAATTAATAATTTTACTATCAAGTATTTAAAAAATAATGTTGTTTCGATAGCAATGATATTACAGCCATGGAATTTTTTTGACTCATACTGAATTTTAGAATCAAGATCATTTTATTATCTATGCAAAAAAAATTTTTTTTTCTTAGTGATTATATTATTTTTATTATTATTTATTTGGGTCTACTTAGTCCCCACAAACAAAAAACTGTCACCCTCAAATCAAACAAAAACTTTTCCCCACAAAGAAAAAATCTTCAGGACAAAAATAACTTGACTAATACAAAAACTGCTCTCCAATTTTAAATAAAATTATAAGCAAAAATTTTTTTATATCTATTAAAAACTGCCACTAAATATTTTAAATAATAAAATGCAATAAAATTATTTTACGTAATAAAAAAAATTTCCGAATTTTTGGAGATTAAAAATCCATAAAATAAAACGAAAAAGAAAAAACACTGACAATTCATTGAATGATGCATGGCCAATATTATATTGTTAGCGGTTAACTTAGGACTGGACTTAGACTTTGGCATTGGAAAGAATAGACTGGTTTTAGAAACTTTATTAAACTCAAACCTTGAGCTAAAAACATACAAAAACCCATTTCAAATCTAAAAATTCTCTTTTATATATCCTTTGAATATCATTCTATTTTCTAAATTGTCTCCAAGTTAAAAATCAATTATTAGTTATAAATACAGCCTAGTAACTCCGAGTTTAGTTTAAATCTAATTCTAGCAACAAGACTAGTTACAAGTTATAACTAGTATGAAAGGTCCAATATGACCAGGGAGTATAGTCAGCCTAAGCTTACAGCTCCGCCAACACTCCCTCCGGTCAAGAAGCAATGTCCTCATTGCTTATCCGCCCTAGTCTGTACAGTACTAGTTCGGATGTCCTACTGTCACTGTAGCAGCGATCAGGACCACCGCCATAACACTACAGCATAGGACTTACCCAGTTAGTTCTTTCCGACTAACCGAGCCTGCCATATCCAGCGCCCTCAATGTTGCCTTTCCTAAACTCTTGGCACGTTACTAGCCTATATCTGACTTTTCTTCCAATCATTATTGGTTTCCGCTGCACTCTCATTGGGTGTATACGGTGTATACCTCAGCAGCCTTTGTACATGTATCGCAATTGTCTTGGCATCTTTCTCTATTCTATACGTCAGCGTACTAATCTTAGACACTATTTGAGATTCGTCTTATATCTTCCATCTTTCAAGCAACTTAAAAGAGATAAAAAAAAGAAAGCTACTAGATGGACCTGATGTACAAGGCCATTAGTGACTAGAATTGTCAGCTAGACGTTATCCTAATTGTCCCTTTAATAAATATTACTCAGTCATTTTTTTTTTCTTCTTTATTTTTGTTCCTAGTTTTTCATATATATAAATTATGACGAAATTTCTACTCTTAGCTAGTTTTATTTATTTTTTTCTTTCCGCGGTATCTTGCTCTGTACATTGAGAACATTGTGCCTAGAAATAACCCTAAGCAGGATAAAATAGATAATAAATCCTTCAAAAAGAATCGAAAAACTAGAAGAATTTTTTCAGAAAGTAAACTGAGACAATAACAGACAAAATTCATAGCATTAAACTAGTATTAAATGAGAAACATAAGAAATACAAATGCATCATTAATTTGTACAGTCCTGGTGATGCTCAATTGATGGTCGAGCATTTCAATGGTTCTAAAATGTAAAATGTTAAATATTGTCCTCGAGTCAAAACTAGGGGATCAAAAGTTAGGATAAATACATGCAAACAGCCAGTCAGATTCAGATTCAGAAAGCTCTGAATTGAACTTAGAAAGTGTCTGTGGTGTAGCAAACAAAGAATAATATGTCCCTTTCTATCCTAGTGGATAATGAAGAAGCGCTCATCACCTTTTCCTGTACCTTTTTGAGCAACGACTCCGACCTGACACAGAGGTAACTGCAAGTTGGTCATCTACACCGCTTTTATTACCCAATCGAAACCGGTAATCAAAGAAAGTATGGTAAAACCTTCCGGTTTCATCGATCCAAACACTTTAAAAGCTTGATAAAAAAAAAACAAATGGACGATTTTAGACTAAAAGCTGGTGATTATGTTTCTCTCACGGAAAATGTTAGTTAAAAGGGAAATTTAAATTTTAGGGTAAAGACTGATAGTGAACCAAAAGTTGTAGGCGAGTTCTCAAAACTGTTTCTTCAACATCGACATCTTCCTCAAAGGCTTCTTCTCTTATTGCGATTTTCTTTGGTCTACCAGGTCCTCTTTTGTTTGTTTAATTGCTCAATCAACTTCTCATTATCATTATCCTTTTCTTTTGGTTTATTTTCTTGTCCTTCACCGCTAACGGCATCAGATCCGGCTGCTAAAGCTATAGGTTTTGCTTCCTTTGGTTCTTTAAAATCTTTTATGCGAGCCATCTTCTCACCTTCGTACTGGTTTGCATACTTCAAAGCTTTGTTTAGATTGGTAGGTGTACGGTTCCGTAAAAGTGAACCTAGATCAGCACTTAACCCATTTATAAAATATTCCATCTTCATTCGATCCAATATGTTAGAATCATTGGTCGGAAATGCTTTATGCACAAGTTCACCTACGCGAATAGTAAAATGATCTAATGGTTCATTTGGTGAACGTCTAGAATTCGCCAAAATCTTTAAATAATGTGTTGGCGTTTGCGGAAGGAAAGTCTTCCTTAGTTCATCCAATAGTTTTTCAAAGCTATTGCTGACGAATAAATCAGAATTAAAGCTGTTCAGAAGTTCACGGGCTCGTCCACTAGTGTAAGCTTTGAGTGCTTCAATCTTGAATTGTTCATCAGCAACTCCATATAACTTAATCTTAAATTCGGCAATCCATTGCTCCAAGTCTTCATCTGGGCTACCATTGAATACTCGAATAGAAATTGAAGGTGGGGCTCTGACGTGACTTGGCTGTGGAATTTTAGAATGGTGACTTATGGACATGTCTTGAGTGGCTGAGGGGTCCTCTTGCTTCTCAGGCTCCTTATCAAGTCGAGCGATCTTGGGTGGACGACCTCTGGGCTTGGCACTCTTGCTTATTCTTTTAGCAGCACGTTGAGTTTGATGTTCCCGAGTTTCGGCACCACTTTTGTTAGCGGTTAACTTAGGACTGGACTTAGACTTTGGCATTGGAAAGAATAGACTGGTTTTAGAAACTTTATTAAACTCAAACCTTGAGCTAAAAACATACAAAAACCCATTTCAAATCTAAAAATTCTCTTTTATATATCCTTTGAATATCATTCTATTTTCTAAATTGTCTCCAAGTTAAAAATCAATTATTAGTTATAAATACAGCCTAGTAACTCCGAGTTTAGTTTAAATCTAATTCTAGCAACAAGACTAGTTACAAGTTATAACTAGTATGAAAGGTCCAATATGACCAGGGAGTATAGTCAGCCTAAGCTTACAGCTCCGCCAACAATATGAAAATCCGACGAGTTTGTTAATAAACCTAAAAAAGTTAATAAACATTATTTTATTTTTTTTCACGACAAAAAATTTGTGTTAACCAGTTATTTGGTTAGATGTGTAAAAAAATTTTTTTTTTTGAATTCGGCACAAAAAAATTGTGTTTTGTAGTGATTTTTTTAAAAAGTTTTTGGTTTGTGGGGAACCATTTATCTCTTATTGATTTCAATGAACGCCTATAAATAATTTGTAAAAAAAAAATTAATTAGTAAAAATATTATGTATAGTCCAATATAATTTTATTAAGATAAGAGAAAAAATAAACAAAAATAATTAGGTTTTGATTCATTTCTGAAAAAATTCAAATTTGATATATTAAATTTTTAAATTAGATAATTTTTATTAGATAAAAAATGCCAATTTTTGGGGAAAACCTTGAAATAAATTGTTTATAAAGTAAATATCTCCGAAAAAATTTTTATTCGTGAATTTATCCCGTTGAATTTGTCCTCATTAAAATCATTCCCGAATCAAATAATACCCCTAATAATTTATTCCCATATCGAAAATAAGGAATTAATTTCCGAAACTCCAAAAATTAGACAAATAATATTTGATTTAACTAAATGTTTTATGGACCAAACATTATACAAAATTACATCAATGACTTTGGTTACATAAAAAGTAAAAGATTAAAGAATTGTCAATTTAGAAAAAATGCACGAGGAAAAACGCCGAGAAAACACTACTTTAGAAGCAAATGTAGCAAAACGTAAGCCTGATTTTTCCAATGATGAAGCCAGGAAGGAAGTTAACAATTATTTGAATACAAATAATCACGAAAGAACGAAAATTTATTATTTTTTTATTATAATAATTTGAGAGAAGCTCTTCGGCTACTCAAAATGGATTAACTTTCTTCTTTTTAGCCAAACGATAGAAAGACACAAAATTTGAATAAGTTCATAATAAATAAAAAAAAAATAAAATACAAACGCGAAAAGGTATTAATAAAAAAATATTGAATTTGCAACTAATTGTCTCAAAAAAAATTAGACTTGAAAAAACAAACAATATGCACCTTTTCTTCTTTTTTCAGTTTCAAGGTTAATCAACGGGCTAGTGTTCCTGTCCATAAAAGACAGATTAACACTTCATTTATTCAAAATAAAATTTGAATTCAATACATTTTTAATAGAAAGAATTAAATTAAAATTTAGTTAAATTGTGTATAAAATAAAAACAAAAAAAATTTAGCTGAAAAAATTTAAAACTTTAATGTTTAAATTTAAATTTTAAAACTTTTTTAAAAATCTGTAATAATTAAGTTAATATTCTTAAATATTGAAAACTTAAATGTAGAAAATTTAAACATCGATCTCATGATCACATAACTATTAATTAATCTCGAATAAAAATATCCAAATGTTTTTTGTCCTTTAATTGTTTTTGACATTGGTTCGATTAGATTAACACTATTCCTTAAATTAAAACCTTTATTTTTTTGAGTCATTTTTTAGCAATCGAACTTAAAGATTGTAAGGTGAATTATGGTAAAACAATATTTTATAAGAAATAAGCATTGTTTAAAATTCTATAATTAATAATAAATAATATAAATTCTGAAAAGCATATAAATTGTATTTTTATAAAAAATTGTTTACACCATTGTAGTTTTGAGAATCATATTTGAAATTAAACAACTAAAATATTGAAAAAGAATAGCTTCTAACCAGTTTAATGGAGAAATTTTCAGGTCTCATCCTCATTTGAGATCTAACTTGAAAAAATTAAGAAATTTTCGAATAATTCTGATTTTTTTATAAAATAAGATCTCGACGAGATCAAAATTAGAAAATTTTAGTCATTTTATTTTTCGAGATCTAAATTGGATCTAAATTGGAAAAGTGAGAATTACTCCAATCATCACTTTCTTACTTAGGAACATTGAAAGATTGAAATAAGAAAATTTTCTGATCATTTTATTATTTAATAATTTTATTTTATTTTAAATTTTTATTATTTAAATTTTAAATGAAATTTTGAATTTAAGAAATTACTCCAATATTTGAAAAATATAATCAATTAATGATAGTGTAAATGCACGGAAAAGTAAATAAAGTTTATGAGAGAAAGGAGAGGAAAGTTTATTATCTGAACAACTCATTGTTTTCTATTTTTCAAGTAAGCTTCATTCCATTTGAGTGTCAGACCCTCAATTTGCTATTAGTTGTCTGAACAGTATCAAATGCTTTAGGAAAATCTAGAATGCAGAATCACATAACAGGAATACTTTTTCAAGACTCATTAAGATTTAACCTAGAGTTTCAAGAAGATTAGATGTATATGATCTTTTCTTGACAAATCCATGATGTTCTTTAGATATATATTATTCTCATAGAGACAGTCTTCCATTTAGGATCTTATTATGCTTTCCAACCTTATTATGTCCGTTATTGAAGTTAAAGACACAGGACGTTAATTGCTCGGCATTGATTTATCATCTGAATTGTATTGGAAGCTGACTATTTTATAAAGATACTCTGAAAATCAAAGCTAAAGGAAAAATAAAGGCTTTTGCACAGTTTCTTAGCAGTGACGGACAAAGCTTGTCTACACCAAAAGATTTATTTTGATTTAGGTCTGTCAATTTTATAAATACTATTTAATAACTAATATCATTTGTGTCAATGTCTAAATATTCTGACCAATTTTCATTAAATTCAACTTCAAAAGGAGGAAGCTCATCATCATGTTCAATAAAAAAAACATCTTGAAAACATTTATTAAGAAGATATTTCTTTTGGTTCTTGCGTTTATTTATTATTTGACTTTTATTGATTTTATTTTATTGGGCCATCATTTAATGGACTGACAAAAAAATTCCTATTTTACTGACAAAAAATACTAAATTTAATGACAAAAAAGCTAAGCTACGTGACAAACAAACTACTTCACTGATAATTAAACTAATTGAGTGACAATTAAACCAACTGACTGACAGATAAACTAATTGACCGACAAATTAAATTTTCGGGATGACAGATTAACCAAAAAAATGGTGACTAATTTAATTAATGACTAACGACTAATGAACTCTATTAATAAATTTAGCATGGCTAGTAAAATTAATAAATAATAAATACATAATAAATAATTAATAAATACACCAACGAACTTGAACAATGGCTTATTAAATGGAAAATGAAGATATCAGTTAAAAAGTCGTGTTCAGTAGTATTTTCTAGGTACAAAAAAGAGAGTGATAATCTTAACTTAAAAATCTATGGAAACAGAATAGTGAGCCAAAAAGAAATCAAGTTTCTTGGTATTAAATTTGATTCTAAGTTAAACTCTAATATACTGGTAGACGAAATTAAAGAACGCTGCAATAAATATTATTAAGATATTGTCAAACAAAAAGTGGGGTCTCAATCAAAACAAACTAGGAAATTTATATTAATCTTTAGTCGGATCAATCTAAGACTATTCTTTTCCTTGCTTAAATTCATTTTCAGAATATAATATCAAAAAAACTACAAGCAATTCAGAATACAGCAGTCAGGTCTATTCTTAAGTTAAAAATATGATACTCCCTCAAACATCATGTATCATGAGGCTTTTAATAAACTAAAATTACTTACAGTCTCGAATCGGCTTTTTGAATTGAGTGAGAGATATGTTGGGACAGGACTGAGTCATTCTATTCCATTGGTTGAAAGACTGGTGAAGGAATACAAATAAGGTTTCGAATCAAGATATATTGAATACCCAACTCCATTGTGTAATTGCTACCTTACTATTTCTTCTTTTTTTCCTGAAACTTAAACTATTCAAACATGTGCCACATGTACCAATCTTTTCCAATTTATGTCCTTTCAACTTTCATTTTTTTAGCTTATTTACTTTATTTTGATTCTTTTTTTTTATCTCATTTTATTAACATTAATTTTATTTTATTTTATTTAATTTTTATTTTATTTTTTTTGAATTTTACTTATTAAATTATTCTGAAGGAGCTTTAGCTCGGTACAGAAAACAAATAAATAATAAATAAAATGAATTTTAGCATGGCTATTTCTTCTATATATCTTAATATTTTCATCTTTAATTTAATAATTTTTTTAAAGATTAAAAGGTTACAAGCTTTGCATTATCTCAGAAGAAGCTAAAACAATTTTAATCTTTCAGAAACGCAAAAGAAGCAAACCAAAAAAACAAAAAGCAGCTTTGTTTTATCAAAATTATTTTGATTTGAGTAGTTCAGAAAATGAATCCAATCCCGAGCAAGTAGTAGTCGAACAAGAGCCTCCTAGCGATTCAGTCATTGAGAAAGAATATGTTGCTGAAGCTACATTACAAGCTACAGTCGAAGCTACAGTGGATTTACCAAGAAAACGAGGAATACCAAAGAAATCAACAACTCAGGGAAAAAAAACAAAAAAAAATTAATCGTTTATATTTTTTTATTTTTTTATATTTTGTCATTTAAATATATATTTTCGTCACTAAAATTAGTTTTTTTTGTCTATAAATAAGGTTTTAATTTGTCAGTTAAAAATTATAAAAAAGTCATCTCAATATATAAATTTGTCAGTCGTTTAGTTTTTTTGTCAGAATTATTAGTTTTTTATAGTCAGCTAACAAATTAAATTAGTCACTACTTTTAGTTATTTTTGTTATCTTAAAAAAATTTAATTTGTCACCCCAAAAAATATAAGCCATAGCAATAATACAATGCAATTTTAATATAAGCCAAGCAATATATTAAATGCTTTGATTGATTTTTTGATTAATTGTTGATCATTTGGTATTTTTACAATATTTTAGGATTCTTCTTAACTTTTTCCATTAAATTTTGTTCATTTATTAGTATGCTCTTTTTATTTCTGATGAAACTAATTTACAGATACGTTTATAATCTTTATAAAGATTCACTAATCTGACGACCAGTGGACAGAATGACTCAATCCTGCCCTGACATATCTTTCACTCAACTCAAAAAGTCGATTTGTAACTGTTAGGAGTTTAAGTTTATTGAGCTCCTCTTGGTGCATAATATTTGAGGGTGTATCATATTTCAGCTTGAAAATAGATCGAACTGCTGAATTTTGAATTACTCGTATTTTTTTTATGTTAGTTTCTGACCTAGTTCCATACTCTTATTAAAGATTGTACATTTCCTGAATATTTAAATTGTCAAATAAGTGATCCAATCAATATTTGATTGTCTGTAAATTGTCCCCAAAATAACTTATTGCGAGGAACGAGCCAAGCCGAGACGAGCTTAATAACCAAACAAGACCGTTCGGTTTTGGACTGAATCAATTTGATTTGAGAGGAAAGTAAGCAGAACTATTGGATTAGATTCGAATTGATTCGCGAAAAAACTAACATCTATTGGATAAAAATCCAATTACAGCACATACAAAAATATCTTTTAACGTTTCGTTACTCGCATATCAAAAGCTCTGCTTCACTATCTTACCTGTAAATTCATCCCCGTTTATAAATAAGGAAATTGTACCCCAAAATAATTTAATCCCATTTCGAAAATAAGGTATTAATCCCCGTTTAAATAATTTCCGAAACCAAAAAAATTAGGCGGTCTGTGTTTTGGTAAGACCCTAAAAAAACTTTTCTTCGGTTTTAATATATAAATTCTCATTTTTGCATGATAATAAAAATGTTACAATTCAAATTTAAACATTCAATTTAAATATATTCTAATCTAATAAAAAATAAAACAATTATTGTATTTTTTTGATTTGATAGAAAAATTAAAATTTTGCTTCTTTTTTAATTTTTTCAATCTTGCACAAAAATAAAATGAAAACTTTGAAAATATGCAAATCGAACTCTTATTTTTCTTATTTTAAGAAGTTTTATATGAAAATGAACAATTTTAAAATAATGAAAAAAATTGGACTAAATTTTGATTATTAATACTTTTATAAATGAAGTGACAAACTGTTCAGAGTAATTGAAGGAAAAGATGATTTTTTAACCGATCAAAGCCATAAATTCAATAATCACAAGATAACTAAAACACGTTGGTGTAAATGATAATGGTAGTATTACATGATTAGATTGGCTTCAGAAACAAAGTGAAAACAAAGCAGGTACACGTGTTCACATTCACTAGTCTCGCAATAGACTTGTTGATCAGGAAGGTAACCCAATCTGGATAAGTGAGAAAGTTAAGTACCTCCAGGTTACCAATCAGACCATGGAATCACTGGAGCGCCTAATAGCACACATTGAAAGAAGGTTCTTTGAAGCAAAGCAGAAGAGGCAAGAGAGAAGACAAACTGGTGGAAGCGAAGAATATAATACTTTGTCCAGAAAACATCGTTAGGAGTCATCAAGAAATTTTGGAAAATTTATCCGCCCTCGGTTTAAATCTAGTATTTTATTTTGTCATTTGCATTTGTATTTAGAATTATAATTTGTTGCTTTATTTATATTATTAATAAAATTATTATTTAATTTCTTTCTTTGTTATTTTGTTATAATCGTAAACCCCTAGATCCTAACAGGTCCGGAAAATAAGAAAGTTTTAAAATAGCTATGAAATCTTTTTTTACTTTTGTGTGAATTTTTTATTTTTTAGTTTTTATTTTTGATATTAAAATATTTTTTTTTCCACAATATAATTAAATTTGCCACTTTTTTTTTATTTTAAAATTAAAATAAAAAAATTTTCTTTTAAATTATAGCCATATTAATGGCAAATTGAAGTTTAAGATCAAGATCAAAAAATCAAAATATAAATTGTAATATTTTTTTTAATAATAGAGGAAAAATCAATTTTTTCCAAAGCAATTACTTGACATGTCATGTCAAGTTTATTTTCATATTTTAAATGTTAAAATGTTCCTTTTTATTGAACTTTAATATGTTTAAATATTTTAATTGATTTTAATAAAAATTTACTTTTAAAGACAAAAAAATTCATTGTTTTTAAATTGTAAATTTATTTAAGTGGAAAAATAAAATTATCTCAGTTTGAATGAATGGATATTAAAGCTATAAATCTGAATTTGTGAATCAACTTAGCCTGAATTACTTAAATTATTGACTGTTTTTGTCAAATAAATTAGAGATCAATCATTTTGATGTTTATTTGATAATGAACTATAATTAGACATAACATGTCTAGTAATGTTTAGTATTTATTTCTTAAAAATTATCAAAATCATTAATTTAATTAAGTTTTGAAATTTTAAATGATCGTTTTGATCTTAAAATTTGATCTGAAACTTCATATTAACTTATATTAACTAATATTTGGAAAAATAAAATGAACAAAAAATATTACACGAAACATAAAATTTATTTTTTTAAAATTATTAATTGTTGAAAGTTTAAAGGATGGGAACGATGATCATCGTCCCATTCAAAAAGTTTCGAAAAATATGATCAGGTATTAAATGTTAATCATAATTTAAAAAAGGTGAAATAACGTTTACGGTCTCAAAGACAACAATTCTATCATTATTAATGTTTTATGACTGTCTACAAGATAAATGCTTGATTTAATAAATGTTTTAATGATAAATTTTGTAAATGATGATCATCTGAATTTCAATTCTAAATTTTTTTAAGAACAAATATTAAATGCATACCACTTGAATCTCTTTTTTTTTCCAAAAGTTTCCATCCTTTAAACAAGAGATCTAATCTAACAGTTCCATATATTCGATGGGCATTGTATTCTATTCTACTAGATCCATCTTGTGAAGCTGGCAATGAAAGAAAAAATAGACCTCCTGGCTTAAGCATGCAGTGAACTTGTTTTACAGCATCAACATCTCCATATGGTGACAATGGATCACCATAGCGGCCTAAACCACTATGCTCGATTGAGGAAAAACTTGCTGCTACATCAAATTGCTCAGTTCTTTTATTTTCTATCTGTTCATCAAGAAAATCATTCACATGAACCCACTTTATATTTGACAAAATGTATCTCTTTCGATTGTAATCCAATGTTGTAATAAACGAAGCGCCAATATCATATGCAATAGCTTCAATCCATGGCACTTGAGTTCCAATTACAACTACAAATTTATTTTTTATCTTTTCAGCATAAGAATGCATTAGTTGATTTAGGACTTTATCGCCGTAGTTGAGACCTTGATTGTTTCTGACTTTCTTTAATTGACCATAAAATTTTCCCGAAATTATTTCACTGATTACAGATCTGTTATCAGAATTTGAATCTAAATAGGCCTCGTTAAAATATAAATAACCTGTTATAGGCATTTTTCCATTCATTGTAAAATCGTCCATCATATCTGCAGGTGGCTTGCGAGGAGGTGGTCTGATTATTAAGCTGGTGTTTGGATATCTTAACTTTTTGAACAAGTCAACACATTTGGACAAATATTTGTCATCTGAATTTAAGAACAATTCTTTAAAAAGTTCGCCTTTAGCTTGTTTGTCATTAATACTTTGTAATATGTTTCTGGATTTATTAAATTGATGAATGAGAAAAACTAAAGATAGAATTGATATAAAAAATATAATAACATGCTTTTTTGTTATTGTGCTAATCATCTAAAATTGGTTTAAATCTAAAATAATTAGAATTTAAATTTTAGTCAAAAGAATTTTGGTATAAAATAAAATAATATATTAGTTATGTAAATTTGAATATATTTATTGTTAAAAAACTTAAAACTTAAAAATAATTTATTTTATTTTTTGAGAATTTTGCTATTATTTATTCTCAAAAATCAAATTATTTTAGATTTAAATAAGTCTACCTTTAAAAAGGAATGTGAATTCTATTTCGTTAGCAACTAAACTCCAGAAACCATGGAATTTTTTAACTCAAGCTAAATTTGAGAAAAAGGGGCAATGTGTTTTTTTATCAATATAAATTATATTTTTTGTCTTAAAGGATAAAATTGATTTTGTATTTGCTGATTTATTAAATTTTTCAATAGTTAACTGAATAAAAAATCTTAATTTTTTGGTTTCAAATGACCCATCTTGGACGCTAATATTTCGAACCAAGAAACGTCAAAAGAATTCAAAGCAGTGTGAATATTAGAAACAAACAAAACACTATTAAAATGAAAAAAAAAAAAATTTATAAAAGCCCAAATTTGTTCTGTTAATTGAAAAAATACCATTACAATTTAATTATTAAAATTAAACTGAACAGGATGCATATATACTAGATTAAAGGAATAGATTCAAATATTTAGTTGATCTAACTAAGAGAATACATTTTTATCATTATTTTGATGAGTTTTAAAATTCTTATTTGAAATTTGAAATACAAAAATTTCAGTGCAAAAAGTATAAAGTTTTTAATTTTTTAGACATGATGGTCGACGGTAATATTATGAACAAAAAATTTTTAAAAAATTACGCAAATTTATACTTTTTTTACAGTGAAAAATGGTTTTAATAAAAAAAAGGAATAAAAACAGGCAATGTGAATTTTAGTTCAAAAATTACAGAATGAAAAGTAAAAACCTTTAATTTATTTTTTCTAATTGTGCAAAAAATGATTCTGTAAATAGAACAATTGTAGAAAAGAATTCTTGGCTCTTCAAAAACTCTGCAATTTTCGATTGCCTGTAAATTGTCCCCGAAATAATTAATACCCGTGAATTTATCCCCGTTGAATTTATCCCCATTTAAAAAATAAGGAAATTGTCCCCGAATCAAAATATGCCCAAAATAATTTATTCCCTTTTCGAAAATCTGGAATTAATCCCCGTTTAAAAAAAAAGGAAATAGTCCCCGAATCGAAATATGCCCAAAATAATTTATACCCTTTTCGAAAATCTGGAATTAATCCCCGTTGAAATAATTTCCGAAACCAAAAAAATTAGATCAGTAAAATTTTTTGTAGTAAAATATTTAATTGTCCAATTAAATTATATTGCTTAATAATTCAATAATAGAAAAGACTGAAGTTTTTTTTTCACTTTTATTCAAAACATGATCTAAAACTATTTAAGAACTCACAAGTTTATTAAACTATTTAAACATGTGCAACATGTAACAATCTATTCCTATTTATGTCTTTTCAACTTTCATTTTTTTAGCTTATTTACTTTATTTCGATTCTTTTTTTTCTATCTCATTTTATTAACTTTAATTTTATTTTTATTTTATTTTATTTTTATTTTATTTTTTTTTTATTATTTTTTTTTAACTTATTCTGAAGGAGCTCTAGCTCGGTACAGAAAACAAATAAATAATAAATAAATAATTAAAGCTAAATTGAGAAATCTATTTTTTTTGCTTATTACTTTATTATTATTTTTTTAATTGTATAAAAATGGCCAAATTTGCTCCCAAAATTATCCAAATAATCTTTGCAACTAACCGTCTAAAAAAAAAATTCGGATTGAAGAGACAAACAATATGCACCTTGCGTTTTTAGAACGAAATCGTGATCAAGTTTAATTTTTTTAAATTTTTCTCTAATTTCAATAAAATTTTTTTTTTATTTCTTTTCAATTCGTCAAATAAATTTTTATTAAATAACCAATTGAATATTTCTTTTCTCTTTAAAAACAGGAATAAAAAAATCGGGGATAATTTCCAGTTAATATTAATTTTTATTTTAGTCATTTTTCGGATATAATTTACTTTGGGAATAATTTGCTACGGGAATGATATAAACGGGGATAATTTTCAGTTTATATTAATTTTTATTTTAGTTATTTTTCGGATATATTTTACTTTGGGAATAATTTGCCACGGGAATGAAAAAAACGGGGATAATTTCCCGGAAACATAAATTTCAGGGACAAAAAAAAACGGGGATAATTTACAAAAGACCCAATTTTCTGTAAAATGCAGACCATCAAAAAATACTTGACAAAACTATGCAATAAATTGCAATGTTTTTGCAAAGCTTGGAATCCGTTTGAAAAATTTGTACAATATTGTACAATTTAAAGAACCACTTTTGCACAATTAGAAAAAATAAATAGAAGGTTCTTACTTTTCATTCTGAAATTTTTGTACTAATATTTCACATTCCTTTTTTATTTTAACCATTTTATACTGTAAAAAAAGTGTAAAGTGTAAATTTAGAAAATTTTTAAAAATTTTTTGCCCTTAATATTACCATAGACAATCTTGTCAAATTAATAGTGTACTTGATCAAAAATTTAAAAAAAAATTCTTTTTTAATTTAATGGTAATTTATGGGATAATAGTTAAGTAAGGTAAGGATTATTAAATCTTAAAAAAAGTTTAAAAAATACATTTATTTAAAATTATTAAGTTTTTAAAATCTAATTAAAATGGTTTATGAACAAAAATAAACTACGTATTTAAGCAAATCATTCAATTTTTTCTACAGTTGAATAAGTTCTTGCTTTACCAAGTGAGTCCTATAAAAATTTATTTTTAAAAAGGCGTTGGTGAAGATTCAAATTTTTTACTGTTATAGGTATTTGCAAATTATTTTCAGCATCATCATTCTGAACATTGTTCATTTCCGCATCTAGTTCATTTTGATTATAAACAGGATTTTGAATGCCTTCTAATTCAGTTTCTCGTTCATCTATTTGTCTTTTGTAAAAAAATTCCCTAAATAATTTAATTGTATAAAATAAAGATATTCTTTTAATAACAAGCTTATACTTCAATTTATCTTTCTTGTAAAAATAAAGAACACCCAAAGCAGCTGCTATTAAAACAAATATTGGAATCAAAATGCCAGCAATTAAACCTCCATCTACACAAAAAAAATGAATTTGCTTGTAGCTTTAAATAAAGAGTGAATTACTTGAAGATTTTTTCTTGGTGTCCTCGAGCTCTGATTCACAAAGATTTCCAGTAAATCCAGGTTTACAAATGCATGCAAAATTTTCATTCATTAAATAACACTCAGCTTCATTTTGGCAATAATTAATAGGACATTTGGTCCCGGGGCTTGTGGTAGAGTCTGTATAAATCGAAGATCCTGGAACTGTTACTTTACTAGTTGTGTCAGGCTGACTTGATTGAGTTAGGTTAGAGCCAGACGTGGTTAGTTTACTAGATTGTGACTGGGTTGATTTTGTACTTGTTGAAGTTGATGACGATGCTGAAATTGTTGATGGCAGCGTAGGTATTACCACTGTATCATCAACTTTACAACCAGGCAAAAAGGATACATCATCAATGGCTATGAAGCCATCTCTATCAAAGTCAATTGATCCTACAATCAACAACTCAAAAGGATTATTATTCTGAGGAATGTTGGCATCGCTTCGGAGCCAATTTGTGCTGTTTTTATTTATTGTTCTTAAAAGTGACCACTGTGCACCAACTGCAGAACGAGTATAAAATGAAATGCTTCCTGTGTATTGACTAGAAATTACGGACCAGACTCGAACACCACAACCAGAATTGCTTGATTTCAATTTTATTCCTAAAATTCCTTTAGCGCCCAAATTTGGCGTATTTGGACGTTTCAAAACTAAATAATGACCCTTTGAAAAAGAATTTATTTAAAAAATCAAAATAAAAGATTAACTCATTATCACTTGAGATGTTTGCATTGAATGGTCTAATAATGGACGGTCCAAATTGTTCTGGTCAAAGCTATTTGATCTAACTCGCTTCCACAATATATCACTTTCATTCAAAATTTTAAAAGCACATAAATCAGCTTCAAAATTACACCTTTTTGAAAAAATATTTTTTATTTTTGTTTTATAAATAATTGTAATGAATAGAAATAATTTTTTTTTTGTGATTTTTCAAAATTTAATTGACAAGTGAAAAATACCTATAAAAATCAGCACATGTGTTAATAGATTCATCACTAGAGTCACAACAGTCATTGTTCAAATCACAAATAAATGATGAATCGATGCAGTGGTTACTATTGCACTTAAATTTATTATAAGATGGTATGCATTGTTGTAGTTCTGTCTGAGGCTTTTGGTATTCACAATTGACAAATTTAAGATCATCAACAACAACTGCAGTGTCACTAGTACCGCCACGCACACCTTCGATCACTATTTGAAATTGTTTGAGACAAGTTGGTAATGGTAAAGTAAATTGGATCCATTGAGTCGGCGGGACTACATTTGACGTGGATCGTCCAACAGTGGCTAGCAAGCTTTCAGTTAATCCGCTTCGAGTATAAACGTTGATGAGACCAGTGTAATTTCCAAATATTTGATACCAAAACTCTAGTTGACAAGTTTGACCAGCTTGGAAATAAATAGGACTTACAAGTCTGGCCAAATCACCGGGATTTTTGTTTTTTGGACTTGAAAATTAATTTTAAATTTAAATAAGAAATTTAAACAAGTTTCTTACTCTAGGTACAAAAAGCGGCCCTGATCTGAACCAGTAGTGTGATCAGATGCCGGACCGGTTAAGGTAGACACTGCATTTTCACCTGATTCTATTTGCCATGCTATTTTTGGCTGCTGATTAGGACCCTTTATCTCGTTGATCCATCCGCAAAATTGGTTCTCAAAGTCGCATGACCATGGACAAGAGTCTTCATCGGATTTGTCCGCACAATCGTATCTAAAATTGCACAAATCGCTCATATCTATACACTGTTGACTTGTTCTACATTTGAATTGATTCGGAGCTTGGCACTCAGCACTTGGTGATGGCGTAGTAAATGTGTATATTGGCAATTGTTCAAATTGATTTATTTTGCAACTAGGGGTAAATGAAAAATCGTCAATGGCGAATTCGGCATTAGCCACATTGGTGCCTTCTACTACTATTTGGAAATTTTTGTCCGAGTCCAGTTTGATGTCAGCCAAAATCCATTCATTTACTATTAAGTTAAAAATATTTAATTATTTTTCTTATTAAAAATTTTTAATTTTGTATTGCTTAATTTTTACTCAGATTGTTTTTTTTTTAAACCAAAAAAAGTTCAATAATTAATTCAATGAAAAAATAAGTTAAAGTAGTTTTTTTAAATTGATTTTTATTTTTTTAAGTTAAAATTTGAATTTTTTTTGTCACAAGTCTTTAGTCAAGTGAAGTCATTTAATTTAAATTTTTATTTTTTTCAAAGTCAATTCTCGTTTATATTTTCAATTTAATTAAATCACGATGACTATTACTTTAACTTGTGACTAAAAAAACAAGTCTGGTTAAAATGATATGATTCATTTCATTTTAATCTTATATATTATTTTTTAAACAATTAAATAGTTTAATTTTCAAAATTTGCTTAATTTTCAAAGGGCCTTTATTACTTTTTAACTAAAAAAAATTGTTTTTTAATTATTGAATCAAAATTATTTTATTTGTGCATAGCTGATATTATTCATATTATTTTTCTAAATCGTATCAAAATACAATTTTACTAAAAAAACTAAAAATCAGCTGATTGACGTTTGTTAGTTGATTTTTAGAAATTTTTTGAGCCATAAAGGTTGTAAAGTTAAAACAATATTTAGATAATTTAGATTATTATGGCATGAATGTTGATAAAAAATTTGACTTCTGTTATCTGGTTTTTAATTTAAAAGTCCTGGAAGGCAAAAATAAATATTTTTTTAATCTAATTAAAAATTGGAAAAACTAGCATCAAAATTGATTTTTATAATAAATTAAAATTTTTAGATTAATTAAGTAATTTTATGAAAAGAAAGATATCAGTAATTTAAATTAATGAATTAGCATATGGCATTTTTATATGAACAATCAAATACAATTTAAACATTTAATTATTGAAATATATTTTTTTGAAATTGATTTCTTATTGACTCAATTTAATTATTACCTATCTTTTTTTTCATTCAATTAGAATAAATTAACTATTTATTTTTGAAATTTTTAATTCTTACAATTAAGATTGTTTTTATCCCAAATAAGAGTCATTGGTCCACCGAGAATTGTTCGTTTGTAGACCTTTAGTACAGGCTGATTTTCGGCATAACCTTCTAGATAATACCACATTCGGAATGAGCAATTATTTCCCAATTGAACCGGGTAAAATACTGGACTGCTAAATCTCGCTGATCGATTGGCTTTTCCGCTAAAATCATTGTAATAAAATTTTCCTGTCGACAACTGTGTTGTATGATCTAAATAAAAATTTAAAAAATTTAAAAATTTTTTATAAAATAAAATTAAAATTTTTTTTTTCATTTATTTACCAAATGCCGGGTAATTGTTTGCCGAAGTTTCAAATTGAAGACCAGTGCCTCTTTGCCAGTAGAGTTCGGCATCATCATCACTATTCCAATCGCACAAAGGGTTCAAATCATCTTCAAAATCACATCTATTATAGTTGGCACAATTGATCTCATCGCTTGAATCACCACAGTCGTTCTCAAAGTCACACACTAGATTGCTCGGAATGCATGCCCCATTGCTACATTTAAACACATTAATGTCAGGCCCACTCGGACATGTTATATTCGATGAAAATTGACAATTTACAAAGCTTGTTTCATCTATTGCCAATTTTGGTTTGTTGGATCCGACCTCACTTAGCTGGGTAGCTTCAAAATAAAGCTTGAAATTTGCGCTACGAGAATGTAGACCTATTCTTTTTTGCATCCATCCCATGGTGTTATCACCAGTAGTCCATAAACGTTGTGTAGAACCTGATCCTAGGTCATTTAAGTAGAGAGAGAAAATAACCGAATTAGCTACATTGTCTATTTTGTAATAAAAAAACTCAAATTCACAATTGGCACCAGTTTGTCCCAAATTGGGCGAGAATAGCCGTGTTAGTCCACTGAATGCTCCTTCTACAGTCGCATAGGATACCACAGAACCTCGATTTGTGCCCAGAGTAACATCACTTGGCAAAGCAGCGTCAAAAGCCTGGCTTCTGTTCCACACATGACTACCAAAGCTGTTGTCATACCAGCCACAATAATCACTTTCAAAATTACATGTACCACAATTGGTCTCATCTTCACCACTGCTACAATCTCGAATAAAGTCACATATTTGACTTTTGTTGATGCACTTTGAGTCCGAACATCTAAAGCCAGTGGATCCGCACGGAGGTGCCATTGTGGTCGTGGATATCACTGGCAAGAGATCATTGGAAGGATAACAATTGGGAGTAAAAGAAACATCATCAATGGCCACAAATCCATTATCTTTTGTTGAATTAGCAGCGCTTGATTGAATCAAAACCTGGAATGTGTTTGTGTTGGCAAAGTATGGACGCATGTAGATGTCTGCTCGCTGCCAGCCTTGATCCAAAGAGCCAATCTTGCTCCAAACTTGTTTGAACTCACCTCCAATGGCATTTCGAGCATAAACCGCGAGTTTTCCCACTGAATTTCCATACATGTAGTAAAAGAGTCTTAGTCGGCATGACACAGATTTAGAGTAGTCGAATGAAGGACCGATTAAGGTGGATGTGGAAGCGGGAGCTCGATTCTTGGTCTCTATGAAGATGTAGCTACCAGATTGGGTGTTTGTGGTGTGATCTCGCTGGGGCAAAAAGTCAGATGATGTCTCGTAGCCCGATGTTTTTTGCCACTTGTAAGAATCGGACTGATCTTGTGTCCAGTCGCACAAAGAGCTCTCAAAATCACATCTGTTGGGATAAGCGAGACATGTGGCATTTTTTTCATCACTCAAATCACCACAATCATCGCTAAAATCACACAAAACCGAATTGGACACACACCGATTATTGGCACATTTCACCTCAGAGTACGTGCAATTTTTGACCATTGGAAAATTGCAGCTCTTAAATTCAATGTCATCAATAGCCAAATAGCCACTGGTGGCGGCCGATCTAGAGCCCTCAATGTCAATTGTAAAATCAGACCGGTACCTTCCGATATAAACACGCGCCAATTTCCACAAATTAAATGTTTCCTGTTCTAGTCTCAAAAATTTAGATCGCTGAGAGCCAATGTTAGAGAACACTTCAATTTCACCTGCATCTTGTCCACCAATTTGATACCAAAAATTCATTTCACACAAAGAATACGAGTCTTTTAAAACAGGACTTTTTAGTTGAGCATTTAGGTTCCTGAGTGCAGTGTTCGGCTCCAAGAATAAAAAGTAACCGCTTGTTGACTGATTAGTGTGGTCTATTGATGGTCCAATGCCACTCAAAAGTCCCGAGTAGATCCTGGTCCATTTGAATAAGCCATCGTTTGATTGGGCCCATTTTCCCAAGTCACTTTCAAAATCAATTTTGTCATATCCGCACCACAGTTCTTCTTCGCCATTCGGACAGTCCTGTACAAAATTACAAACTTTACTTGCTGGTAAACACTGACCATTGGTGCAGTTGAAAGCACACACAGAGTCAATTGATGGACACAAGCCCTCAGATATCTTCAAATCATCTAAACCAATATCGCCCAGGGCACTTACGCCTGATATAGCTTCTAATAAAATGGTATAACTGTGGCTAAAGTTCGAAGGCAGTGAGACAGAAGCGTAGACCCACTTGTCACCATAGTTGTTTTTGTCTGTCCAAACTATCACTGATTTATTTAAGGGATCAAGTGAATTTTTTTGTCTGACATTTAGGGTGGCATCGCCACTTCCGTACATGTGGTAATAGAACTGGAAGCAACGTGAAGTATTTCCTTTGAAAACAGGCGAAACCATGATGGCATTGTCATTTTTTAAGACAGGTGACGAAGTTTCAAAATAGAGATAGGTTCCAAATGGAGTTGCCAGTGTGTGATCTGTAGACGGGCCTGTGTTGAGTGTTAAAGTGTTTCCACGATGTCTGGTCCATTCGAAGTCTGCGCCAGATTCGATATTTTTCCAGGCGCAAGTGTCTTCTTCAAAGTCACACCAGCCTAGAGGTTGGCATTCTTTTTCTTTAAATTCGTAGTCATCAATTGATATGTCTCCAGTGTATCCTGAGCCTACAACACCTTCAATTAATATGTTAAACTCACGGTTTGCCACTGCATAAAAGTCAGTCTGCAATATATGCCACTCATTGCCTTGATCATCCGATGTTGAATATATCAACTGAGTGTTTCCGCTCAGACCACCTTTTTCAAGTTTGTAAATGTTCAATGATCCAACATTCTTGCCATATGCATGGTACCATAATTCAATGCATTTTGCTCCTGATGATGTGTATTTGTAGGTTGGTGACATCAATACAGCATTATCATCTTTTTTCTGTGGATAACTTGTTTCTATAAACATGTAGTGTCCATTAGGTGTTAATGTAGTCTAAAATATATTAATTTACTATTGTAAAAAATTATTTTATTTAATACAGTGCCGGAAATTAACTTGTCACATCATATCATATGATATCATTTTATATCAGATGATATTATATGATATCAACTGATATCAACTAATATCAGGAAAAAAAATTTATTTAAATATTTTTACATATAGAAATTCAAATTTTAGTTCATCTAATATTATCTGATATCAAATGATAATAGCTAATATCAGCTGATATGAGGAAAGTTTAAAAAAATGATATTAAATGATATCAGATGATATGATTAGACAAGTTAATTTCCGACACTGTAAAAATTTCATATGGTAACTCATGGGAGACTTTTCAAATGTAATAATTTCATTCTTTAAATTATTTTAATTTACAAAGTCTGTTAAGTAGTTGACAACCAGTG